>OZ020195.1:39633208-40048208 GCA_963971165.1 Philopedon plagiatum
TTGTAAAATTTATTGAAGAATAAAAAGATTGATAACAATAGTAAGTATTTTCCATGCTTATATAATATAATATTATTTTTAGTTTATTTTTATGTGAAATTAGGAATGCTTAGCCGTCGACAAATTTCAATTATTCATAACAGTAACGGTGTCAGACATTTGCCCTCCTTCTGGTAAAAGTTATAATTAATATATAGGTGATAGATCAAGGCTGACAATTTTTATTTTAATTTACTGACATGGCACTGACATGTACACATTGCTATCACAGAATGGCGCTTTTTTACCAAGAGTTCTCAGCATTCTTTACATATGAGATCGCTATAAAAAGGAGTTTTGAGCCATGGACTCTCCTTACCTCATTCCATGATTTAAGTTTATTTTGAGTTGTTTTGCTGGAACCTGGAAATAAGATTGCGAATTACAATAAAAACCTATTTTTATTATAGCTTTCGTTTATTTTATTTGGGTAAGTCACCAGATTAGCTCAAACTATGACAAGGCGTCCAACAAAAATTATCCACCTAATAAAACTAAAACAGATATATTTAATGTCGACAGACACAAGCAAGTTTCTTCTTAATGCTTTTTGGCTGGAATCACTATTGATAAGACAGGTGTAATTTGGCAATTAAGGTCTTGCTCATTGCTCAGTGCTCAGGTTTATATAATTAAGGATTTAAATTGGCAAGTGTTAAGATAAGACAACCAAATTTTATACTGTTAGTTTCTTTTTAATTTTTCTCGCCAACTTATAAAGGAAAGAGCGATTTAAATATCAGTTAAGTACAGTTAAATTTACCAACCGAAATAAACCTTTTTAATACACTACAAAGATAATGTAAAATGTCGACCACAGTAACTGGCGAGCTAGTTTTTTTATTTAACAAATAAATTCCAAAATGTAGTTTTTGTTAAATAACTTTTTAAGTTTTATTTTTTCGAAAAACCGCATCAATCCAAATAGGTGAAAATGTTACACAGGAAACGTATCTAAAACGTCTATAAAACTTAATAATTTTGTTAAACTTAAGCTTCAAAAAGTTTTGCAATTTATATGTCAACTATATGTATAAAATACAGTTTCTGTAACATAAATCGTTTTCGAGTTTGAGCAACAAAAAATAGAAACTAATTTTGAAGGTGCTCTGTATATATTTCACCGGAAATACAGCCTGTTCCAAGCCAGGTTGAAAAGTAGTCCATATGCAAAATTTTTCCTTTTCTTTTTGGTCAAGCAGTTTTAAGCGTTCGCTCCAACAGACAATCCGACAGACAGACGGACAGACAAACAGACGGAAATGGGAGACCATCTGATATAGGGACCTCAACACGTAAAGATCTGAAAAAATCCCGGGAAGTGATTTTTTTCTAGCGAGAGAAGTAAAAAGTTGAAATTACTAAAATTAGAAATGATTTTTAAAAATGCAAAAATATTCCGTGAAAAGATAAATTTAGGATGTGTAGAAATGTCAAATTAAAATTAATAACCTCCAGTTATAATGAAGTGGCAATTTCCATAAGAAAGTGCGATTATTTCTTGATATTATACCTTTAAAATGGGCTAGTACAAACTATATCCCAAATCGATTACTTGTTATATTTTAGAAACAAATATAAAATGGTATAGTTTTTTTTGTAATAAAAAAGCCTTAAAATTAAAAGTACTAAAACTTTTAAAGCTCCAACAAGAAAAGAAAATTTTACGCGGCTGTTGTATCTAATAGAAAATAAAATTTCATTGTTCCTAACTTACACCCTGTACAGTACAACTGTTCTATTTCTATTTTACACTCCACTTACAACACCATTGATTTTTGACACTTTAACGGTAATTTTGTATTGCAGCAATTGCAGTATACCTATTCAAATAAGATATGCAGGCATGCATCGCTGTTTTATTTAATAACTAGCTTTCGCCCGCAACTTCTTCCACGGTATAACAATTTTACTCCATTACAAACTTTAAATACCATTGTAATACCCCCTTAGGGGTTGATTTATTAAAAACTGAAAAAAAACACGTGTTTAAACATTAACACTCAGATACACTAAGAAGGTTTAAGATTTAGTACTGCATGGTTTAAATTAGGATCTTCTAGTTGATCAGGTATGTTTTGACAGGTTTTTTCCTGTCATAGTTAATAAGTCTTCGTTAAAAACTTATGAAATATTCCGTTCCGTGCCGTTCATTTTTTTCACATTCGTTAGACAAAATTAGATTTTCTGACCTCAATTGACATACTTATTAGTTAACATTTTTGGGCAAATTGCCATTCGCTCGTTTTTATCCCCCCCCCCCCTAGTTTTTTTAAATGTTAGACAAAATTAAATATTTTGACCCCAATAACCCCGAAAACAACATTAACATTTTTAGATAATTTCCCAGTTGCTCCTTTTTACCCCCCCCCCCCCCCGACGTTAATTTTTTAAAAATGAGTTTCAACAAAATTAGATTTTCTGTTCTCCCAAAATTAGTTAACCCCCAAAATTAGTTAACATTTTTGGAGAAATTCCAAACCCCGCGCCTTTTTATTCCCTCTGCCCCACCGTTAATTTTGTTTACATTCGTTAAACAAAATTAGATTTGCTGACCTCAATAACCTTGAAAATGATATATCAGATAACTTTTCTTGAAAAATGATCAGTTGCCTGTTTTTATTCTCCCTCGTTATATTTTTTTAAATATGTTAGACCAAAGTACATTTTTTGACCGTAATAACCCCGAAAATGACAAATTAGTTAACATTTTTTCCAGTCGCTCCTTTTTATCCCCCCGCCGTCAATTTTTTAGATATAGGTTTCAACAAAATTAGATTTCTGACCTAAATATCCCCGTAAATGACAGATTAGTTAACATTTTTGGAGAAGTTCCCAGTTGCGCCCTAATATCACCCCACCCCCCACGTTATTCTTAACATCCATTACACAAAATTAGGTTTTCTGACCTCAATAACCTCGAAAATAACATATTAGTTAACATTTTTGAAGAAATTCCCACCAGCTCCTTTTCCCCAGAGTCGTCCGTTCCCCAGACGCGTACTTTTTCCAAGGTCGTCCGGAACCTAGATGCGTATTTTCTTAAAGGGCGTCCGCTCCCCAGGCGCGTATTTTCCCAAGGTCGTCAGTTTCCCAGGCGCGTATTTCTCTAAGGTCCTCCGGTTCCCAAACGCGTAATTCTTTCCATGGCCATCCGCCCCCTAGATGCGTATTTTCCTTAAGCGCGTACTTTTTTCCAAGATCGTTTGTTCCCCAGAAGCGTCTATTCCCCAGGGTCCTCCGTTCCTCAAACGCGACTTTTCATCAAGGTCGTCCACTTCCCAGGTGCGTATTTTTCCCAAGATCGCCCGCTCCCCAGACGCGTATTTTTACAAGGTCGTCCGCTTCCCTAGATGCGTATGTCCCCAAGGTCGTCCGCTCCCCAGACGCGTATTTTTCTAAGGTCGTCCGTTTTAAAGAAGCTTATTTCCCTCAAGGTCGTTCCCTCCCCCGACGCGTGTTATTCCTTAGGTCTTCCGCTCCCTAGGCGCGTATTTTTCTTAAGGACGCCCGCTCACCAGACGCATATTTTTTCCAAGGGCGCCCCTGGTGTGGCATTCAAGTGGGCAGCCTTACATATTACTTAACATTTTTAGGTAAATTCCCATTCGCTCCTTTATATCTCCCCCTCCCGTTAATTTTTTAAAAATCAGTTCCAACAAAATTAGATTTTCTGACTTCAATAACTCTGAAAATACTAAGCTAACATTTTTGGAGAAATTCTCAGCCGCCCTTTTATCCCCTCTCCCCTCCCTTCTCCGTAAATTTTATTTAGCATCTGTTACACAAAGTCAGATTTTCTGACCTCAGTAATCCCGAAAATGGCCCATTAGTTAACATTTTTGGACAAATTCCCAACCGCCCCTTTTTATTCGCGCCCAACCCGCAGTGGCAGTTTTCCTTTAAATAACGACTTTGTCTTTTTAGCTTTACTTGGATTATGACTATTTCATTTTTGAGCCACCCTGTACGTACTAGATCAAATTTTTGAATGGCAATGCTAGTTTTTTACGATGCAGAACTTTTTATAAACAGATAGGTACTTTATTCTTAAAATCAATAATACATTTTTTCCATTTCGAAGACATGCTGTATATTTTTAATGAAAAAAAATATTATTGAATTGTACATTTGTAGTGGCAGATTTCCTTTAAATAACGATTTTGTCTTTTTAGCTTCACGTGGATTATGACTGTCATTTTTGAGCCACCCTGTACGTATCAAATTTTTGAATGGCAATGCTGTTTTTTTACGATGCAGAACTTTTTATAATCAGACACTTTTTTCGTAAAATCAATATCAAAATTTTATCCATTTTGAAGACATACTGTATATTTCTTTAATGGAAAAACATATTATTGAATTGTACATTTGCAGTGGCAGTTTACCTTTAAATAACGAGTTTGTCTTCTTAACTTCACATGGATTAGGACTTTTTATTTTTGGGTCACCCTGTTTATATGAGATCAAATTTTTGAATAGCAATGCTATTTTCTAACGATGCAGAATTTTTTATAAAGGGACACTTTTTTCGTAAAATCAATAATATTTTTTTTCCATTTCGAAGACATGCTGTATATTTTTTTAAGGAGAAAAAAACATATTATTGAATTGTACATATGCAGTGGCAGTTTTCCTTTAAATAATGATTTTGTCTTTTTAGCTTCACGTGGGTTATGACTGTCATTTTTGAGCAACCCTGTAGATACTAGATCAAATTTTTGAATCGCAATGCTGTTTTTCTACGATGCAGAACTTTTTATAAGCAGACACTTCTTTCGTAAAATCAATAATAATTTTTTTCCATTTCGAAGACATGCTGTATATTTTTTTAATAAAAAAAAACACATTATTGAATTGTACATTTGTAGTGGCAGTTTTCCTTTAAATAACGATTTTGTCTTTTTAGCTTCACGTGGATTATGACTGTCATTTTTGAGCCACCCTGTACGTATCAAATTTTTGAATGGCAATGCTGTTTTTTTACGATGCAGAACTTTTTATAATCAGACACTTTTTTCGTAAAATCAATAACAAAATTTTTTCAATTTTGAAGACATACTGTATATTTTTTTAATGAAAAAACATATTATTGAATTGTACATTTGCAGTGGCAGTTTACCTTGAAATAACGATTTTGTCTTCTTAGCTTCACGTAGATCAGGACTTTTTTATTTTTGAGCCACCCTGTATGTACTAGATCAAATTTTTGAATAGCAATGCTATTTTCTCACGATGCGGAACTTTTTATAAACAGACACGTTTTTCGTAAAATCAATAATAAATTTTTTTCCATTTCGAAGACATGCTGTATATTTTTTTAATGAAAAAAAAAACACATAACTTCAGCAAAAAAAAACTTAAAACGAGACCATTCGGAAAAACTCATCGGTTTGTCGATGAGTTGAAGTTGAAGAAGTCCATTGAAGAATTATGCGTGAACATATAAAGAATCTCACATGCGGGCCGAATAATTGATAACCTCCTCTTGAGAAGACGGTTAAAAAGCACACCACTTAGCGAAAATGCTGTTCACTGCGTCACGGACACTTCATAATTATAGAACTAATATTTAAATACAATTTTATCATACTTTAGCGTTGCCAAGTTTCTGGTAGCAAAATCCACCGACCAGTAAAACTTTTAATATACGCATGTATAATTTTGCGCCTCTATCGGAAATTTTTACAACTAAAATTTATACGTCTTCATTTATTTTTCGATCATTTTTACTTCCATTTCGTCCCGCTATTATTCCCCGCCAATAGTTTATGCTTTAAACTGTCAAAGAACAATTTCTTTACGTAAGGTATGGTACTGTGGACCAGCCATTGCGACAATGTGGGACTTAAAATTTATAGCCATGTTCGAGAAAAACGCCTAAATTAATCTTGCGTCCGATATACGGCAGCAAGTTTGCAGCGGTAGCAGAAATGATAGGGATTAGACCCCTTTCGGAAGCAAAAATGATAGGGTGATGTATATATATATATATATATATATATATATATATATATATATATATATATATATATATATATATATATATATATATATATGACATATATCCCTATGACATTTCTCAGAGAGCAATCTCAAGAACTTCTACCTTTCAAAACTTTCAGTTTGTCTTTTATAGGCAAGAACTGTGGAATTATTTGGGAGCAGAAATGCTCATGCTACTGTAAGGCCTCTGATGAGTCGATGTGGTGTACTTTAACAACTTAGACACCGAGGAAGACGAAACAGTAGTTCTCCAGATAATTCCAAACATACTTAACTATATATATATATATATATATATATATATATATATATATATATATATATATATATATATACATATATATATATATTGATGCCTGTTAAGTTGTTACCTCCGGTGCACAGGCTGGGCGACCTGGCCTCCACCATAACCAGTTGACTTTTTAACAAGAAAATTGCCTATATATGCTTAGGGGGACTCCCTTAACAGGTCTATCAAGAGAGGGGAAAAGATTTTTAATTTTTAAAATTTTCATATATGACCGGATAAACTTAGATTGTTATTACCTCCGTGATATATATAGTTTTGTGTCACTGCTTAAACTTTGTTACCTCTAGCAGTGTTGCCTGGTTTAGCAAAATGCTGCGCATATAAGAAAGTATATAATATGCTTTATTAGATTAAACTGACTTGGTGAAATATAAAAGATAGTGGGATTTTCGGTTCGCTTAGTTTATTCCATTTAGAATCGTTTGCCCGTACGGGAATGAATCCGCCCAAACTTCTGGACCCAAAAATTTTAAATTTAAGGGATGCTTTACTTTTATAACGTAATCACACCTGAGGAAGGAGCTTGTCGACATTTAATTTCTAAGGATCTGTTAGTTGGGGAAGAGGGGTAAAATAATTTATTACATTTTATTCTCAATAAGATACTAATTTGTAATTTTAAAAATGTATGCAATTTTGATATTTTATCAATTCCGAAAGAGGTTAAATGGGGGTGGTTACTCTGATGTTGCTACTTTAATAGATATTATTGTTAGTTGGCTTACAAATAATATGATTTTATTGGTTGTACCTGTAACGAAAATAAATCCGTTCAAGTGCAAGTTATAATTGTGTGTGTAACTATTATTGTGATAAAACAATATTAAAAATATGCTGCAACTGTTGATAATTATTTCTAATAGTTTTAGAAAATAATTACTTGTATTACTGTAAATTTGGAAGTTAAGTTATTAAGAACAGCTTTCGGTGCGCGAAGTTCAAATTGGTACTGGACTATAAATCATTGTCCGTAATATATGGCGTACTTCAAAATTTTGTTTTTTTTTATAAGATTTATAATATTATATGAGTATCACAATGATATATACTGAATTTATGGTAATAACAGAATACTCATTTCAACTTTGTTTAAGTTTGAATTAATTTTAATCGTTATTTCGAAAAATTCTAATCTGATAAAACACATATGTGCATTAAATTTGTCCTTTTCTGTAGAGAAACTAATTCACAATTTTTTACGTAAAGTTAATAGAAAGGGGGGAAAGGGCGGTCCTTTTAAACCTCGGGGAAGGAAGAACGCTTGAGGGGGAAAACTTAAGAACTTTTTGGTATAATCCTAAGAAGCTATTTCATGATATAAAATTTCTTCCCGGAGTTTTTTCCATCACAAAACACTTGGTATCTGGCCTATATTGAGCATTTTTTTTTATATCTAAGACATCACACGTAGACTTCAAGCCTAAGTACTAACGTACCGTGGGTGTCTGAAGAGAAGGGAAATGTAGTCTATTGACACGGGATTTGATGGATTGGAGGTTGGGACGGGAAGGGAAAACATCTGCAGGCAATTGGTTCCATAATCTGGAGACCCTAGGTATGAATGTGCGAGAGAAGTGGTCTGTTCTAGGCTTTTGTAGCTGGACAGTAAAGGGACGCATACGTAACGCGCCTCTTGTTGTTCTGTTAGGGACATTCAAGGGGGGAATAATACCGGCTGGTTCTTCAGAGCAAAATCCGTGGAAGTAGCGGTAGAAAAGGGATAAATCCCCTACAGCGCGGCGATGAGCGAGAGAAGGGAGTTTTCTCGGGAGGGCTGGGTCATTGATAAGTCGAATGGCATGAACTTAAGCGTACATAATATTAACTTTTCCCAAATTATTGATAAATTTGCTGCAGATAAACTTCGGAAAGTATTAGTTTTGTTTCCACAGAAATCACAAACCCGTCATATGGCATGTTTGAACTCAGATTTTCCAACCTCAAATATGTGAAAAAATTACGATTACTGTATTCTCTCCATGAAGTAAAGATTGATTTGCGCCCGGTGATCATTGTTTTTAACCTATTTTAACATTCAATCTGTGTATTTAAATTTAAATATAATAAACAGGAACAACTTTATGGCTGACCAATGGCGAAACTAAGTATGTGCGCCCCCCCCCCCCCCCCCCCGAAGATTTCTGAAAGCGACCTGTTATTTTGCATCCATCTTGATCCTTCGTATTGAGGGAGGACTTGAGGGCGCCCTGGGCTTTCGTGCAACCCCCCCCCCCCGCATCGGGGGGCTTGCGGGGGCGTTATTTACGCCACTGTGGCTGACCGGTTTAAGTTGACTGTCAAGGGTTTAAATTGGCAAAGTAGGAACACGAAAAGTTTTGTCTTATTAATTTATTTCTGTTGTTTTTTTACAAGTTTAAAAAGGGAAATTTTGGTATTATAAAAATCATTTAGAAGTTACACAGATCGCGAAGATTATAAAATAACAGCGGGTCGTAGAAAGAAAATGTACTAATTGATGAAACTAAACGTGTTAAATTTAATACTGTTTAGTACTGTAATATTGCTAAACTGTATGTTGATACCTCCGAAATAGAGACTCAACGTACGTTGTCACCTCATATATAACGTCGATACCTCCGGTTTCTTAGGTATCGCACTTCGATTTAATGTTCGGCCCGGTCCCGAAAAAAGTCGTGTCCCATCGGGAAAAAGTCAGATTTTGTTATCACAGAGACAGATGACACATGACATAGAGTGTAGTATCAGAGAAAAATAAGATGGTTTTTCTCTGGTATTATTTTGTATTCCGTGTAAATCGAAGTTGGTCGGTATGGTAAAATGGAAAAATTAAAGTGAGTAGGCAAAACGAACGGAAAAATTACAGAAACATAGAAGAAAATATACTTGGTAACATATATTTCTATGGTAAGTAGTTTTGCAAGTAATTACAGATTCAGAGATTTGATTTTGACATTACATTTTTTGCAAGGAAACTATCATTTTATTTTTACCGTATTTATGCAAATATACATATACCACACACCACGTGTTTTCACTATTTAGAATAAAATATCTATGAACAAGTTATTTTCCTGGGTTGCAAAGCATAGTTGTTTTATTAAGATTGCTAAGTATAAACTTTTCTCATTTTATTATCTGCTCCATTTTCTTTTGTTACAGGTTACAGATAATTCACCAAAAAAACCTAGAAGAGGTAATCTGAAGATCAAAACAATACATCTTTTTTTTTTGACGTTGATGCTGAAATATTTTTATGTAGAATTTTTTTACTTTTACATAAGTAAATAAAATGTGTTCTGGGATTTTTCAAAATATCAGTGTACAATAATTACTTTGTACCTTTATTCATTTTTATTTCCTAAAAAAATGTAACGTTTTGTTGAACTGGCTAGCTCTTCTTTTTAACAAGGAGTTACAAACTTGTTAAAACACAATGATTAACCAGAAGATTACCGGTATTAAGTCCTAAACATCTTTGGTGAAACCCGGTATTAAATTTTTTACTTCTCACATACGAATACAAATTGCGGTAACAATAATTTCTTCTGAAAATATTGTAGAATGACTAATATGTGTTGCCTAAGAAATTTAGGCAAGACATATTAAGAATGACCTTCGCCTAACAGTACAACGTTGCCGCTTTTCGGAGGTAACAGCGTACTACGTTTGTCTACAATAATGTACATATATACCAGAGGTATCAACGCACTAGGCGTGTCCCTTCGTCGCGCGACACTAGCCCGTGATCTCCGCTTGAACTAACGGCGTTACGAAACAGAGACTCGGTGAGCGTTGGCACCTCAGAACAAATTTTCGTTTTTCAGTCGCAAACGCCCTCTAGATGATGGTGACAGTGGAAAATATGGCGATACGTTGATACCTCCGAAACCGGAGGTATCGACGTTATATATGAGGTGACAACGTTTATTGAGTCTCTGTTTCGGAGGTATCAACATACCGTCTATCAATATATATATATATATATATATATATATATATATATATATATATATATATATATATATATATTTATATATATATATATATATATATATATATATATATATATATATATATATATATATATATATATATATATGTATATATATATATATATATATATATATATATATATATATATATATATATATATATATATATATATATATATATATATATATATATAGCCATGACGATCTGGTAAAATATGTGGTAATAAACTCTCTTTTTGGTTAAGTTTTCTATTTAACTGACAAGTCTCACAACGATTTATGAAGTTTTCAATGTCAGTTGACACTTTAGGCCAAAACATTACCTGACGAGCTCTTAATTTAAGCTTTTGGATGAAAAAATGAGCTTCGTGAATTAAATTAAGCATTTCATTTTTTAAGGTAGATGGCACTATTACTTTAGAATTATAAAATAAAAGGTCATTTGATAATAAAATGTTGTCCTTTAAAGCAAAATATGGCTTAAATTCCGATGATAATTTTTTGTTATCTCTTGGCCACTCTGTTTTACAAAATGCTTAATTTTAGAAAGAATTGGGTCATTATCTATTGATTTCTGAAAACTACTTTTTTTTCACTGGACAATGGTATATTAAGATAAAGTGAATGTACAATGTATTCCATTTCCTGATCAATTGTAATATCGCTCTTAAGAAAACACCTGCTTAAAGCATCAGCTACAAACATTTTATTTCCAGGGAGATATTCTATTTTAATTCTATATTTTAAAAGTCTTAACAGCATTCTCTGCAAGCGATTAGATACATTATCTAAGTGTTTTGGAAAAAATGGGAATCAGAAGTTTATGATCGGTTTGAACACCGATTGTCTACCATAAATAATATAGTGAAATTTTTCGAATCCAAAAACAATACTAAGAAGTTCTTTTTCAATTTGTGCATAACGTCCCACTGCTTTATTCAAAGAACGCGATGGAAAGAAGTAGGATGCCCATTTTGTAACAAAACACAACCCAATCCTTTACTAGATGCATCTGTTTGTATTACAATTTTTTCTTTATCATTAAACACTTTCAAAATTGGTTTATTTGTAACCAAAGTTTTTAAAGTTTCAAGTTCATGTTGATGACTGTCCGTTCAAGTAAAGTCTTTCTTATTTTTAGGAGTTTCTAATGGTAAGACTGCCTCTGTGTTTTTAACATTTGGTTGTACTCCATTAATTGAAATAATCTGACCAAGAAACATTACTTCCTTTAGTTTGTATTGAAATGTACTGAAATCAAATTTAATTCCATTTTTCAACGCTCTCTCAAATACTACTTTGAAAGGTATTTATTTTCTTAACAATAACTTATAACGTCACGTGACAACGAACTTAACTAATATGTACATATCTAATACATACTCATTCACAGAAATCGACATTACGACCCCTATTCAGGGAAGTCCAATGCGACAACACATCCAGGGTAAGGCTCGGGTTGGTATTAACCCTTGGTTGCCTAGAGACGTGAAATGAGGAAAAGGACTCTTTTCGCGGACGCTTACAGAGTCAGTGAGAGATTTCTTGCCATAGCTGGAGGAGCATTGATGGTTGTTTCCTGTATTAAAATACTGTTTTTAAAGCAATATCATGACCATGCTCACTATTTCCACAAATAATAATATCATCAAAATATATCTCAAAACCTGGAATATCTCCAAAAATTTCAACATTCTTTTTCTGAAAAATCTCAGGTGCTGAGGAGATACCAAATGGAAGCCTATTAAATTTATATCTTCCAAAAGGAGTATTAAAAGAGCTAAAATCTGAGCTATTTTCATCACTTAATATGCCAAAAACCATCTTTCGTATCAATGACTGAGAATACCGAATTTCCTATTATACTATTTAAAATACTTCACCTTTTGGTGTAAAATAATGTTCGCGACAAATGTATTTGTTTAATGGTTTTGGGTCGAGGCACAAACGTAAAGAATCACTTGGTTTTTCAACTATCATAAGGGACTTTACTCAATCTGTAGGATTCTTTCCCTTCCCGCCCCAACCTCCAATCCTTCAAATCCCGTGTCAATAGACTACATTTCCCTTCTCTTCAGACACCCACGGTACGTTAGTACTTAGGCTTGAAGTCTACATGGGATGTCTTAGATAAAAAAAATGATCAACACGAGCTATAATTTGTTTACTTTCAAGGTCACCTAAAGAATTTTTTGGTCTATCATGTAGGGCCAAAGGGACTTTTCGTTGTGCTTGCACCACCGGTACTGCATCTGGCCTTAATTTTATTTCAACATATGCTGGGATGCAGCCCAAACCATCAAAAAGTTGAATATATTTTTCATAAATAACTTTTTTATCTTTTGGTAAAGGCTCAAGCTCCAAATCTTTCTCTATTCTAAGAGAGTTTAAAGGACAAATTAGCTTTAAATTAACGCTGTGACTAGAGTCCCGACTCGGGACCCAACTCCAGTCCCGAATAACGTCATCAAATTACGTCATTAGTAGTTTTATCGGGACTGGTGTTCCGCCCCGAGTCGGGACCCACATTCAGTCCCGAACAGCGTCGTCAAATGACGTCATTAGTAGTTTTGTCGTGACTGGTGTTCCGCGCCCCGACTCGGGACCCACATCCGGTCCCGAATTTATAAGACGAATCGTACATTCACCTAAATCACCAATTGCAAACATGATATACACAGTCGCAGTATCTATGTCTACTTATGTTGGCTACGTAGGAAAACTTTTTTATTAGTAATTTTTCGGAAAAAACTTGCTTCCTATAAAAAGTTTTGCATGGTCTAAATCTTGTAATAAAATCATCAGACATCAAAATTTATCAGTCATATACGAGGTGTGTAATAAAATATGAATATTTGGCGTAGGAGCAAACTACCTTATGTTTTTAAAATTTAAAAAACTGTTACAAAAGAAGATTGTTTGGATATAGAACCTCTTTAAATATGCAGTCAAGTTTATCTACTGATTTTTAAATTTTTTATTTTATTAGTTTTTATTTATTTCTTTATTTTTTCGTTTTTAATTGGGCGTTTTGTGTAATTCGACGAAATAAGTTTAGCATCACGTTTCCAAAACTTAGTATATAGATAGATATACTGTTTTCATATTGATGGATAAAACTATTTACATCAGTATTCGATAAGAGCTAAAGTTTTCCAATTTCTCACCTATAAATTAGCATTAGTAGAAATTAAAGACACACTTGCGTATACATTTCTAGTTGTGTCATCTAAACGTCCTACTACTTTATCATTCGAACATAACCTCAAAAGCCTTCTATTAAACTATTAAGTCGGGATCGGATGCGGGTCCCGAGTCGGGGCGGAACACCAGTCCCGACAAAACTGCTAATGACGTGATTTGATGACGGTATTCGGGACTGAAGTTGGGTCCCGAGTCGGGACTCTAGTCACAGCGTTAAATTAATACAATCTTTTAAACCTAATATTGGTTCACAATCCAAGTTCAAAATAATAAATTTTATATTTTGACAGATATCTTTATATGTACATGTTAATGAAATCTGCCCTAATGGTTTTGATTTACAATTATCATAAGATATAATAGTTATCAACGTAGGCTCAATGAGATCAGACTTTAAATTTAATATATTAAAATATTTACATATATCGTAAAATGCTACACTCTGCTCCTGAATCAAGCTTAAATCTGATCTTATTTGAACCTATATATAAATTTTCATACCAAATAACATATATTTGCCTTGAATTTTCATTCTTGTTCTGAAATATATACAGACCATCACTGTTATCTTCATGGCTTTTAGATTCTTCTTCTGTGTTTTTTTTCTGATTTCTTGTACATGTCTTGTTCCAATTTTTCTTTCAGGTTGTTGACCATAATGTGTTTTTTCTCTGCTCTGTTCATTTTTGTGACACTGACCACTTGTATTTATTTGTTTCTTTCTTAAATTTGCACATTTTGTTGAAATGTTTTTTTTTCTGACAATTGTTACAAAATTTACCATATGCAGGACATTTTCCACGTACATGCTCATAACCATACTTACTATATTTAAATCTTGTCTGAATGGCATTTATTTCCTCACTAGAGATAAGAAATTTAACATGTTCTTTTGAAATTTCAATAGATTTACAATACTCTTGAATTTTAGCAAGTGTGATGTCTGAGTCTCGAATAAGTCTTTGTTGTACTTGTTTATCCTTAAGACCCAAATAACACGGTCTTTAATCATTCTTTCCATATATGTCCTATGACAGGCACTGTTTTCACATACGAACTCACAGCTAGCAGCCTGCCTTTTGAGTTCCGTTAGAAAAGAATCTATGTTTTGATCATCTTCTTGACAAATGCTGTTAAATTTAAATATCTCCATTGTTACATTCTTCTTTGGTAAAAAATATTCATCAAAACAATTAACAACATCATCTAATGTTTCTTTTTTTTTCTTTTGGGAATGTATTATATATGTCAATACCACTATCTCCAATAATATGTAAAAGCAAAGCTACTTTTGTCTCTTCATCTTAGCTGATATTTCCAGAAGCTTTCATAAAAATATTATATTTTTGTTTCCATTTCTTCCAAATGAGAAGAATTATTGACATCAAATTTAGGTGGTGGTTTATATTCCATCCTTATTTATTTTTTGTTACCTTAATTCCCTTGCCCAACTTTCTTTTCCTTTCAACAGAATTTTTTCTAAAAAACTTTTTCTTGTTTTCACTCCATCATCTTGGTGAAAATATCACCTGACACCATGTTTTACGTTTTTTAATAATAGCTATATTTCTTTTGAACTTCTTTATTATAGCTATAATAAAGAAGAACAGACTTTTTTATGTCTTCTACGTTATACATCGTGTTTCTAATTATTTATTAACTCTCTTGTTTTTTCATAGCTAACTATTATTTTGATGTCACGCTAAATAGGCATGTTCAGATATTAACACTTGCTTAACCTACACAACAATAGTAATAATAATAATAGTAATAATAATAATAATAATAATAATAATAATAATAATAATAATAATAATAATACTAATAATAATAATAATAAGAATAATAATAATAATGATAATGTATGGCCTCTTTCCTCCTGTTCTGTTCGCCCACCATCTGGGCTGATAGAGCTGGGGGGAATAGCTACCGTAAACCACTGCGAAGTAAGACGGTACAGCCAGCGAACTTCAAGGGGCCGCGAGTATCAACAGTGGCTCACCAGGGCTTAAATCGCACCGGTAGCCCACGCAATATCGGCTGCGTCGGGCTGTATTGGGTTAACACCCCTGTACAAGCCTGTCTTAACCCATTGTTACGAATAACGATGTGGTAAGAGCCTCTGACAACCCGCTCCAGTCGGATAGGGGCGATGGGCAAGGTGGAGAGGCTCCCGGACGATTGCCTAATGATGACGACCTTGGCTATGGAAACGGATGCTTTATATGGACGGGCGAACTCAGGGATGATTTGCTGGATGCATATGAGGACAGCGAACCAACTAGGAGGGGTTATATGAAGAGGTTGCGAGACTTATGGTGCCAAAAACATCCAAACCTTCATCATTTCTCAGAGAAGATTCTCCGCAACCAAGCAGCCTACCTTAGAACAAGTGGCTACATTAGAAGAGCACGCGACGAAGAACAACACGCCCAGGATCACCAAGAAGCACCTGAACTAGAACATCCGGAAAATGAAGAACCACCTCTCTTGGTAACAGCAGCCACTCCTGAGAACGCCGACAATCGACTCACTCAAAGAAATAAAACAATTAACACCAAATGCTATATTAAACCACAAGAACTAAGGAGAATAAATAGTGCTCTTGAGAACGAACTTCCAGATGATGTCGGTATGGTAGCACTTAATAACGCTGTTTATAGTGCTGCAGCAAAGTTAGTACCAGCTCGACAAGACAAGACCGGTGGTTGAAAATCCACCATCGACAGAACAAGTGGAGCATTTCTGGAAGGGACTTTACGAGACACAAACACCACTGAAGCAGGACTCTCCAGCACTCAATCATTTTCAGGCCTACTGCACACAGTTTCACCAAGATCAGGAACCGAGAACGGAAATCACTGCGGAGGAGGTTAGGAGGGCTGTGGAAGGTACTAAAAATTACGCAGCCCCTGGGCTAGATGCAATTAACAACTTTTGGTGGAAGAAAGTAACTTGTACACACCGGCATCTGGCCCGAATATTCAATTCGTGGCTATACGAAAATCAGCCTATTCCCCAGTGGTTCGTAGAAGGGCGCACTGTACTTATACCGAAGAAGGGAAACTTGGGCGATCCAAAGAACTATAGACCGATACCGTGTCTTAATTCCTGCTATAAGATCTTTACACGTATCTTGAACGCCAGGATGCTGGATACTTTTGGTCCTGTACTTAGGGACGTTGTAGAGCAGCGCGGAGGAAAGAAAGGTCTGTCGGGCTGCAAAGAAAATCTGCTCATTGACAGATGCATCACGCAAGACGCGGTACAATATAAACGAAACATGTCGATGGCCTGGATAGACTATCGCAAGGCTTATGATACAACATCGCATGAGCTCTTGTCTCATCTTCTGCGCGTCTTAGCAGTCCCTCCCGAACTGACTCTTTGGAGAACTCGGTTTTCGATAAGATCTGGGAACGCCAATATTATTACAGAACCAATAACATTCAGGAGGGGAGTATTTCAAGGAGACACTTTAAGTCCACTACTGTTCTGTATATCACTTTTACCTCTGTCAGTGTCCCTTCGAAGAACTCGTGGTTATTCTTGCGGCTTTCCAGGGAACAGAATCCATAAGGTTACCCACCTCTTTTATATGGATGATCTGAAACTTTACGCATCTGGAGATCGTGACCTCCAACAGTCACTGAAGATAGTGCAACAATATACAAAAGCAGTGGGCATGGAATTTGGGTTGGATAAATGTGCCACCATTAAACTTAGTAAAGGCCGACTGGAACAGCAAGAAGATATACAGCTCACCGACGGGAGCGTTTTAAAACATCTAGAGGAAGGAGAAACTTATACTTATCTAGGCGTCGATCAAGATCGCTTACAAGATACCAACAGAGTTAAAGAAATTCTCCGAAGCAAGTACAGACAACGCTTGCGAAAAATCTGGCAGTTAGAACTCTCGGCCAGAAATAAAATATCAGCGACAAATATGCTTGCTGTTCCGGTATTATTATACTCTTTTGGTGTATTGAAGTGGGCCAGGGACGAGCTGCGAAGTCTCGATTCTGGTACACGAAAAATGATGCACCTTCACAGAAGCGTTCACCCACGATCATCGGTTGAACGAATATACCTCTCACGACAACAAGGGGGACGAGGCCTACTAAGCTTGGAGAGACTTCACGACAGAATAGCCTTGGGTCTGGCCTGTAATGTTTTAAATAGCCGGGATCCACTACTGCAAATCGTACAAGCTCATGAAATTGCCGGTGTTGGCGCATTTCTATTTAAGGCAGCCAAACGTGCCGCAGATGAGCTCGGTCTTAACTTTGGGATTGAGGACAGGCAACGCCACCGCCAACACATGCTCCCACTTCGGGACCTACAACCACAAGTATTAAAAAGGACCATTAAAACTGCAGAAAAACAGCAGCTACTTCGAAGGCATGTCGAAAAGCCACAGCACGGCGTCTTCTATAGAAATATGGAGACGCTGGGGCTATCCAAAGAACTGACTTTCAGTTTCCTAAGGTCGGCTGGCCTGAAGTCTGAGACCGAGGGATTCCTCATGGCTTGTCAAGATGGAGTGATCAATACACTTACATACCGTACGCGTTTTGGGGACATTCAAGACACCAGATGTAGGGCGTGTCGTCAGGGGCCCGAAACTCTCATGCATCTCCTGTCAGCTTGCAAAACTCATGCAACTACTTCTTATATATATCGCCATAACGCTGCCTTAAGGGTTCTATACTACCACCTTAGACATTTTTACGGTATAGATCAAGCTCCAATAATTCCATATGTACCATCGGAGATAGAAGCAGTAGGGGAAAATGAAGTGTGTCGTATCTATACTTAGGAAAGAGGAGGAAAAACGCGCAAAATATACTGACCTCCTGTATGAACTACGTAGGTTGTACCCGGGCTTTTCTGTTGAAATGGTTGTGTTGATTGTTGGTGTTTTGGGAGGAATTCGAACTACACTGCTCTCTGAACTACGAAAACTATCATCGTGTCGCGATTCACTTAATGAACTTGTAATGAGGATGCAGAGAGCGGTGGTTCTGGGTTCGCTTCGTCTGTTGAGGCAGATGAATTTGGCTGATGACCACTGACCGAGCGGACGCAAGGAGTGGTTATCGATACGAGCCGTCCGTCGTGGTTCTCTATGTGAGTCCGAGCCATGGAGAGTCACGAGAGGATCCTTTTCAAGAATAATAATAATAATAATAATAATAATAATAATAATAATAATAATAATCCGTACAGTGGGCGGAGCGAATCCACTAGGGAGTTGTCTTGACATAGACACGGCGCACAGTGTGTTACAGGCGGAAAAATATCAATTTTTTGTATATGAAATAAAAACTTTGATTCTTGTATTTTTGTGGTCTAAACAGACAGGGCAAATTTTGCAAGGTCCTGACATAAAACCATGTTATGCTAGGTTTCATAAACTTGTAGAATTTTAATTACTAGCTATTATCATTACTACCTACATCTTCTTACCAGTTCGGTTATTTTGATTGTACTTTGGTAAAAGCGTTAAGGCAAAGATTAACTGCGAATAAACATATAGTTGGCAGCGCTGTGACTGATGTGATCGCGGCACACAAGGTCAGTGGGTCGTAATAGGATGAATAGTTAAAGTCGCAGTTTTGTGTAGTGCAAATATTCGAATACAGAACGTTCTTCAGAGACTATATTTAAAATTTTTTCTTGTTTTTAAAATGGCATTTGTTCCGATAAGTATTCGGCAGCTTACTGAAGAATTTATTCGATGTGGCCGTAAAAGTGAAAGGTTAATGAAGTTTTTTCAGAATAAATTTCCATCTTATGACGAAGATAACATTCAGAAACTTTTATGCCAAATTAAAAAAAGGTATGTAAGCATTTTCAATTCCAAGTGCCACAGAAAAAGGAGCGGTTTTCAAAATCATTCTGAATGGTTGGTCCCTCAAATACGCGTAGTTGAAGTGCTGGACGACCTATGGAACCCTTTCAGGAATGCAGCCAACGGGCTAAACGTTATAAAGTCCAGCAGCTTCGCTACAGTTACTCCGAAGAAAAATTGAAGCTCGCAGCTGGAACAACTTCAGCAAATAAGGGGTATATGGATCCTCAGAAAGCGTTAGTTATGATGATGGATGCACATTGCACAGTTATCCAACCATCAATACAATATTATTCGTAATTTTTTCGGACGCGATTTTGAATTTTACTCTGTATAACAAATAGTGTAAAATTTTCACCGATCCTGTACTACTCTACAGTACTAAAACATACGTTCTACTACTACCATTTACAAAAACCGACACCAATATCCAAGCATTTATAAGATATAGGATTTTTCCGGAAACTACCTATTTCCACACACTGTGAGCTTACTAAGGTTCGCTGGATGCGGGGGGACATGCACCAAATAAGGTCATCTTTGGTGGCCAAATAAGTGCAAGTGGATCACCAAGACATGATATAGAGTAGACTGCTATATCGTTGTTGGCGGTGGTCACTGACGCAAGGGTCGGTGGCCTCATTTTCAAACAGCTGCTGGTTCCATCAGGCACTGGTAGCTACGGCGTCCTTCACAGTCATGTGAGCTGTCAAGTGAAGGGTGAAAGGAGAGCGCAAAGATAGCCACACACATCCAAGCGGGTGCGCGCACTTGCACACACATACACACGCTCTTGCGCCCACGTACATGCACACTAGTTGGAATAAGATAGAAAATACAGATAATAAATAGGCTCAGGGATTAGAAAATCGGAAGCGGTAGATGGAATAAACGGAGAAGATATATTCAGAAGGAGGGAGTCACTGCAGAGGACGTCTCCACAAGGATTGCAGATGTGGCTTAAGCAAACTGATGAACAAGACAACGAAGTGTTCGTAGAACAAAGTAACGTAGATAATGAAATAAGTGGAACAAACGATGAAGGAACAAGAACAGTAACGAGGCTGTGAACAACAGTAACAAGGCTGCGAAGAAGAGGAAATGAATAGATTAAGAAATGAA
Organism: Philopedon plagiatum; assembly: GCA_963971165.1. Classification (NCBI taxonomy): domain Eukaryota; kingdom Metazoa; phylum Arthropoda; class Insecta; order Coleoptera; family Curculionidae; genus Philopedon; species Philopedon plagiatum. Next base: position 39,653,718 of record OZ020195.1, read on the forward strand.
ATGGGAAAACTAACGAAAACTCTTGAAGAATTCTCGCAAATGACAGTAACAAGTCCAAAAGCGGAAACGGAAATTAAAACGAATGTCAAAAAATTGAAGCGACAGGTAAACGATCTAAACAATACATGGAAAGAAATAGATAAACAGGAAAAGAGAGTTAGACCCAGAACCGCTAGCATAGAGAAGTCGGTGTCAGTACAAGGGGGTTACAAATGAATACGAAGAAAGGAGATTAGGAATAGAGAAAAAAATTAAAAGAATACTGAATGAAAAAGGAGATTTTAATAGTCTCACTGGAATCCTAGATGGTGTTGTATGGCCATAAGAGCTGTATAAGGTCACGGAAATAGAAAGAGCAAAGCAAATTACTATAAGCGGTCGCCAAGGAGACTATACAGTTCTCATAGACCCGAGAAACTTAAACGGGAATAGGGCGATAGAAACGCTTAAAACAAAATACGATGGGCTAGAGGAACTTATTAAGAATAATGAAGGTCAAGAAGACTTCTTGATACAAACTACTAGCACTAAAACTAGCAAAGGAAACAAAGAAGAAAAAATCAGCGCGGTATACCTCCTTCGCGTGGAAATAGACAAGGCTGGAATTAATGACATGGATGCAGGATATAAACTGATGAGAAAACTAAAGGAAATGATCAGTCTACATCCTGCTGGGAATGTCAACACAGTCGTAGATGATGGTCTAAAGGTAACCTACGTTAGCAAAATATGTGAGTATAGCTTTGCAGGTGAGGGAATTAAGATAAAGCTTATAGCTCAAGAAGCTGGATCCGAACCAAGAAATGAAAAGAGAAGAGAGTATGCTGACAGTAGCAACAGAAGGAAGAAGCTACACGGACGTCATAAAGACACTGAAACAGAAAGTCGATATTGGGAAAATGGGAGTTAAAAATCAATAGAATTAGGAAAACCAAAAAAGGGGATATCCTGCTGGCGATAGAAGGAGGGAAACAGATGGCAAAAGATGCTACAGCAAGAAATAAAAACTAAAATAAACGGATATCAGGTGGTAAAAAGAACGACGGGTGCAACGACAATATACAGGGTGTTATGAAATTCACTGCATATATTGGAATGGGCGACTCCTGATATGAATTCAGATTAAATAAAAATATTCATAAATGGCGCTTCATTATAAAAAAAGGTTGATATCAGCCCTCAAAAAAAATTTTTTTTGTGACAGCGCGCCACTGTCATAAATACATGGCCATATAAAAAACAACGAGCAATGTCAGTTACAGAAAAAACTCTTTTGTTTTAACGATAGACGTTGCCAGGTCTTTCTAGCCCCTAGCATGTAACAGGTTTAAAAAAATTATGTTTTTATTATCTTTAAATAAAGAAATCCTACTACTTAACTCTTTCAAAACACTCAATTTCAAAAAGTTAAAATACTACAACACAAAAAATCCATAGAACAGCTGTCAAACAAAGATTACAATAATAATTTTCAACTAAACTGACTAGAAATTTTTAGAGGAAAAGACTACCTACCTATCCAAAATTTACCTTAGCTTCAAACAAAAAAATTCTAACAGGTAAGCGTGTACCTACTTTTATTCCTTATAAATTAATTATAAAGTTTACCTTCATACCGTCTTCACAATGGTACAATTAGTACTGAAGTAACCTTAAAAATACTTGAAAGAGTTGTTTATACAGGAAAATGTGCTTCAAATACATCATTGTGTTTACAGTAGCGCCTGATTTTTTCCGACAAATACACAGAACCCTCGTTTTCACTTTAAAAGTGATAAAACACAAACAAATTACTTTAAAATCAAGACGACCTCCTCCATTAGAGCCGTTTGTTTACAAAAATGGCGGAATAACATAACTTTAACTTGTACCTAGCTAGATGGAGAGATATCGATAGCGACTATCGATATATCGATAGTTTTATACCACATCGACAACATCGAAACTAACGATAGTTGTATTTAAACTATCAATAGTCTATACCATTTAAAATTAAAAACGAAATAGTAGGCAACATGCCTTTCGAAGTCCGGTAAATGCTAAAAGTACAAGTTTGTGTCTAGAATTTACTGGGAAATGTACTAGCAGAAAGTGATACATCACACCAGACAGAATTAGCGGATCAGTCTTCAAATTCGCATGTGCCGTCACCATCTTCGGAACTACTACCAGTAAAAACAGATTGAAATGAGTCTTCGTCTTTGGTCAAATTTCCAAGTGAGCGAATATCTGCTGTAAATACAAAATCAGCTTAAGATCAGATTCCATTATTTTGGTTCGGCCGTATTTGGAAGGTATGATGCCAGAAGAAGCCAATCTCCTTTTTTATTAGTATGACCATTAGCAAGTCTTAATTTCATTAAAAAATAAAACTATCGATAGTAACGAATTTTCACTATCGATTAATCGACACGCAGTGCTATCGATAGATTTCCATTCGGCATTCGACGGTAGTGCCTCCCTTTTGAAATTCCGAAAACTTCTGTGGCAATTCAATTAACAGCTGATTGTCAACTTCTCATTTTTTAAAATTTATACGTTCACGTTCACTGAGGGTGGGTATTATAAAAAAGGCAAAAGTTAACTTTAATTTTAACGGTTAGGTTAACTTCGCTAGAAAAAATGAGAGTTTTATAAAATCCTCATTAACCTGAGAAAGTAAAAAGAAGTAAAGAAGAATTAAAAATTCTGTCATGTCATCAATATTTTATAATTTAGGTAATAAATAAAAAAAACAACAGTCATGGAGAGAACAGCAGTTAATTTTTCTGATGATGGAATTAGTATTCTTATATCCAGTGTAGAAGAATATAAAAACATCATAGAGAGTAAAAAAACAGATAGTGGTATTGGGAGAAAATTGCGAAACACCTTACAGAGTTGGGTTTTTCACAAAGAACAACAAAACAATTAAGTGACCAATGGGGTAACCTTCAAATCAAATCAAATATGAATACCTTAAAAAAGAAACAAAGGGAAAATATTGCGAGGAGAAAATTGAGAAGTTTAAAACAGGTAGAGGCCCAAAAAAAATTATATTACAGAGAGTGATGAAAGAATAAAGTCTATTATAGGAGTTGCTGTAACTGGGGAAAATAATTGTTGGGATTCCGATAATTTTGAAAAAGACCCCATAGGTAAGTCAGTTCAGACCCAAATATTGTTACATAGTTAAACATACTTATTTAGTTGTAATGGTATAAGCCTATTTAATTTTTTATAAGACAGGTATCTATTTCTATTTACAATTTGGTTTTTAGATTCTGTTATCTCTCAGAATAATAATTGGGCTTTGTGGAATCCAGTAGCATTAAAAGTCCGAAAGGCCCCAGAACTTATAGTACCGACCTACCGGAAAAACAAGGTAAAATATTCTCTCAACTGTCCCCAAACCTAAAATAAAAGTTTTAGTTAAATGTACCACAGCTAGGCAGGGCTTTAAGCCCTTTAAGTGCTTGTAAGCACTGCGCTATGTCATCGAGACTTGGTAGTTCAGATGCTTAAATAAGGGCTTCATGTTTTGTTTTCGGACTTGCAAGCCCTTTAGAAGTTTACCAGCACAATTCGGGGGTTTGAGTAATAGTGAAAGCTTGAAGCTTTTTTGCAAAGTGCTTGATGTTTTCAAAGTGAAGGCACATTGGATAAGGGCTGGTATTTGAAGTTTTATTGCAGAGGGCTTTGTCCATCACTGAAATGAACTTTGTCTTTCTCAAAAAATTGTCTGAGGAACAGAAGGATGTTTGTTAAGCTGGATGATAGTGTGTCTGATGTGTTTGATGTAAATATTGGGACCCCTCAGGGTAGCGTTGTGGGACCCTTAATCTTTCTTTTATATGTGAATGACATGCCGGAGCCCATTAACAGTCATGGTATGCCCTTTATGTACGCTGATGATTCCTTCATTGTCGTAAGTGGTAAAGATGTTGATGATGTAAAACTAAAGGTACAGAGAGTTCTGGATCTGTTTACCCAATGGTGCTACAAAAATCGCCTAATTATAAATTTTGAAAAAACTATTTTTGTTGAAAGTCATAGTCAATATCATGTTCCGAGTAAATCACAGTTTCTATAAGAAATCACCAGTTTACTCAGGTTGTAGTCTCTATAATGGATTTAATCATTCATTGAGACAAGAAACGTCTATTGTATTATTTCGGAAAAAATTGAAGGACATTTTAGTGAGCAATTGTTTTTATTCCATTGAAGAATTTATTGTATACTGTGACAGTGTTGTTAATGCAAATGTTTAATTTATTTGTCCTTAATCGTGTATTTGTTTCCATCTTGGATTGTGATTAACTTTATATATTTTTAAGTGACGTGTCTTATCTACATATATTATGTATATAGCTGAAGGATGAATAAATATTTGAACTTTAATTTGAATTTGAATGAAAAAAAATTATATTTTCAGGTTTAAGAGCAGTCAAGGATAAATTTATTATTATTGATAGATGCAAACTATCCCATTGCCAACAAAAAAACAGTATGTTGAATATAGAAAACAAAAAGCAGCTTGTGATTTTGCCAGTAGAGCTGACAACCACTTGCAATGAAACAAAAAGGTTACAAAGTATCAAAAACAAATTAGAACAGATCCCCACCAGAACAGGTAATCAACTAAACAAAACATTTTACGATAAGTGTTATTATATTAAATGTTTATGATTTCTATCTATATACATGTATACAGAGTTCTATATTAACATAAACAATACTTTCAAGCCACTATCAGCATACATTACTAAACATTATGGGTAAAGAGAGGGATGTCCTAATTTATTGGCCAAAATAAAAATCAATTGACCAGGGGTATAGATTAAGCGAATCAATACCAAACTTAGTAAAAAAATTTTTCGTCCCAAGCTTTATCACCCACCCTAATTTCAAGTCGATGGCCCCTAAAATAGGGGTACTTTCCTCTTGGCATTTTTCATTAAAATTTATTGACTGGCGGTCAAAAATGAGACAATCTTCACCAAACTTGAAAACATGATTGTATGCACCAACCTTTAACTCCAAACACGATTTGATGACGTTAGCCCCTAAAATAAGGGCACTTCACTCTTGAAAATTTTCAACTAAGCTTCTTGACCGGGGGTCTGTATTAAACCGATTCTTACCAAACACTGCAAAATTATTACACGTAACAAGCTTTACCATCCACCATAATTTCAACTCGATGGCCCTTACAATAGGGGCTATTGGCATTTTTCATTAAAAAAATTTTTCATAAAATTTTCAAGAGCAAAGTGCCCTTATTTTAGCGGCTAATGTCATCAAATCGTGTTTGGAGTTAAACGTTGGTGCATACAATCACGTTTTCAAGTTTGGTAAAGATTGTCTCATTTTTGACCGTCAGTCAATAAATTTTAATGAAAAATGCCAAGAGCATAGTACCCCTATTTTAGGGCCATCAACTTCAAATTAGGGTGGGTGATAAAGCTTGGGACGAAAAACAAATTTACTAAGTTTGGTATTGATTGGCTTAATCTATACCCCTGGTCAATTGATTTTTATTTTGGTCAATAAATTAGGACATCCCGTAAAGAGTTGATGGTAAAGTAGTGAAAGCACATATAAGCTCTGTCCGTAGAGAAATCATAAACCGATCAGCGCCAATCAAGTTTCAGCTGTTTGGTCACATGGCAGTTTCCGGTCTGGTTTCCAGTAATTTGATTGGCTCTGACTAGTTTGTGATTCTTCTGCGAACAGAGCTAATTACAATGTCAGATGATCCTTTTTCTCTTTTCGCCAGGGGCATCCATTTAGGGCTTTTGTAGGAATTTTTAGTACATCTTTTCTTTAAACATCTAATGTAGTCAAGAGTCAGCTTAGTGTATTTATACTTTACAGATAGTTTTGTTTATACTTTTTTTTGAAACACTAATTATTTTTAGGGCAATGCCTTTCAAAGGAGATGACAATAAAAGAAGAAGAACATAAATTACACATGGAAAAATCAAAAGAAGAACATGCAATAAAACTGAGAAAACATAAAATAGAACTAGACCTTTTAGAATTAGAACTATATAAAAAGGTCTTAGCCTAACTCATCTTGATAAGTTTTAAAAGTATTATAACAAATTATTTCATTTTTAAAAATCAGTGTTCTGCCAACTGTTTTATCACCTAATTAGGTGATTATTTTAGGATGTAGCTTTTGTATGACCGGCTGTTAATTTTAAATGAGAATATAGAAGTAACTGTAAACAACTTTTATTCCGTTATAATTGTTGTGATATGTTTGTACCTCTGAAACGGTCTCACCTTGGCAATAAATTTCCAATCTGGTTCTCACAAGAACTGAAAAATCTTATATTTCAGAAGAAAATCGCACTCAAGAGATACAAACAGTTGAACAATCAAGAACATTACAATACTTTTCATCAGCTACGAATGCAATGTAGAAACCTAACAGAAGAATGTTATCAGCGGTATATCAGCAGCGCCGAAAACGCCATTTTTCTGGAGCTTTATTCACTCTAAATCCAATCAGGGTGCAATTCCAAAGGAAATGCACCTTGATACACACGAAGCTGATAGTGGTTCTGACATTGCAAATCTCTTTGCCCAATATTTTTCATCGGTCTTCAACCCCAAACACTCTTTTAATCCCCAGCAAGCTTTTCCTGATGCATTTGACACTAATATTATCGTAAGTGCTACTGATATTCAGAGAACTTTGCTCAAGCTTGATGTCATTAAAGGTGAAGGTCCTGACGGTATTCCCAACAGAGTGTCAAAATCATGTGCACATTCTCTTTATCTCCCTCTATATTATATTATTATCTTCTCCCAATCTCTTACTTCTGGTAACTTTCCAAGCGTTTGGAAAATTTCATATGTTTGCCCTATCCATAAGTCCGGCAACAAGAATGACATTAAGAATTACCGACCAATCAGTATTCTATCAGCAATACCTAAACTATTCGAACACTGCATTGAAACTGTATTAACTAATCACTTTCAACAAATAATAATTAGTCAACAGCATGGATTTATGTCGGGTCGATCTGTTGATAAATCCTTTTCCTCTATGTCAACTTCATTAACACATCCTTGGCATAGAATTCTGAGACTCATGCAATATACACCGATTTCAGCAAAGCTTTTGACAAGGTAAACCATGCCATCCTGCTTTCAAGGATATCAAGGTACGGGATGGCTGGCACTCTGCTCTCCTGGTTTGAGTTAGTGTTGTAAATATCCGTTTTCTTTAGATATCCGAATCATACGGAATCGGAACCAGCTAATATCCGTATCCATTATCCGAATACGTATCCATTTCTTGACCCGCGCGAAAGCGGTTACAGATCATGTATACGTATTCATGCAACACTAAAACATTTTCTATCCGGATACACGGCTGGGTAGGTCGATGCGGTATCATGTCATTCGAAGTCGAAGGTTAGGGATAGGAACGCACCGCGTCGCGCCGTTCTCGTTTGAATTCGGTTCGGGTGAGGCGGGACTAGTTTAACCAATGGGTCTCATCCCATATGATACCCGTTACCCAGATAACTATGCTATCTTTATTTAGGAAAGGTCATTAGAAAGAGAAAGCATAACATCAAATATGCCACATCGCAGACCGTGTTGTTCGCTTACAGTCGATTCCAATTCCGTTTTCTCTTTGCACTTTGCTTTAGTAACCAGCCGATGCGAATTTATTTTGATTCCGAATCAAGTTCTCGGCCGATTACGGATAATCCGGATTCCTTTAATATTCGGATCCAACGGATTTTTGGATACGTATCCTTACATCACTAGTTTGAGTCCTACTTGTCCGAAAGAGAACAACAGGTTAAAATAGATGGCTACCTGTCTAAGCCCTTCCAGACGACGTCGGTAGTTCCTCAGGGCTCCCATCTTGGACCTCTTTTATTTAGCTTGTTTTTCGACGACTTGGGTAGTTTGTTATCTTCGAATCATTTACTGTTTGCTGATGATTTGAAACTGTACACATGTGTGACACCCTCTTGTGACATGGTTTCCCTGCAGAGGGATATAAACACTGTTTTTTCCTGGTGTCAGCTTAATGACATGTCGCTCAATGTCGACAAATGCTGCTTTATGAGGTTCAGCAGATCAAGGTGCCCATTTCCTTATCAATATTGTATAAATAGCATTCCTCATTGGTGGTTAAGGATTTGGGCGTTTACTTGGACACTCAGTTAACCTTTACTGAGCATTTTTATGCTATAACTTCTAAAGCGAATTGAATGCTTGGTTTTATTAAGAGATCATGCAGGGACTTTAGAAGTGCGTACGCTGTAAGAACTTTATTTATTTCTTTGTGAGATCCGTTTTAGAGTGTTCAAGCATAGTCTGGTCACAACACTCAAGTTCATATAAATAGACTGGAAAGTGTCCAGCACAAATTTGTCAGATTTCTACTCTTCAAAAATTAATCTAACAGATTTTTATTTATTTATTAACGTACCACTTTACAAGTTGACAATACAAAATACATACTACAAGCAACATATTATTGTAAAATTGTCCTTTTGGCCAGATTCTTGAAATTACAATATGATACATCATTAAAGAAGTCCAATTTATCACAGTACTTATTCACACTTGATGATATTCTATTGACAGGATTATACAAGGAAAACCAAGTACAACAAAGGGGCAGGAGCAGAAGAGTTACACTACGAGTTTGACGAAGAGGAACATGAATTTATGAATTTGAAAGGACTCTTTATGTGATTATTAAACGTCTTATACGCAAAACAAATGTCATAGTATTCTCTTCTGCGCTCCAGGGGAGCAAGTCCCAAGTAAACCATCGTGTGATCGTCATTCAGATAAATTCCATTGACAGAGAGTTTAAAACGCGCGTATTTAATAAATTTTCGCTGTACGTTCTCTAGTCTGGCTATATGAACAGAGTAATATGGTGATTATGTTAGAAAATTCCAAAATATATCTCGCAAATGAAGTAAACAATACCTTAAGGGCATCTAAAGATGTAAAGTCTTTACTTATCCTTTTTATAAAACCTAACATTTTGTTCGCCCTGGCTATAATTATCCCAAAATGGTCACAGAAATTTAACTTAGTGTCTAGATATACACCTAGGTCTTTAACAACATTCACTTCTTTGACACGTACATTATTTATAAAGTATCGGACAGGACCAATTTCACTTCTACGTCTACTAAATCGTATGAAGTTACATATTCAAGGACATCTCATTAGTTAGACACCAGTCATAGACTGAATTGAGGTCATTCTGAAGGTCAGCCATATCCTGCATAGAATCAACCTGGGTAAACACCTTCATGTCGTCAGCAAAAAGCAGGGAATGAGAGGACAGCTGTGAACACAGGTCATTAATGAACAAAGTAAGTAGAAGGTAGAGTTGGGAGATATAGTGATTTTTCGATATCTGTTAGAACAGCGATAGTGATTTAAGAATAGCCGTTATTTTTAACGGTGATTTTTCACTACAGCGATTTTTATTTTTAAGGCGAAAAGGAGCAGCATAGTTGCTTTTACAAGACTGATATTCGGTAATGCAGCTACAATTGGAAGTAAAATTAAAATTATAACTTGACTTGGTCAGTAAGTTATTAGGGTAAAAATAGTATTTTTTCGATACGGCCAGTGTCAGAGACGTGGCGAATATTAATCGAAAATAACCTTTATTCTTGATTTTTGCGCTAGATTAAGTTAAAAATATTACATTTTTTCCGAAATTAGAATTATAATGCTTTAGGCAACATTGAGTATACCTAGGTATACCCGAAAATGTTTTTGTGACGCTGAATCTAAATACGACAATAATTAATAAAATTATAATCTCTTAGATACTTTTCACATTTGAAATTAACCATCTAAAACTGAAAAAATCCCATTTAATAGCTTCAAAATGGGGGCACACGGAACCTAAGGGAGATTACAAAATGCTTAATATAACCCACAACATAAATAACAAAATAATTAGAAACAATAGTATAAGACAATATAATAAAAAAAACATTCTCGTTTATATTTAGCTAATATAAAAAATATAAACAAAAAACATTCTCTTTTATATTTAAATACTTTTTGGTAAAATTCAAAATTGAGGTACATTGAGACAGAAGGATAACTTGACATAATATGTTATTTTAAATTTTAGTGGAATGCTTTATGTGAGTATTTTTTTTGCAAATATTGCACTTTTCAGAAAAGTTTCATCTTCAATTGGTTTAAAAAAATTCAAAATTTCACTGGTTTTCTGTTTTTTGGACATTTTGTGAATCTAAATATATTGCAGGTGTTGAATTTTGCTATAATTAAAAGTATTAAAACTAATTTATCGGTTACTCTATAATCGTTACTACGCGCAATGAAGAATAAATGGCTAATTCACCAACAATATCGACTACGGCCGACCGAACCGATAAACGACAAATCACTGAACATACGTGAATATCTAAAGAATCAGATATATCAACAACGCAAGAAGCGATAATATCTGGCGCAACCGTTCAAGCAGCGATTTTATTTATCAATATCTCAATAACCCGAGAAATATTTATTTTACAAGGGGCGATTACGCGGTCGGATCGCCGTGATCTATTTTGTTTCGGTGAACCGTCCGTGGCGCATGCAGATTTGTTAATCACTGAATACTGAATAACTGGGTTAGCGAGATTTCGATCGCCGCTACCGATAGTGATTTGTCTTTCACGGTGATTGGATCATGGTGATTGATATATCTCCCAACACTAGTAGAAGGGTCCTAGATGGGATCCCTGTGGAACTCCAGAAGTTGTAAGAAATGGGGTTGATAGATCTCCATCAAGTTCATCCAAGACAAAAGTGGACCTGAGAAACCATATCGAGCAAGTTTGAAAAGCAGAATAGAGTGATTTACTTTATCGAAAGCTTTACTAAAATCAGTATAAATCACATGGGTCTCTTTTCCAATTTGAAAACTTACAACCTTTTTATGGTTTGCCAGTAATGAAGCATCTAGTTATAGAGATGTAGCAGACTGATTTAATATAGCAAAGAGTTCACTACATAAAATTATAAAAAAGGACTCCTACTTTCTCAGTAATTTATCTCCAGAGATTATTACCTGGCCAACTACTGAGGAAAAAGTAGAGATCGAAAGATTTTTTAGAGAAAAATAATTTTCTGGGGTGATTGGTGTCATTGACGGTACTCATATTAGAATCGATAAACCTCAAGAAGATCCAGATTCTTACCTTAACCGGAAGCAGTTTTACTCTCTTCAGGCTCAAGTTGTGTGCGAACACAAAAAGAGAATCAGGGACATTTTTGTAGGGTTTCCAGGATCGGTGCATGACAGTAGAGTTCTCAGAACATCAACATTGGGTGAAACGTTGCAAGACAAATGTGGGGACCTTTTTATTATTGGTGATAGTGGGTAGGCACCCTTGTCTAAAACATCTTCTGATACCTTTTAAAGACAGAGGTGATCTAACAAGGCGCCAAAGAAATTACAATTATTTATTGTCCAAAAATAGATACATTGTTGAACATTGTTTTGGTTTGCTCAAACAGAAGTTTCGTCAGCTTTACCATTTAAAATTACAAAAAATCCCACTTATTTTGCATTTTATTAGGGCATGTGGTGTTTTACATAATGTGTCAATAGACAATAATTTTGCCCTCGAAGATGATGCTCGAGATTATGTAGTGGAACAGCCCAATGTAGAAATAGGTGCAGGTGAAGGAGCTGAAAACCGGGATGATAGAGATGGCGTAGCAAAACGAAATGAAATAATGAATGCACTACCCTTTCGCTTATAGTAATTATAATTAACGTGTTTCTGATATTTCGTGACTGTTTAAATATTTTTTTTTGGAGATTTTTGGGTTTTTTCCTTCAACAGGGGTAAAATACCAATGTGTGGCTGAAGTTATAGTTTAGTTGGGTTTTTAAAGTGGACTTCAACAGAAGTGTCTATAATTTTGTATGTCATTTTTACATTAATATGTTTTTGGTATATTAAAACACTTTTAACTCCTTTTAGTTCTGAAGGTGGTTTCCAGAATAAACTGAAACGTCAAATACATAGTAGAATTTTGTTTGCTTTGATCGAGGAACCCCAAAAATCTCAAAAAAAATTCCAGATTAACTATTGTTGTGTACTAAATTAAGTAGTTTTAGGTTTTTAACGATAGGTATACATAGTTATCATAAATAAACAAAAAGGGGTATTTGATTTTGTCACTTTTATTTATAGATAGATCCCCACCAGAAATTTATGTTGTAGTGAAAGTAGGAATGCAGTGGACGTTGCATTTCCTAGTGAGTGCTAGCGATTGCGCGGGAACGGACTAGCAGGTGTCATACTTCAAGTAAAATTCTTTTTTTCCTAGTAAATGTGGGAAACAGCGGGTGCTGTTTACTTTTGCCAAGTGGTATTAGTGGGGGTGTTTTAGTGGACCTATGCAAAAATTTCAAGAGAATATTCTTATACCTTCTTAGTATTTTTGCACAGGTTTGCTAAAATAATGCTGATGCTGCTTGGTAGGAGTGGGTGGTGCTGACTGTTCCTTGTGTTTACTAATAAAAGTAAATAACTTTCTTTGAAAAATGACATTTACTACTCCCTTGCATGATTGTTGTCATTCGCTGAGAAGTGCTACTGTTTGCTGAATTTCCGGCTGTCACTGTGACATCTCTAAAAAAATAGTTCTTAGCTTAGTCATCAGATTTATAAATACTGCTGGTATATTACTGTTTTTATGTAGGTTAATCCAATAAAGATAAATTTACACCTTGAACAATGTTAGTTTTATTTCATTAATAGTAAAAAACACAGTTTTTAAATGCTCCTAAACTCGTAACATAAATTCAAGTAGAAAAGCTAAAGTAACTCCTAAATTATTCTCATAAGTAATACTTAATGATACACAAATCAAGTAAAAAACTAACTATGTGAAAATGATATCATTTTAACAACAATCACAGGTATAATCTCAAGATCAGTTATATACTAAGGAACATCACAACACGAAAACTAATAAACAGTCCACCATACTCTAAATATCATAATGTATTACAGTTATCACTAGAGCCTAAATCATTTTACAAAAGGCTTCGAGAGTGAGATGACTATAACGCAGAAGTTCTCTTTTTTCATTGAAATAAATGCTTCCAAGGAAAGTTCGCCCAGTGCTGTGGGATGGTGGTGATAAAATGTTTTACAATACTGGTCAACTTCGTCTGTAAGCTTCTATTTCAGAGAAAAGAAAGAAAATTAGCAGTATCCCTGTATAGATATGTCAGTTTTATGTATCAATAACTTAACCATTTTTGAGAGCCTAAAAATTAACATAATTATAACACTAGAACAAAAAAAATCTAAAAACCAATAGCGCCAACTTTTCATACAACGTTTCAAGCATGCTACTCTTCAAACATGGAATAAAATCCCCCTGTAAGAAATTCTTCAAAATAATGAAAAATAAACTAAACATTTTTTGCTGGAAAGGGCTTTTTCTTCCCTAAATGAATTTTTAAACGGGGGAGACTGGGAGATTTAAGCACCCTGCCTTTTACCACTCACAAGAGCAGTTCTGGTTTTTTATCTTGTGTGTCCTTTTTACTGCAAGTGTGCACTGTATGTGCGATTTTGTAAATTACAAATTTTAATTAAGTATTTTTATGTAGTCATCATTTTAAGTCATTTAATGGTATTTAGTTTATTTTATTTTGTATGACACAACATATGCCTCATGGGCAACACTGTAGTGTGGATTTTATATATTAAGTAAATAAACTAGCTAACTAAAGCCATCTCACTTTCGAGAGCTTTTGTGAAATGATTTCTACTCTACCTAAATATCTAAAGACACAAAAAACAAAAAGGGAACTTTTTGTTTCAAACTTAACAGCAGTTAGGACATTACTATAAGTTTCAAACATCATTATAATAGTAAAGAAAACAGTTTTTTTAAAATAACTCTCAATTTCCCAAAAATGTACTAACTGTAATAACTAAACCGAAATAAGCACAATATTTAAAGATCCTCAGGGCCTGCAAAAGGTAAAACTAACTGATTTTTAATATACTCTCTTAGTAATATATTTCTCTCTCTTCTAGGATACTGTTCTTTCTTCTTTTTTCTTCCAACTTTATTTCTTCTATTTCTAAATGTTTTTTGTAGAATTCTTGTCTGTCATTTCTTATTATCTTTGAGTATATCACCCCGCAACTTCTTATTTCTGTACACATTTTTCAATACACGTTTAGGTGTTGTTCGTGCTGTTGCTACTACTGACAAAGTTTTATCAACATGTTCTTTATGAGGCGTAGTTGAATCTTCTGTCTCTGCTTCAGTCTCGGGTGACAGTGTTTGGTAATGTGAATTTTAATTTTCAGCAAGACCTTCTACATTAATTGTTTCTGATGACAGGAGCAAAACTGGGTTAATGTTTCTTTTATTACCTAAAATTTCTTCCATTACTTCTGCATATTGAAAGTCTTTTCTTCCTCGGCCAGTTTTCTTATTGTTGTCTATATACTTCTTGTAGGTTCTCTTCAGGTGCTTCCAGCGATTTTCACAGTTTGCAGATGAAATTATTTGTTTTGTTTTATATCTTGATTCCTTGGCAATTTCTTCAAACAGCTTTTTCAGATTTTTAATTCTGATTCTGAGTGATCCTACTTATTTTATATACTGTTTGTAAAGGTCTAAAAACATAAGTGTTGTATTGTGGTTCCATTTGTAGTTTTCTGTGTCATCTGAAACTTGTGAAGTGGACGGAAGTTGCAGAAATTCGGATAAGTCTGAAAAACATTTCTAGTATTAGGTTGGGTTCACTAAAAAGCTCATCTATTTGACTATTTTTTTAATAACAAGACAAGTAATAAAGGTATATTATATGATATAAAAATAAAACAATTAATGCACCACCAAATTTGACTAACGGAAATTTTCACCTTAATTACCTAAAACTAAACTAATTCTTCACTACACTAAGTACTGTATTTACATCAAATGTGTTATCTACTTTGTGATTGTAACTAATAATATAAATTAATGAAAACTTACCTTCTTCAGTCATATTAATCAATCAAAAACTTTATATTATTTACCAAAAAAATCAACAAATATTTCATTAAAAAATGCAAACAAACCGGCTGAGAATTGGTGGTTAGGTCCTGTCGACGTCGACTGTCAACAAAGGTGTTTATAGACGTTTTTTGGCGATTCCAAACCATCCAAACCAAACCCGAGGGTTTACCATTGTTGTCTTTATTTATTTACATTTGACTGCATTGTACAAATAAGGATAACAATATGGTTTTGATTTTTGTGGCACTATCTTTGTTTGTTTACGTTTAATTACGTTGGATAAACAAAGAGAGCACATGGTTTTGGTTTTGATGGTTTTGAAGCGCCAAAAAACGCCTTAAGAATCCGAAGGGCGTTCGCGGATATCAGAAATTACGAACTCATTAGGAATGTGACTTGCGCATTTTATTTATTCTGAATAGATTCGGATGATGTTCGGAACTTGCTCAGGATGGTTTCCGCGAATATTTTCCCTTTCAAAGGCAATTAATACAAACACGCGTTCTATTTTAAATTTTCGCGCCAAATCAGCGCCAGCTACCGTATCAACACGCTAACATAGGAAGTAACAAAGAGACACGATACATGTACCATGATGAAGAAAGATGGACAGAGAATCATTTCTTGATGTCAGGAGCCGTGCGCCATATTAAAGTTTTTCAACAGCACACAAGCCACACAATAAATGTTTTAATTTTTTTTTCGTTTAAAGTTTTACATAATGTAATTTCTTTTCACTACCTAGAAAATGATCTTTGTCGATCCGTTGTTAACCAATATTTTGATCAGTTTTATCTAGTTTCTTTGAGTGAGTAGCGTAATAGGGTTGAAAACTAAATTTAAACACTAATATTTACGTATTGTGGTAACGTTTGCCGGTGCAAAGCTAATTTAGCGGATCTAGTTATACTTTTGAAGTAAGTACTATGTAGTTGTGCTCAATTAGTATTTTTGTTTTGATTTTTAACTTTTCCTTGGCAGAAAGTTTAAGCTAGTAAGAATAACGCTTATATCATTAATAACGAAATATAGGGTGTCTTAAATATTACTTAAAACTAAGGCTACTGAAAAAATGATTGATTTCGCAGTGCCTTTTTACTATTTTTTTTAGTTTCTTCGTAGGAAGAGGTTAAAAAAAATTCTTAAATGTCTTAAATTACGCTTAAAAACAGAAAATAAATTCTCCTTAAAGATTTATAGTCTGGCAACGTTTCAACAATTCAATTGTTTAAAGTTTTTCGCGCGCAAATTTCCGTCAAGCGCCTTGTGTACGATGAGCCAGGTGCGGCGAATATAGACTGGTTTTAGGGTATTTTTGAAAATTTTTAAAATATTCGATTTAAGAAAAAAAAGTATTGGATATGTCTGTAGACCACCCCAGGAGTCACCCATTCCAATATATGCAGTGAATTTCATAACACCCTGTATACAAGGTGTTACAAAAAGATGTTTAGAAATTTTAAGGGCAATACGAAAATAAATTCTTATAAACATGGATCCTCAAACCCTTCTTTTTCGAGATAGAGGGTGTTTAATATTTTCACACCCCAAGTATTCCAAAGTGTAAGGAGAAATATGCGAAGACGATTTAGAGCATGTATTGAAGCACTGAGAAGCCATTTCCAGTATCTACTATTATAAACTTAAATCAAAAAGCACTGTTTCCTGAACAAAAAATATGTAAAAAAAATAATTTTCATTATTAACTTTTATTGTAAGAAATAAATTCATTTTTATCTCGAAAACGGTGCGTCAGAACGAAAACGCTCAAACAAACCCAAACAAGTCGAGGTTTCAAAGGAGTAAGAGGAAAATTTAATAAAAGCGAGGTAAATATGGATAGGATGAGTAACCTGCGGGATTAGAGAAGTGTAAGTAATAAGATGCCTCAAATGCCTGGAATACGGACATAAATCCTATGAATGCACGGGGCAATGCAGTGGGGAATGTCTCAAATATGAACACAAGGCGCACAGAAGCAAGGAATGTACAAACACAGAACGATGCACAAAATGTGAAGTGGAAGGACATAGGGATAGAGATCAAGTGTCCATGTTTCAAAGGACTGGTAGAAAAAATGAGAAGACGAAGAATACATCCCACAAACGGACAAAAGTCCGTAGGGACAGGAAGGGACAAAAAAGCAGGCCTTTGTGGCCCTTAGTCTTACAAACAAATTTAGGAATGGTAAGGGTAGCTCACGATTTCATGGTATGCCACAGCGAAAAAAGAGAAAGTGAAGAGAAATCATCGTTAGTGAGCCTAATACGACAATAACTAAGGGGAGCGAATGAATAAAAGATGAAAGGGTAGATGTAGAAATATTATCTACAAACAAAAGGGTAACGGTAACAAAAGTGAACATAGGGAAAGGATATCTGTGCGTTAATTTAGGAAAGTGGGATTTGTACTGCTGTTACATCTCACCTAATGTAGGTATGGATATGATATGTGGAAAAATGAGACGAAATTGTTAATAAAGTAAGAATGGGAAAGAGAGAAACTATTATTGTCGGTAACATAAATGCAAAGTCGTGTCAATGGGGATCCCCAATTACTTATAAAAGGGGAGAATACTGGGATGAGTGGATGGCAGCCGAAAACTTGATAGTGCATAACACAGGTGGAAAACCAACCTTTGTAAAGGGAAATAGAAAGTGTTGTGAACTGGAAAGTACCAGAAGAGGAGAACTTAACCGCACATAGGTTCATCTACTTTGAAATACAAGTGCAAAAAACACCTGGGAGAGTGAAACAAAAGAAAAAACATCTGACGGAGTGGAACGCATTCAACGCAAGCCTAACGCTCAGATTTGAAAACAGGACGGAAGGGGAAAGAACCTCTTAGAAGCTATGTGCAGAAATATTAAGGAAAACATATGTAAATAGCACTATTGAAGGACCAACGGGAGAAAAACTGTTCCATATTGGTGGAACAGCGAAATATCTGAAAAGAGCAAATACTGCACAGCGACTCGAAGACATCTCACTAGAATATTGAAAGATAATAGAGTAACAGAGGAGAGAAAAGAAAATGCTAAACAAGAGTACCAAAAGGATAAGAAGATCGGAGAAGGAGCACTGGGACAATCTATGCAAAGAGCTAGACAAGGACGAAAGAGGTGATTGATATAAAATTGCAATAAAAGGGCTAAGAGACTTGGCTCCATATGAACTGTCAACTGCAAAGAAAAAGGAAATAGTGGGAGAATTATTTCCGCAACTCATACACAGAATACAGTAGAAAAAAGATTTGTACGGCGCCAGCTTTTACTGTGAGAGGACTGAAAGAAGTCTTAGCCCGAATGAAGCCAGAAAAAGCCCCAGGGTTGGATGGGACGCCCCCGGAAGCCGTTAAACAAACGGGGAAGACACAAGAGAAATGGCTCCTAGGAGTGCTTAACCAGCTCCTTAAAACAAAAAGATTCCCAAGGGAATGGAAGATAGCAAAAGTTATACGGAATCCAGTTAAGCCCGGAAATTTAAGTTCCTTTAGACCACTCTGCCATAGTGATTAATTATAGTCTACGTACGCTACAGCGTTTGAGCTTCGCGGTGACGACCGGCGCGACGACTGTTACCTTTTGCATCGCTCTCACCGACGTGGGCGGTCTAATTTTTTATGGCGTATCTGGACTCTTCACCTTTCGGTCGTTGAGCGTGATGGATTTATCACCTGTCAAGCTTTGTTATAAAGAGGATTGCATAATTTTTATGTTACGCCGTGCAAAAGTGGGTGACATATTTTAAAATGAGGCCTTTCAATCCTTTTTAGATTTTACGGGGTGTCAAGATGTTTTGTGATTATGCGTGTCAGATAGAGATTTATAGGATATTAGAGAATAAACAAGGATAATAAGTATAAGTATTGACATTTATTAATTAAAAATAATAAAGGAACGCGGGTGATATACATTTTTAAGAATAAAGATACGTTTCCTCTTGAAATTTATTGCCTACCAAATGTGTACACGTGGGGGAGATAAAGATTTATAGGTTATAAAAAGAATAAAAAAAGGAGAGCAAATTAGTAATGGTGTTAAGATTATAAATTTTCCGTCACAAGTCTATCTTGGATCCAGCCTTGTTTTTCCTCATTCGGTATAGTTAATCCCTAGGGAAATACGTCTGAATTTGGCCCTAAAACATTATTTTCCTATTAACAAATCCGAACTTGTTTACCATGTTGACATAGAACGTCATTTTTGACATCTATCAGGTGAACGTCCCTTCAGGTCTGACCTGTAGGTTTTAGATTTTCTGTCATGCCGCCCTCTGTGGCTGTTAGTGAAAAACGTCGAAGCCAGTTAACGATGGAATCTGCTTCTCTGAGTTCTAGGACCCTTGATTTTACGGATTGGGTTCGGTATTGGTTCCTACCTGTAATCACAGTTGTACATTCCGTGAAATGGGAAACGTGAGGTTTAGTTTCCTTGCGATAGAGGTCTGACGAGGTATTGGATTTTTGAATTCCGACTGTATTAGTTGCCCATTTTGTTCTTTTTACTAGTAATCTGACACAGGTCTTGAAGCTGCTATTATTTAAGGGCGTATTTCCTAATTTTTGGTTAAATTAGGTAAGGGATGAGAGCCCCTTTTCAACAATTAGTTTTGTGCCTACGCCACCTAGAGAGCACAAGTTGTACCTCCGGGTTTTGCCTTCAAGGTTTCTAATGTTCATTCATGCCTTTACGTTTTCGGGGTTGACCAAAATCGTAAGTTGGGTGCATTTGTACCAACTAATAATGAATGTCGGTTTATGGACCCGGAAAAATGTATTTAATTGTTGGTATATTGCCGTTGTTCATTGGTTACGTTAATTTTACTGGCAGAATATTGCGCCAATGCGTTCAAGGGAATACCATCGAACCAAAGCTTTCGGAAATGTACATAATTGGGTACCAAAGCGTACTTAGAAACAACGACGTTGTGTCGTCAATCGGGGGACAAAACAACCGATATTGGAATTTTGGTAAATGTCGGGCGTGGCACGAGAAGCTGGGTTCCTTTTCACAAACACATCGCGTCGTCGACGGTACCGTTATTCTGTAGTCTTTTGAAAGACGACCAAAAATTGGATCTGTGAATGCGGTACTACTAATTTCTTCTACTTTGTTTTGTTATTTGCCCTTTTTGGCGTTACGTTGTGGTCCAGTGAGACCGTTTGAGTTTTGTAGAAGAAATGCAACGATTTCTTCGTGGATTTACAAGACCTACAGGTAAGCTCTTTTGCCACTCTTAAACCATTAAAATACAAAATTCCGCGTTCGAACTGCTATTTTAATCGATTTTCGTTAATTTTCTTTTGATTAATTTTTTTTTGACGTTCGCGTTTTTAATTAGTTTTTTTTGTAATTAATGATTTTATAAATATGAGTAGATCGCTGCATTTCGTGATAACTAATTAATTATGTACAAACGTTTTTTTTATTAAGAATTAAATGGGTTTATATTTGTCCTTCACATGTTTTGTAGGTCAAATTCTCATCGATACCTATTTTTTTGTCAGCTATTCTAGCTTGATTTGGTGCCTCCTTTTGATAATGCTGGTTAAAACTGTACAGGGTGACCCAAGGTTAAATTGTATTTTGTTATTTTCCAAGCAAATCCATAGTGAATTAGTCATTGGTGTATGTCTGTGAATTTGAATTAATGATGTTTCTATCAACTAATTATGTTAATAATCAATAGCCAGGTTGGTAAAATTAATATCTTGTGTATTGGAATATCAGCTGATAGCGTTAGAGATGAGCAATTTAAATGTTTTATATTTTTGGCTGTCAATGAGATTGTACTTTAGTAATTTGGGTAAATATTTTAAATTTCCGACAGTCAGTAGTATGAATTTTCATATTTCTCTTATTCATTTTCTTTCGTTAACTAGCTTATAATTAATATTGTGTATGACATTGACAAGGCTTATCCTTAATTATGATATTTGGTTACAAATTTCAGGGTGGGTGTAATATAGTACCGTTAACTACTTACTATGGTATTTGGTCATTCTTGGGTTACGCTTACAGACACTGTATGGTTAAGTTATATTCATAAATATTAAGCTACATTTACTGTATTTTGATGTATACGTTTAGTAGTAGTAATACTGGACTTTTCAGGTTTGTCTGTCCCTTTTTTAAGAGGAAGAAAAAACTAATCACCATGCGACGTGTCTACTCCCATCCCGTTGCGCGCCAAGATGGGTGTCTGCTCGACACCGTCATAAAAAAACTCTAAGTTAATGTTACTAAAGCCGCAAAAGTTAAAGAAATTTAAAGATAAGGTAAAGATAGATCATACCATCAGAAAATACACAAAGCGATGATAGCAAGTAAAAGTAATAAAAAAGCTGAAGGCAGACTTACTACGCGCAATAGATGCAAGTTGGCTGAAGACCTAGCTTGCCCCGGTTTTCGGATGGCTCCTACCCCCACTAGTTCACCAGTGCAGCAAAAAGTGTTGTTGTGGATTTTACCTTGGGTTTAATTATTCAGTTAATTTTACCTTGATATCCTTAAGTCTTATTTAAGTATTTGACTTGATATTTCCGTGTCCTGAACTTGTCTTTGTCGGGCAGTTTGGGAAAGTACTTTATTATGCCTTTGGGTTCATTTTTGACTTTATTTCTTTTCTTTACTATAATAGTAAAGGTTTTCGGCCAAATTATCTTTTGTTAGTTTTCTCGTGTTTATATTTTGATAGTAGCGAAAATTTCCCTCCTTCCTTAGGAGAGGGGGAGTTTATAACATTCAATTTTTGTCACAAAGATTTATAATATATTTTTATTGCCGGATTATAATTTCGATATAAGTACCTTTGTTTCCAGTTATGAGGTGTACTTGTGATCTAGGTAGTTTCCAACTGAATGACCGGTATAAGTTTACGTGTGTATTCATAGAGTTCGTGCGACGTTTTCGTTTAAACTACGGTATATGCAACTCATGTTTAAGTTACGGCCTTGGTCGAGTATTGCGCGCGACGCCGACGGTGTCGTAGGGACGTGCGGTTAGATTGACCCAGAAGGTGATACTATTTTAGATGTTTTATTTTTGCATAACGGACAACATGTTACGAACTTATAAGCGGGACGGGGCGCGATATGTTCCTTTTATGTCTAGTTTTGACACCCGACCGTTTGACGTGTTGAGGGGTTAGTTTCCGTCGCTGTCGATACTTGACGGTATTGACTAGCGTGGTTCGAATAGCTACTGTATACTATATATACTATAGGGAAAAAAATAATGAATTTTGGGTTCGTCGAGGTACTAAAAATCACGGTGATTTTCACCTTGCTGCTAGCTCAAGTCGGTAGGGGTGCAACCCTTATGCCCTGAAGGGGCCTTAAAGATTTGGGGTTGCGACCCCGAATTTTTCTTCCGGGTTTTGTTTGGCAATTGGTGCCGTTTGGTTGTTTGATACCGTTTTTGTTTGGCTTTGGAAGCTGTTTCCTTTCCCGGAAGAATCTTATTTAATGGATCTAAGCCGTGGATCTAGCAGTCACACGTGTAGACCCGACATTGCAGCTCCCGGTAAGATCGTCTTTTTTTACCCCTCTCATAACATTAAAGTACTAAATCTTGTGTTCAATTTTACATCCAGTTTTGCCTCATTTTCGTTAATATTCCGTTGTTCTTTTTTTATGACATCTGCGTTTTTAATTAGTTTCTCTGTAATTAAACATTTTCTTAATACAAGTAGATCGCTATATTTCGTGTTAACTAATTAGGTACAGATGGTTTTTTTTACTAAGAATTAAATGGGTTTATATTTGTCCTTCACTTGTTATGTAGGTCAGTTTTTTTAACACGGTTTTTTGTCAGATATTCTAGCTTGATTTATTTTCTTACTTTGATAATGTTGAATATATCTGTGCAGGGTGACCCAAAGTTAAATTTTATTTTGTCATTTTGTCCGCACTCCAAAACCATAGCGAATTTATCATTAGTGTATGTCCATGAATTTGAATTTAATGAGTTTATTTATAGCTAACTATTTTAATAATCATGTTGTCAAAGTGAATATCTTGTGTTTTGGGATATCAGCTGATAGTGATAGAAACCGGTAATTTAAATGTTTTATATTTTTGGCTGTCAGGGAGATGGATTTTCATAGTTCCCTTATTCTGTTCTTTTGTTGACTGGCTTGTAGTTAAACTTTAGTAATTTAAGTAAATATTTAAAATTTCCGACGGTCAATAGTATTGATTTTCATATTTCTCTTATTCTTTTTCTTTTGTTAACTAGCTTATAATTAATATTGTGTTTGACATTGACAAGGCTGGGGTAATACCGTAACGTTAACTATTCACTATGGTATTTGGTCATTCTTGGGTTACGCAGTACTAATACTGTATGGTTAATTTATATATATATATATATATATATATATATATATATATATATATATATATATATACATATATATATATATATATATATATATATATATATATATACATATATATATATATATATATATAAACTAGGTAATATTGGGGAATGCAGCAAAATTAAAGAGTACTCTTTAAAGGTTTTCCAAGCTTTCGGAAATGTTTATTTCCATCTTCAGGGAGACTACAAAAATTATGATTATGTCAGTTAACAAATGGTTGGTAACTTTAAGAGTTAACTTACATCTTTGGTGAGAATGTAATTCGTGATGTACATAATCATGAGCTTGGGTATGAGATAAATAAAACTAACATCGTCAAAAACTTATTGATTAAAAAACCATGTGGTAACTTAAGTAGATTGTTAAAATGGTATCACTTTACACTTTAAAATTACATAAAACATCATTAATTAAAGCAGATGATTATCGCTGAAAATATTTAAAATTATTCAAAGCAATTTACTGCAATGACAAGACAAGTACATCTGAAGGATGTCACCTGTCACTGTATTGTAATTGTCTTGTCACTGCAGTAAATTGCTTTGAATAATTTTAAATATTTTCAGCGATGATCATCTGTTTTAATTAATGATGTTATATGTAATTTTAAAGTTTAAAGTGATACCATTTTAACAATCTACTTAAGTTACCACATAGTTTTTTAATCAATAAGTTTTTGACGATGTTAGTTTTATTTATCTCATACCCAAGCTCATGATTATGTACATCACGAATTACATTCTCACCAAAGATGTAAGTTAACTCTTAAAGTTACCAACCTTTTGTTACCTGACATAATCATAATTTTTGTAGTCTCCCTGAAGATGGAAATAAACATTTCCGAAAGCTTGGAAAACCTTTAAAGAGTGCTCTTTAATTTTGCTGCATTCCCCAATATTACCTAGTTTATCTCCTGACTAGTCAGCAACGACTACCTCTCTCATATTATATATATATATATATATATATATATATATATATATATATATATATATATATATATATATATATATATATGTATATATATATATATATATATATATATATATATATATATATATATATATATATATATATATATATATATATATATATACGCTTTGGACGCATACGCCTCAAAAATCGGAGGCCAAAGCGTATCCCCATGTATATTGGTCGCAAACGGTTCGTAGGGTCATAAATATGCGTTGTACCAATTTTAGTCTGGAGACGTTTTGGTAGTGTACACACGCACAGTTACACAACGTAGTTCACCATAATTCCACCACGTGGCGCTACGATCTTATACATATATACACTAGGACAATCTGCTGTTGTTCAATAAAAAACACGTCTGATTCTTGGGTTTTTTGCAATTATTCGTCACTAATGGGTTGACCGCGCATATCCTCTAGCGAACAAGTTGTAGCATTGGTAATCTTCACCTGAGATACTTTGAACAACTCAGTGGTCCAATTGGGTACATAACCCTTTTCAAACACGTGTTTAGCCTTACTTATACCAACAATGTCACCAAATTAAAATTTTTGCTTCCCCACAACCTTCAGATGACTATAAACAAAGTACAATATTTTCTTCTCATTACTCTTGTTAACATTCTTGGGTTTTATGTGGATTGTGTGATGTTTGGTGTTGTTGTAATTATTTGTAACTTGCTCCAACAAGTCAATCCATTTATGATTACTATTCAAGGTAAATAGCCGAGAGAGGTGTTTTTTGAGCGTTCGAATTACTCGTTCAGCAATGGAAGCCTTTAAAATACTAAAAGTACTGTAATGATGTGTCCCATGCTTCTTCATAAGGCCTTGAAAGCCAGCGTTGTAATACTCTTTCCCATTATCTGTAACCAGCTTTTTCGGAATCCTCCGAGACTGTTTAATTATATGATTCATGGCATTAGTCACATCCTGAGCATTTTTTGACTTTAGAGGTCTTTTCCAAAGAAATTTTGAAAAACAATCAATTACAACCAAAATATATTTAAACCCCTTGTTTTCACGAGGTTACTGACGGTTGAGTTGAAAGCTAGGCATATTTACCCAAGCGATGCAGTTAAATTAAGGCTTGTGGACGAAATTGCAAAGAACAAACCGATATTTATTCCATTTAGAAACTGGGAAATACACGAACTGCCTGCTTGGAGAACCACTACACCAGATATTTGGTCCGTTAAGACCATGTCTGAGAGAGCTAGATACGTCATTGTATTTTTTATAAAGAAGCGCAAAGATAACTATCAAGCTGATTGATTGTACCTGCTTTGATAATTTAGACATCTCCGATGTCAAGTTGTATCTAAAATCCGAAGTTGAGTCGTTAAACCTAAACTTTACCAATAGACAATTTACAGAAGCATATCAGATGTATACGGTCTTTCAAAAAACCTATTTGGGTAAAAACGGTGTGAGCCGCTTTTGGATTTGGCAGCATTCGCTAGTAGAACCCTCTTTGTTATTGATTGTTTCAAAAACTAAAAATAGCGGATTTGTTTAAGCTTTATGAGTGCTCTTCAACTAATTTATTAGTAGTTAATAGAAGACTTATTGTTTGGAATTAGTAGAAAATCTTAATTAATAATTGATAGAGGATTTCCCGTTCTCAAAATCTATCTGAAGATTTTATAAGGAAGTTTCAAGATAGTGTTAACTGGAAAGGGATCTCGCTTTGTCTCAATAAATATCAAGGTTTGTCTGAAACGTTTATAGAAGAATTTAAAAACAAAATTGACAGGGAATGGCATTCTCCTTGCCAAAATCTATCTGAAGACTTCATAAGAAAATTTCAAGATAGGGTTAATTGGGAATGGATCTCTGCTAATCAAAACCTTACTGAAGGGTTAAAGAAGAATTTCAAGATAAAGTTGACTAGGAACGAATATCACGTTGTCAAGATCTATCTGAAGATTTTAAAAGGAAATTTCAAGATAGGATTAACTTGAAATGGATTTCTCAACATCAAAACCTGTTTGAATTTTCTATAAGTTTCTAAGAGGGGAAGAATTAGTAATCATTTTGTTTATTGTTTATATCAATATTGTAAAAACTATGTTTTCATTTAATTAAGAAATATCTGGTTGATAAGACACCTCAATACAATTATTATGTTTTATTTATCATCCATTAAAAAATGGTTATATAAATTAAAAACATTAATTAAGGTGCAGAATAATCTTTTTTATGATAGAAGCAATGTGGTTGATCATCTGTATAGTTGGATGATTATCCAATTCAATAACAGGTTTGTAACTATATTTGCGAATGATGTCAGCTTTCTCCTTTCCTTGTACGCACACCAAATCACTTTTGTGTCAAATATTTAATAATGTCGGAAAATTTGTGTAGCGGTGTAAAATCTTCGTTCCATGCAATGCACTGATGGTTTTTCATCACCCATACAGCATGTTTTTGCAAATCTGGTGGCAGTAGATTCATTTGAAATGGTCGCTTAAAAAATATAATGTGTGATATGATGTTCATCTGATTGTCACGGGATCTTAACTAAAATACTAAAACACTGGCTTCATCATTAATTCTGCAGCAATACTTTTATTAAAATAAAATGAATATTTATATTTACAAGAATTCAAACGAGGCCTTACCTATTAATTCCTAATACATCGTCGACGGAGGAAAGTGGTTCTGCCCAGCTGTAACTCGCTTGGCTCGAAAGGTAAAAACTGACGTCTATCTCTCCTCACATCCATCAGGTCGACCACTTCCCCTGCCAGCGGCCCAATAGTGCGACGCGCGACGACGCCTCGTCGCTACCGGACTTCAAGCAGGAGGAAGGGTGTTTCCCGGGAGCAATGGAAAAACAATTTGGTGACACTTCCCCCCCACGGAAAACAAAAATCCGAAGGATTTTTGTGACAGAGTTCCCTAATCAATCTCTAATACAAAAAATCTCGTTTGAGTTTAATAAAAAAATTTCAATATACAATTTAAAAAGCTGCATTTTTTTTCATGTTTTCTTCCTCCTGGCGGATCTTCCTCCCTCCTAGTCGGATGGTTCCTTGGCACTTCTGGCTCTTGTCTTCCTCCTGGCGGGTCTTCCTCCCTCGTGTTCGGTTTGTTCCTTTGTGATTGCCCCACTGTGTTGTGGCCCAAGGTGGACTTGTCCCCCGCTGGCAGCGTCAGTGGTCCGCTGGCCTGGCAGGTCGTCGCCACTCCCCAGGTTGCGGTCCCAAGGTGTTGTGGTCCCAAGGTGTTGTGGTCCCAAGGTGTTGTGGTCTCAAGTTGGGTTTGTCCCCCTCTGGCACCGTCAGTGGTCCGCTGGCCTGGCAGGTCGTCGCCGCTCCCCTAGCTGGCTCGCTTCTTAGGACCTCAGGTGGTTGTTGTACATGAAAAACAAAAAAAAACAGGGAGTTAGACGCTACAAAAACTATTTACACAATTTAATTACCTATTTTATATACAGTGAAGCAGTAATTTCATCCCGTCCATCTTTTGTGTTTGGCCCCCGGGGCCACTCAGCACGACCGTGCTCGGAACAATTACCTTTCTTTAAACAATTTCAGCCCTTACAAACTTTTTACTTTTTTTAAAATTTTCAATTTTCCAAAATTTTCCGCAAATTTTCCGCAAATTTTCCGCAAATTACCTATTTCTCCCCCTCCCCTACCGGAAAAAAAACCATTAATTAGAGGCTTTACCCATTACTTTTTATCCCTTATACACAAAAACAAAAATAACGACACAGCATCATTGAACATTGCCAGATTATGCGTGTTGATCAGGCACGCTTTCAAGCAACGCTCAACTGCACAGAGCCTCGTGCAACCGTTCACGATCTCTCTTACTTTTTTCTCTCTTAACACAAACGTTTAATTTTTCACTCTGTATATTCCTTTAACACCGTTTACTACCTTATACCTCTTTATTACTTGGGGGAAAAAATCAAAATATATTTTATTTATTTTGCTACCTATTTTCGCTAGTGGCTTTTATATAACAACAAAAAAATATATATATGCATTGTTCCTACTACTTATCAAAATTATATGGTTCGTGGTACGGGGCCAATCTATATACATGGACTGTTTCCTGTTTAGCTCTTGCTCCTTCACCTCTCTGGATAATGTAATTTACTGGCGATGCTTTTCTTACAACTACAAATGGTCCGTGATACTTGCACTGCAGTTTGTCACTTTTTCCTTTCTTCCTAATGTAAACTCTAAGTTTGACTTTGTCTCCTGTTTCATATGTCACTTTTTTGTGATTACTGTCATATCGGGTTTTGTCCTTTTTTTGTTTCTGGGTAATATTTCTTTTTGCTTCCTGTCTATGTTCCTCTATATGCGGGTTCGGAATAAGCATCGTGGCTGATTTTAAAAACATGGTGTCCGGTATGAGCTGTGGGTTTCTCCCAAAAACTAAATAAAATGGCGAAAACTGCGTTGTGTCCTGTTTGCTGGAATTGTAGGCAAATGTTACCATTAGCAGGTATTTATCCCAGTGATCCTGTGACGTAGACACATTCAGGCTGAGCATATCTGCTACTGTTTTGTTAAAACGTTCAGTTAGCCCATTAGTCTGAGGGTGGTATGACGTAGTATATACATTTTCGGAGCCCATATTTTGCACCATTTTTCTTACCATTTCTGACCTAAAAACTTGACCTCTGTCACTCAATATTTTCTTTGGTACTCCATGTATGCTTATTACTTGGTCCACCAGAAACGATGCTATCTCTTCTGCTTTGGCACTAGGTATTGCTTTGGTTATTGCATAACGGGTCACATAATCTGTACACACAACTATATTATTATTTTGACTTTTTGTTTTTGTTAGGGGTCCTAAAATATCTATGCCTATCATTTCAAAAGGCTGCAAATCATCAATCTTTATTGGCTGCAGATCACCTGCTGATTTTTCATTGTTTGGTCCTTTTCTCGTCTGACAATCAGGACATCCCCTAATAAATTTCTTCACGTCAAGATGCATTTTATCCCAATAATAGCGTGTGTTTATTCTGTCATACGTTCTTGCATATCCTAGGTGTCCCGACAATGGCTCACAATGCAGCTGTTGCATCAGTTGTGCTTTCAGTCCTTGAGGGATTACCAACTTGTCCTCCTAGTTTGGGACAGCCGACTTTTTATATAGCACACCATCTTTGACTGTAAAATTTTTTGCACGACGTTGCAAATGTGAATTGCCATAATTCGGATCCTGGACTGCCTGTAGTAAATCTGACACGACTGTATCTTCTTCCTGGAACTCCGTGATGTCCACTAGGGGTAGCAAAAATGTGGGAATTTCATTGGCATCATATTCGTCCTTTAGTGTTGCCTGTACACAGGGTTGTCTGGACAGGCAGTCTGCTTCTTGATTGCATTTCCCTGATTTGTGGATTATTTCATAATCAAATTCTTGCAATTTGCAGCTCCATCTAGCTAACCTCCCTGTAACATTTTTGAGATTTTTTAGATAACACAGTGGCTGGTGATCAGAAAAGATTTTTATGTGCTCTCCCCAAATATAGCTTCTCAGATACGTTAAACTCCACATTATGGCTAGACCTCCTTTTTCTCCAACTCCATAATTTCTTTCGGCTTTTGTGAGCGTTCTAGACACATAGCAAATGGGATACATTTCCTCGTTCATTTTTTGTAGGAGTACTGCTGCTATCCCTTGGTCTGATGCGTCTACATGTAGCTCTTTTTCTGCGTTGGGAAGGTAGTGTGTTAATACTGGAGGTGATTCTAATTTTGTTTTTAAAATCTGGAAAGCTTCTTCTTGGGCTGATGTCCACCAAAATGGTGTATCTTTCTTCAGCAAATCGTATAACGGCCTGGCTATGACACTACATTTTTCAATAAATTTTCTATAGTAGTTGGCGAGTCCTAGAAAATTTTGAAGTGCTTTTTTATTTGTTGGAGGTGCAAAATGGTGTACTGCTTCAAGTTTTGAAGAATCTGGAAGAATACCTTTCTCACTAATGGTGTGGCCTAGTACTGTTAGTTCTTTATACGCAAACTGGCACTTAGATGGTTTTAACTTTAGCCCAGTTGCTTTTAGCTTTGACAGTACTTTTCCTAGGTTCTCGTTATGTTCTTCCAAATTTTTTCCATAGACTAAGATGTAATCTAAGTACGTCATTGCTCCATTCCACTTCATGTCTCCCAAAATTGCGTCTGCCAACTGCTGAAAAGTGCTTGGTGCTGTTGTAAGGCCAAAACTTAGTCGGTTAAATTCGAACAAGCCATCGGTAGTGACGAATGCCATTTTATGCCTGTCTTTCTCATCAATTTCTACATGCCAGTACCCTGAAACATGTCCAACGTAGTAAAATATCTAGCCTCTCCCAGGTAGATCAAAATGTCGTCTAAAACTGGCAGAGGATACACATTCTTTATTGATTTTGCGTTCAATTTTTTATAGTTAACGCAGAACCTCATATCACCATCTTTTTTGGGAACTAGGACTACTGGACTGGAATATGGACTTACAGACTTTCTTATCTCCTCATTTTCCAACATTTCTTCTACTTGTTTATTAATAATTCTTCGCTCTGTGTGAGGAACTCGGAACTCGGTATGGTCTGGAAACCACTGGAACGTCATCGGTTGTCTCAATTCGGTGCTTCACTAAATCTGTTTTTCCTAGGTCGCTGATGCTTCAAGCAAAAGTATCTTCAAAATCTCGAACTAACTTACTTACACTTTGAAAGTCATTTTTACACAAGTCCCTATTTAAGTACATTATAACTTTTTATTAGATTATCGTTCGGTAAAGTTACTAAAGTTTCGCTTATATTTTTTATAGAGTCACTATCTGCTTTAAACGCGATGCATGTTCCTGCAAAAAGTTTTTTGTTTTTCTACCGTAGTTTTTTATTTCGGCGTACCACGTCAAATTATCACTAAAAATTTTATTTATTTGAAGTCCATTTTTTATTAGAAAATCATAGTTCGGGGTAAAGTTTATTTTATTTTCACCAGTTTTTTTAAAGTTCACTTCGCATTTAATAATGTCTTTCGCAATTACCGTGTCACCACGCAACGTAATTTTCGCATTGTCTGTTGTGCAGTTTTCAATTTCAATAGGCAACTCCTCCCAAAAACAACTATTTACATTACTGATTTGTCTATTTACAATTTCTTTATGACTACTACTATCTCCTAAATTCATTGCCAAGGTAACTACTTCATTTTCTTCCGTTTTCAAACTAATTTCATTCGCTTTTAAATTTATCATAGCTTCGTGGGCCTTAAGAAATTCTGATCCTAATAAAACGGGTTGGGGTAGATTTTCTATAACTAATGCTTCTAAGGAAAAGGTACAACCAATAAAACAAACATTTATTTCTGCATAACCAATAATTTTTACCAGCGAACTATTCGCTACTTTAATAAAAGTTACGCCTGTGCCGGGCTTTATTTCATTTTTATTTACATATTTACTATCTACAATATTTTTAACTGACGCAGTGTCTATTATAACCTCAATATTTACATTATTTAAACTTCCTTTTACGGAGAGAACATCTGTTGCTGCTTCTTGCTGATTCTTGTTCTGATTCTGATTTTCTTTCTGTTTCTGGACAGTGCTTATGTGTGTCAACACTGTCCGTTGGAGTTTTCCGACTGCTGTTGTTGTTGCCAATTTTGATACCTATTTATTTGCTGCTCTGGACGGCGGCCATTTTGTTCTCGACTAGGTTGATTTGGCGTCCATCTTGGTCTTTGGTTTTCCAAATTTCGTTGACCCCTGTAATTTTGGTTGTTTCTATTTTGCTGGTTGCTAAAACAAACTCTTGCCTTGTGACCTGGTTTTCCACACTGAAAACATACTGGCCAACTGTCGGTAGTACGTGTCTGCCAATTTTTGAAAATTTCGGTTTTCTCTTATTCTGTCCTGGCTTTGATTTTGCATCGCTTTTCCAATTTCTTCAGTAGGGATAGTTTGGGAGTTCTGCGCCCTCCGTCCCCCGGGAGGATTTTATCGGGTGATCTATGACGTCAAACCCAGCCATACCGCATGCGCCGGTATCAAACCCAGCCATACCGCATGCGCCAGCATCAAACCCAACCTGCGCGCGCATAGGCCATCTGTCAACTGTCATCTATCACCTGGCATACGTCATCTGTCACCTGTCATCTGTCACCTGTCATACGTCATCTGTCACCTGTCATACGCCATCTGTCAGCTGTCATACGTCATCTGTCACACTCTTGGGCGTTACCTACTTTGGTCTTAACTACTTGGGGCTGGAACTACTTGGGGCTTTAACTACTTGGACATCAACCACTTGGGCACTATCGATTGGGACCTAACTGCATCGGATATTAGTACTACTCCTTAAGAATATTATTAGTATTAAGTATTTCAGGGAAAAATGACGTCAAAAACTTTTTTCTTTATTTTGCCGATAGTAGGATTAGAACCTGGGACCTGCATATTACAACGTGGAATTACCAACGCTCTAGCCGACCTGGCCATCTGCTTCACATAAAATATTGAGTTCCGAACAAAAAGGCTTGCGGCAGTTGGGCAAGCAAGTTGTTGTTGTTGTTGTTGTTGTTGTTTTTAGCGGAATCACGATGATATCGATATGTAATATCGATAATGCATTAAAGGAAGAAAACACACAGTAGTAGTAGTAGGAAAATTATTTATTTAACCACAATAATAGCAGGATACTGCTAGGAATACAAGGAGACGAGAAATACTGTTCCGAGTTTCTAAGAAAGATGGCGTTAGTGTAGAAGTAGCAGTACTAGAAATACTGTTCAGAGTTTCGGAGAAAGATGACGTTAGTGTAGAAGAATTAGTAATTCATAGAGGCCCTCGTCCCTAAACGATATGTGTTGGATAAAGAAAATTTTTGGTGGTAGATAGAAGTCAGAAAGACCATGAGATATACAGGTTCAAAAACCCCAAAAATATTAAAGTCCTTTAAACAATTACTCTGACGCTGACCAAAGGGGCCTTAAAATTGCTTTGCTTCGATAGGGACTAAGGGTAGGAGTAATAAAATACATACTCCAAATTTCATCGAAATCCGCTGAGCCGTTTAGGCGCTAGAGGGTTACAAAGGTGTTTCAGGTATCAGGAGCATAGAAATGTGAGAAGTTAAATAAACAACTAAATTACGGCTAGCGCTTAAACGATAAGTGTTGAAGAATTAAAATTTTGCTGTTAGATAGAAGTCATAAAGACCTTTAGATGTACACGTTCAGAAACCCCCAAAATATTAAGGCCATTTGGACAATTTCTCCTACGTAGACCAGAAGGGCCTTAAAAAGTTTTGACTTAGATAGGGATTAAGGGTAGGATTAATAAAATATATACCCCAAATTTCATCGAAATCCGCTGAGCCGTTTAGGCGCTAGAGGGTTACAAAGGTGTTTAAGGTATCAGGAGCATAGAAATGTGAGAAGTTAAATAAAAAACTAAATTACGGTTAGCGTCTAAACGACAAAAAGGATTAGGGACTTTTTGCCACCCGCAAATGCGGCCACGCAAACGCTGGTGGTTTGCGTGGTGTTTCCAAAACAGCTTTTGCAATTGTACGCTAAACATTGTACAGGGATTTTACGCAAACCACTAAAAGGAAAATTGTACCAGAAATTTGTGTATTTGTAGCACGCAAACTATAGGTGTGTACAATTTTGGTTTACGTAAATTAGCAAGTTATGATGATTCTACAAAAAACAGAATTACACAATTAAATTAATGAGAGTTACCGTGTGTGTTATAAGACCTGAAAGACAGTGGTAAAGTGATAAAAGGGTGGATCTGTTAACGTAGGAATGTAAACACCTTTTAACAAAGAGATGTCAACAGTTTTGCCAATCATAGGTGCCAGGTGAAAATACGGGGGGGGGGGGGGGGTAGGTTGAGGCAAAAGCAAGCGTTCTTGTAAATATACACTTATTTTAAAACTCCTGTTCATTTACACGACGTAGAAAATGGCAGTAGCCAGCGGGGATGGTCGCCTCAGTGGCGTAGGCAGCATACTGCGGCGGGGGTGGGGCACTCAAAAGGGTAGGGGGGCAGTCGCGCACCCTGGCCCCCATCTGGCTACGCCACTGATCTGCCTTTACCTGGCGACACCCATAACAAAACTTAAGTGACTATATATGACAGGTCGATCGCTCTGTCATGGCGGTCATAAAGGGTATAAACATTGAGTTGTGATAAAAAGAAATCGTGATTTTTAAAATAAAAAGATGTCCACTAAAGTACGCGATTGGCACGATTTGAATTATGATATTTTAACATATTATATTCGACATTGTCTTGCTGATTGCTGGCAACCCCATTTAATTTGACAGCAATGTTTTGTACATGAGAAGGTTACAGTGGAGGGTCAGTTAAAGTAAATTTAAGAAAGCTAACATGCAAGCAAACTCCTAAGAAAATTAGATGTAGATACGACTTTTTTGTACGCGCCTATACGTGTCATAAAACGAAATGGTTATTTGAAGCGTCAGCTACAGGCAGTGGTGTATTTAGGTAAAGTGCCGCCCCGAGCTATTTAAATCTGGCTGCCCCCTCCGTCAGCATTTCTTCACATTTTACATCACAATGAAGACATATTTGCTGCCCCTACAATTCTGCCGCCCTGGGCTATAGCCCAATCAGCCCATACGGAAATATGCCCCTGGTAATAGTAATGAAATGAATGGTAGAGTTCATTTTATGATAAAACTCAGCGTTGCGACATTTCACAATCACAGATGACATCAACAGCTGATATTGGTTCCTTAGTAAAGTCCCTAGATCAGTAGTTGGTTGGTAGTGGGCATCAAGCTGACATGACAGGTTGTGTCGTTTTATTTTCTTTTGATTTTGGTATTTTGTTTTTGTGATGTTAGTGTTTCCGTGGGTGTTGTTTTGATAGTGCGTGTTTTAATCATTTTGCTTTTCGACTTTATAGATTTAGAAGACTAGATTTTATTGGTGTTTATTAGTTAAGTTATACGGTGAGTACAAGTCCAGTGGTGTATTTAGGTAAAGTGCCGCCCCGAGCTATTTAAATCTGGCTGCCCCCTCCGTCAGCATTTCTTCACATTTTACATCACAATGAAGACATATTTGCTGCCCCTACAATTCTGCCGCCCTGGGCTATAGCCCAATCAGCCCATACGGAAATATGCCCCTGGTAATAGTAATGAAATGAATGATAGAGTTCATTTTATGATAAAACTCAGCGTTGCGACATTTCACAATCACAGATGACAACAACAGCTGATATTGGTTCCTTAGTAAAGTCCCTAGATCAGTAGTTGGTTGGTAGTGGGCATCAAGCTGACATGACAGGTTGTGTCGTTTTATTTTCTTTTGATTTTGGTATTTTGTTTTTGTGATGTTAGTGTTTCCGTGGGTGTTGTTTTGATAGTGCGTGTTTTAATCATTTTGCTTTTCGACTTTATAGATTTAGAAGACTAGATTTTATTGGTGTTTATTAGTTAAGTTATACGGTGAGTACAAGTCCAGTCCTGTCTTTTACCCAACCTCTAAACGTACAATAGACCAGACTTCAACAGGGTGCCATAGATGACAAGTGACTTGGCCACCATATTGCGAGATCTAAGAAAAAGTTTACTATACCTATTAGTTACAACTATGGCTGTGTTTAGCTGATCATCAGCGGTCGCAGCAGCTGGTTGGATTTGGCAGCGACCACATGATTACTTATATCAAATGTGAAAACATGTAATGTAACATGCCATCTGTCAAATTTGATCAACTGCTGAGACCGCTGAAAATCGGCTGAACGCAGCCAATGATAAATTAATTCTTGCAAGAGGACGTGGCAACATAGCAGTAGGTGGGTGGTTTAAACCATTTTTCTATCGATCGACGGCGAGCGAAAGCCGAACAGCCGAATTCACCCGAAGGCAAATGTCAATTTCTTGAATCAGCTGATGTGATGATATATTATAAATATGTAATTAATTTGTTTTTGTCTTTAAATATTGTATTTTTTAGAGTGACGAAATATTTTCATGCCTTATAATAATATATTAAGAAAGGAAAAATCTGGGACTATTTCTCTGTTTAGTTAGGAATAAGAAATCAAACGCATTAGCTACAGGTTTGGTCACTTTTATCATTATATAAATAGGTACCTATATAACCATACTGGTATAAGTTAAAGGTTCTTAACACACAATGAAGGATGTTCTTGAGTGACTTGTTTTAATGTGTGAAGAAAATAATGAAGTAAATGAAAATGGAATACCTACTCCTTAACCTTATCCAAACATACGAGACCATTGAAAGCTTGTCTAAAGATGAATGTAGGAGCAATTTTAGATTTCTCAAAGAAGACGTACTTCAGCTTTTAAGAAAACTTAGAATACCAGAAAAAATTAGAACGTCTACATGGTCAGGTAATTTCAGTGTTAAAAAAGTGTGAAGTTCGCCCCCCATGACATTTTTTAACAATAGTCGTGGTTCAAAACTCATAAGTTATGTCTGTGAAGTTGCAAAAACAAAAGTTTGGCCACAGTGCTTAATAGTTCTAAAGGAGTTCTACAGTTCTTTGTGATTTTCGAGGCCGGAACTCTTACCCAAAAAATTGTAATACCTACATGTTTTCTGCTTTTTGGGAAGGAAAAAATTACACAATAAAATGTCATTATCAAACCCAATCAAAACTGTAGAACTATTGCAGAACTAACGGGAACTCATGAGTTTTAAACCAGAGCTCTCGTTAAAAAATATTTCATGGGGTGCAAACCTCACACTTTTTTAACTATCAAATATTTACGTTGTAAACAAAAAAATACCATTCTAATTCTACAGAACTGTAGAACTATTGCAGCACTAACGGGAACTCATAAGTTTTAAACCATAACTCTTCTTAAAAAAATTTTCTGGTTAGAACTTAAAGTATTGACAGTTAAAAAAGTGTGAAGTTGGCCCCCCATGACTTATTGTTTAACAATAGTCTTGGTTCAAAACTCATAAGTTCCTGTTAGTAAAAAGTAAAATGTGTTCTACAACTCTTCATAGGAAACTAGGAACTCCATGAATTTTTAATGAATTTTGCTCGGAATTTTGCATTTGGGGGACCAAATTCACAGACATGTACTTATGTATATTATAATTGTGATTGTAAAACTGTATTTTGGTCCTTGCATTATCTTTTGTTTTTTTCAGTCTGTAGGGGTGCAAAATTTAATATTTTTAAGTACAATACTGTACATACTGCAATGCTTTATTACATCTGCGATATGTGTAGGTATAATGAGTTGAGATATACTGTTTTGAGCTCTCAATGTTTGTAGGTGTGGGAAGGGTATGTAAACTGTTAAGAAGACTGAATTATCCAAACAGACTAGGGGATGTAGAGCCATTTTTTGGAGTGTCAAATCTATATATTTCAGCAATAACAATTGAAGTTATGCAGATTATCGTTAGTAATTTTGGAAAGAAACACGAATTTGCAAAACCTGCAGTAATGTAAGGCATGTAAACAATAATATTACAAGAATAATTAACAGTGGGGGCTGGTGAAAGTTTAAAGTTCTATATCTCTGTGTTTTGTTTGTTTTATCTTCGGACAGCCCACGGAGGTCTTTAACCTAAGTACTCTAGGTACCGTGGGTGTACTGGGGGTATCCGTCGCACACATCCAGAGCTGGAAACATCCGTATGGATTTCACCTGCCCTTTAGCAGATGTCTGGGGTGGTGCCGCCTCGGACGAGGAATAATCCTCTACCACCTTCCATTGCTCCATGCCAAGTTAAGGATTTTTGATAATCAGCCTACTAGGAATGTTTTGGTAACGAAACAAAATAGGTGTTTTGTAATTTGCGAAAAAATGTAGAATTTTTGCTTTGACTCTCCTGGAAAAGAAATGAGCATGCTTAGGTATTTTATTTTATATTTTTTCTAAACAAACTTTACATCACTTTGTTAAAAAATTGTAAATTTTAAGAGAACAAATGGGTTTGTTTGGGTTGGTGTTAGTAGAAAGTTAGTCATTTAACTTTTTTTTTTAAATTATATTTGAGGTTTCACAAAATTCAAGTGACTATAACTTTTTACTAACACATTTTTTTCTCTTCTTTCTTTTTCAAATCTAAAAATTTTCGACAAAATGATGTAAAATTTTTTTAGAAAAAATATAAAATAAAATAACTAAGCATGTTTGGGGGTAAAAGCAAAAATTCAACTTTTTTTTGCAAATTAGGTAGAAATAATTTTTTTTTCTTTACCAAAACATTCCTAGTAGGCTCACTATTAAAAGCATGAACTTGGCATGGGTCCTGTAAGTAGCAACAGAGGTATACAGGGTTTGAACTATAGGCCTGTCTCTTTAAAAAATAAAGTTAGCCTGCAGGTTTTAAAAAAATAACCCTGTACAACTTTAATATTTCAGCAGCCGCCACTGATTTATTAGTATGGAAGTAATTTCAAACAAGGTCAAAAAATTCTTCTCTCTCTTGACACCAAAAAGTCCTCCGGTCTGGATGGCATACCACCAGCAATTGTCCTAAAAAACTGCGCTCCAGAACTTGCACCCATCTTAACTCGTGTTTTCCAGATCTCTCATGACAAGGGTATCTTCCCAGATAGCTGGAACACTGCTCGAGTGCAGCCTGTCCCGAAGAAAGGATCCAAGTCCCTTCCATCCAATTATAGACCTATCTCTTTTGTCTGTGTTGTCAGCAAAGTTATGGAGAAAGCGATAAACTTGCAAATTCGAAAATATCTAGGAAAACACAAAATCATCCATGACAGCTGATCTCCTTGACTTTGTCACACATAACTGGTACAAGTCTCTCGAATTGCATGGCGAATCTCAGATTGTTCCTGTGGATATTTCCAAGACCTTTGACCAAGTATGACATGCCGCACTCCTTGACGAACTACCTTCTTACAGTCTTCCTACCAAACTATATACCTGGATTGGTAGCTTCCTCTCTAATCGACGCATATCTGTTGTGGTTGACGGTCACTCATCTGACTTCCATACTATCAATGCTGACGTCCCTCAAGGTTCAGTCCTGGCATCAGCCCTATTTCTTCTTCACATTAATGACCTGCTCTCTTCAACTACCAATCCCATTCACAGTTACGCTGACGATAGTACTCACTCTAACATTCATTTTTCCAGATAACTCTGGAATTAAGAGCTGGATAGTAGGTGCAGATCTATACGCCTATCACTTTCCCAAGATCTTCAATTAATCTTAGACTGGAGTGCCAAGAACCTTGTTCAACGCCTCCAAAACCCAGTCTTGATCCCTGTCACGCAAAAAATCTCGCAATACTTACCCCATCCACATGAATGGCCAAGCCCTACAAAACAATGAAACATTCGATCTTGTTGGCATCGCTTTCGAACATGATCTCAGCTGGCACAAACACATTACTTCAGTAGCCACATCGGCAGCTAAAAAGCTTGGTTTTCTCTTTCAAGCCAGAAAACACTTCTACCCTTCCAACTTATACACTCTCTGTTTCCCAAATAAGACCTAACCTAGAGTACTGCTCCCACATATGGGGAGCGGCATCACCTTCGACACTTAACGTTCTTGATTCTATCCAAAAGAGAGCCATTCGACTTATGAATGACCCAGCCCTCACGAGAAAACTCCCTTCTCTCGGTCATCGCCGCGCTGTTGGGGATTTATCCCCTTTCTACCGCTACTTCCACGGATTTTGCTCTGACTGAACTAGTCGGTAGTATTCCCCCTTGACTTTTCCTAACAGAACAACAAGAGGTGCGTTACATATGCATCCCTTTACTGTCTACGTACAAAAGCTTAGAACAGAACTTCTCTCGCTCATTTATACCTAGGGTCTCCGGATTATGGAACACATTGCCTGCAGATGTTTTCCCTTTCGGTCCCCACCTCCAATCCTGTAAATTCCGTATCAATACATTACATTTCTTTTCTCTTCAGACGCCCACGGTACGTTAGTACTTAGGCTTGAAGTGTACGTAGGATGTCGTAGATAAAAAAAATGTTTGTGTGGCTGATGGTTTAAAGTTAGTCTGGAGATGAGGGAATTTAAAAAAAAAATCAATTGGCTTTAGCCATCTGTTAGTAATAGATAATTGTTATATAGTTATATGTAATATCAACATATGGTAAATGGGCAGAGAAGCGAGGGCAGTGGCGGCTGGTGAAATTTTAAAGTTTTATATCTCTGTTGTTACTTAGGGGGCCCATGTCAAGTTCAGGTTTCTTATTAGTGAGCCTACCAGGAATGTTTTGGTAAAGGAAAAAAATATTTTGTAATTTGCCAAAAAAATTCAAATTTTTGCTTTGACTCTCCTGGAAAAAAAATTAACATGCTTAGGTATTTTATTTATTACTTTTTCTAAAGAAACTGTACATCATTTTGTCGACAATTTTTAAATTTCAAGAGAAAAATGTATTATAAAAGTTATAGTCATTTAATTTTTTTTTACGTTAAATTTTAGGTTTAACTAAATTGAAATAACTATAACTTTCCACTAACATATGTTTTTCTCTTCAAATTTAAAAATTTTTGACAAAATGATGAAAAATTTGTTTAGAAAAAATAATAAATAAAATACTTAAACGTGTTCATTGTTTCCTAGGGGAGCTCCGCAAAAATTCAACTGTTTTTCGCAAAGTACAAAATATTATTTTTTCTTCACCAAAACATTCCTAGTAGGCTCACAAGTACAAAACCTGAACTTGGCATGAGTCCCGTAAGTAGCAACCGAGATCTACAACTTTAAAATTTCACCAGCCGCCAGCGTACGAAAAGCAGCCCAGAAAGGCACGAAAAAATTGCTACATGCAGATGTAAAACACATAATATATAAATATATCCTAGTGCAATTTAGAGTTAATTATTGCATAAGTTCATGTGAAGAATATTCGCATGTTTATTTTTATTCTTACTTCTTTCAAATAATATGTAGAGATCGTTTAAAAGAATATCTTTAGCTTAAGGAGTAATTTTATGAGCATTATTTACAGTGGCGCACCCAGGATTTTATCTTGGGGGAGGGGGTTAATAGTGCAATTCTGTGGATTTTTTCAATTACTAGTGCAATTTTTTAATTTTTGTGTGTCTAGGATGTTGGTCTGCCCCCCCCCCCCTGGTACGCCACTGCTTCTTTAACATATTATACAGAGTGTCCGAAAAGTCTTAGAATGGGAAAATATATTTGTTATTAGTAAAGATAAAAATGAAAGGTGCATCGTATTGGTTAATAAATCAATTTTTTTTATGTAATTCAACTTTTTCAACCCCCTTGAGGGGTGACGCTAGGGCGTTGAGGTCAAAAATTTTAAAAGTAACCCTATGCCGTGTGGCACCTCATTTTAAAGGTCTTCAAAATAAAACATTTTACCGCAAATCCGAGGTCCGTATCTTACTTCTTTTTACATGGTAAGCCTTTAAAAATTAGAAATCGTGAAAAAAAAAATTAAAATTGAAATATGTATGTTTACTTGTCTTATAACTTTAAAAGTTGTTCAAAAACACCACCATGAAGTTCTTAACAGTAATAACGTCGATTTTGGAAGTAACTTCTCACATTTTCGAGAATCGCAGGTGTTACTTCATCCAAAATCGACTTCACTACTGCCAAGAAGTTCATGCTGGTCATTTTAAACAGCTTTTAAAGTAATAAGAAAAATAAATATGTTCACATTTTTACATTCAGATTCGCTACGGAGGTTTAGGATTTAGTACTGGTTTAAAATATTCTAGTTGATCACTTCGGTTTTGACAGGTTTTTGTCCTGCCATTGTTAATAAGTCGTCATTAAAACTGTGCAAACTATTCTGATATTTCAGCGATTTGCTTCGTTGCCAAATAATATGCCTCTTGAAACGCGTCGCTACAATGAATTTAGTTCTATTATTGTCGAAAGTACATACTAAAATTGTCCTTTTCTTCTTCTTCTTTGCACATTTGCGAAAAATCTCAAAAATAAATTCATAGTATAAAACTTAGTTGTCTTATTCTTGCCAGTTTAAAACTTGATTGTCAAATTAGACTGGACTAGCGTTGGAGAATGTGGCCGTTAAGTTTTTTTTTCGCTATTTTTCATTTTTATAGGCTTGCTATTTAAAAACGAATTAGGATGCGGACATCGGGTTTGTATTAAAATGTTTATTTTTTAAACACTTAAAATGAGGTACAACATGGCATTTAAAGTTTTGACAGCAACTCCCCAGCATCACCCCCTAAGGGCGTTGAAACAGTTAATTACATAAAAAAGTACATTTCCTAACCAATAAGATACACCTAAACTTTGGTGTCTCTATCTTTACTAATAGCAAAGCTATTTGCCCATACTATACTTTGTGAAAAATATGTTTTTTTTATTACATGTATGTTTGTTGCCCCCCCCCCCCCTGGGTACGCCACT
Source organism: Philopedon plagiatum (assembly GCA_963971165.1). Lineage (NCBI taxonomy): Eukaryota > Metazoa > Arthropoda > Insecta > Coleoptera > Curculionidae > Philopedon > Philopedon plagiatum. The sequence continues at coordinate 39,696,493 of OZ020195.1, forward strand.
GCTTCTTTAACATATTATACAGAGTGTCCGAAAAGTCTTAGAATGGGCAAATATATTTGTTATTAGTAAAGATAAAAATGAAAGGTGCATCGTATTGGTTAATAAATCAATTTTTTTTATTTAATTCAACTTTTTCAACCCCCTTGAGGGGTGACGCTAGGGCGTTGAGGTCAAAAATTTTAAAAGTAACCCTATGCCGTGTGGCACCTCATTTTAAAGGTCTTCAAAATAAAACATTTTACCGCAAATCCGAGGTCCGTATCTTACTTCTTTTTACATGGTAAGCCTTTAAAAATTAGAAATCGTGAAAAAAAAAATTTAAATTGAAATATGTATGTTTACTTGTCTTATAACTTTAAAAGTTGTTCAAAAAGACCACCATGAAGTTCTTAACAGTAATAACGTCGATTTTGGAAGTAACTTCTCACATTTTCGAGAATCGCAGGTGTTACTTCATCCAAAATCGACTTCATTACTGCCAAGAAGTTCATGGTGGTCATTTTAAACAGCTTTTAAAGTAATAAGAAAAATAAATATGTTCACATTTTTACATTCAGATTCGCTACGGAGGTTTAGGATTTAGTACTGGTTTAAAATATTCTAGTTGATCACTTCGGTTTTGACAGGTTTTTGTCCTGCCATTGTTAATAAGTCGTCATTAAAACTGTGCAAACTATTCTGATATTTCAGCGATTTGCTTCGTTGCCAAATAATATGCCTCTTGAAACGCGTCGCTACAATGAATTTAGTTCTATTATTGTCGAAAGTACATACTAAAATTGTCCTTTTCTTCTTCTTCTTTGCACATTTGCGAAAAATCTCAAAAATAAATTCATAGTATAAAACTTAGTTGTCTTATTCTTGCCAGTTTAAAACTTGATTGTCAAATTAGACTGGACTAGCGTTGGAGAATGTGGCCGTTAAGTTTTTTTTCGCTATTTTTCATTTTTATAGGCTTGCTATTTAGAAACGAATTAGGATGCGGACATCGGGTTTGTATTAAAATGTTTATTTTTTAAACACTTAAAATGAGGTACAACATGGCATTTAAAGTTTTGACAGCAACTCCCCAGCATCACCCCCTAAGGGCGTTGAAACAGTTAATTACATAAAAAAGTACATTTCCTAACCAATAAGATACACCTAAACTTTGGTGTCTCTATCTTTACTAATAGCAAAGCTATTTGCCCATACTATACTTTGTGAAAAATATGTTTTTTTTATTACATGTATGTTTGTTTGTTTTAATTCTATTTTTTAATACTTTAGTCTACTTCTATAGAAAAAAATTGTAAAAGGTGGTGACAATTTTTTTGGTGCTATTCCCTCCAGAAAACAAAATTGTACGCCCTTGGTGTTGGTACTCAATTCTAATTTTATTTTTACTAAAATAGCAAATTAAGAATTACCTGTATAACTATTTAGTGTCCGGAGCATCTTAGTCAGTGACAGGGTTTTTAAATTGTTAGGATAACTGTGTGTGTTTGAATTTGTGTTGTATTATAGGCTTTATTTTGTCTTCAGCTGCGATGTGCGAGGTGTTGTTTTGTTTAGATATTATTACACTAAATTTTTTTAATCATTGTATTGTATGTGGCCACGTGCTGAATAGGGTGTAGGGCTTAAGCACCCCTGAATTTGACTGGTTAACTACGCCAATGACAATTAGGTTCATATATTTTAGGTTTGATGATGCCAGAAAGGCCAAACCACGTGTAACAGCAATTCTAAGGTTTTTAAATTTTTAATATATAGAGTGAGGCCGAGACTTATTATCTTTTACACAAATTTTTTGCTTACTTAAAAAGTTTACGTAAAACTTGTACTGTAATATATTTTTGTCTACCAGTAAAGACTACAAGTGTAATAGCTTTCAAGTCCAGTGACGCACGCAGGAGGGGGGCTGCACCCCCACCAACCAACATCACAGGCACACAAAAATTGAAAAAGTACACTTATAATTCAGAACCCCCCCCCCCCCACACAGACAAAATCCTTGGTGCGCCCATGTTGAAGTCATGTATTTTTATACTTAGTACATACCTACACTGACCTACAGTGTGTCTGAAAATGTCTGCAAATGGAAAACTTACTACTAATTTATTGAAAACAAGTTCCTCGTAATAGTTTCACTTTCTTTTAGTGCAAAACCTAAGGAACTGTATCTTGGGTTTAAAAATTAGTGTAAGGTTAGCCTCATGGCGTATTAAAAACAAAATGTTTCCCAACATTTCTAAACAAAACGTTACCTTATGTCAATTCAAACTTGCATTGAATTATTACACTGAAAGTAATAAGCCTTTTTCTCCTATTTTTGTTTCGAGGTTGCATAAGTACGAGTATTTTAGGTAATAAAAAAAATTAGATATGGTGGAATCTCCTCTTGTTTTTGGAGGCTGCGAATCTAAATTTAGATATATTTACCTTTAAGAATTTACATTGTCCACTATACAAGTAAAGTCGGTCTCTCTTGGGGCCATTTTGGATTATTAACTTTTTTCCTTACAACTAAAATCCATTTATAGAGGATGTTTTCAGATACGATTTAGGTATTGAATAAGTCAAAAAGTACTATAACTCAGGGCCTATTTTAACTGACTTAGGCGCTCGACTCGCGCAAATTTTTGCGCCCCCTATTGGCCAGAAACTTTTTGAGTGAAAATGGGTATAGAGGTAATAGGAGAGTGAGAAACTAAAGACGCAGCATAGGTGTAGTTAGGCAATCAAATTGATGGGTGGTTAAGCCCTAGACCCTATTCAGCATATGGCTAAAAAAATTAGTTAATTAAAAGTGCTTCATGTAAATTATGAGGATGGTAATTAAGAGTTTTGTGGGTGCTAAGCACCCCCCCCCCCCCAACTACAAAAAATGTATGTGATTAGAATTTAATGAAAGTTTTGAAAAATGATGGAAAGAAATAAAATAAAATATGTATTTATAAATATATTTAAAAAATAAAATATTTACAAAGAAAACAAAATGTATTTTTTATTAATATTTTCGCGGAGGTAAACACCTGCTGTTTGCTTGGACTGATAGACTACAAATAATATAGGTACTTTTTGCAATTCCACCCAATTTTCTTTTTATTAACGCAGTGACGCAATACTCCTTGTCACATAGAGGGTGTTAATAAAGTATGTGGCATAAACATGGGTCCTAAACGACTTTGTTTTTAATACACAGGGTGTTGAATTTTTTTAAAAGGTTTTTCTTAAATAACTAGGAGACGCAAATTAGTATCAAGTTGAAACTTGGTGACAATTTTTAATGCGTAAAGAGGAGTCTGAAGAAAAAAACTGTTTTTCTTACTTTGCCAGTAGCATGCACAGGGATAACGTCCAAGGTTTAATAAAAAAAATAATGAAGTACGTCAATTTTTTTTTAAATCTGATATAGGATTGATGATTTAGCAAATACAACTACACAAAAATCATCTTATTTTTTTGCTCAAAGTGGCCATTTTCGATAAAAACGGAAAAATGTAAAGTTATGCATAACATTATTTATTACTGTAATTTGTTGAAAACAACAAAACAATCAGAGAGCCATGGAAACAAAAACACTTCTTTAAACAAATTTGACAAGTAGCAAGATTCCTCTTTATGTATTAAAAATTGTCAGTAAGTGTTCACTTCAAACTAATTTGTGTCATCTGGTTATTAGGGAAAATTAACAAAAAAAATAACACCCTGTGTATTAAAAACCAAGTCTTGTATCACCTATGTTTATATGAACATTTTTTAGTCTTTAAACTGACTAAGGTCTAATTCCCCAAATTTTGGCCACATACCTTATTAACACCCTGTATATAAAACTGTCCATTGTTTGGGTTTAATATATAACACTATAAATAAAGCACTAGTGCACTAGTATACATAAGCACTTGTGAATCATTGATTTTGATATGTTCATAACCGAAACATTAGTTAAATTCTTCAATCTGTTTGTTACTTCCAGTTCTGGTTTTAACAAATAAATTTCAGCTTCCAACGATGTTCCAGATGTTCTCGAACAAGAATGTAACTACTTGTACTTCTCGATGTACTTAGGGTTTCATGGTGGGTTTTAGCACTAGGTTTTGGAGGCCCTGCTTCCTCAACAGTATCGGTTGATTTATTTTCACACTAAAGATTTTACCACTATCGGTTGTTTAGAGACTTCGTTTACTACAAAAAATAGAAATGTTTAGAGTATTGATAATATACAACTGTAATCACAATGTAAGAAGGTAATATAATATTCATTTATATTATAAACGTTTTATTGAGAAGCATCTTTAAAATTACATACCGTTTTGTTAAAGATGCGAAGATAAACTTCCTTTTAGCGTTACATTCATATATAAGTAGTTGGTCCTTTTTTCTTCTCAGTGTTTACTAAATGACAACTGACTGCAAACGAGTGACTATTGTGATGGTTGCCACCTAAAAAGTAAAGTTTATGAGTTATCACATTCACTATTTACGTTGTAAATATGAATACCTCATCAGAGTAATAGACCTTTTCCTTTCGGATGATTCTACAGGAAATACAAAGAACTTCCATTTATGTTCATCACTGTAGTGTTGACAATCGGCTGCAAGGCACATAACCATGGTGGGAATGTCTTTGAGCTAGAAAAATCATAAAATAACACATAAATGCAATCCAAAACAACAACATAACCTCACAAAACTGTAATCACTTTAAAATAAGAGTTAAAACGTTACCTTTGAAGATTATGATGGAAAATCCTTTAAATACGCACACTTTATCGAAAAATAAATCTCATAACTCTTATTCAAGAAGAATACAATAATAAACTGAAATAAATCAAAAATCGAAATGGGCTTTTGACAATTGACATAACCTATCGATTTTTTCTAAAGGAACTTTAAGCTCCGCCCATTCATGTGTCGTTAACCCCAAACATTGGTGACTATTTCCCTGAAACTTTCACTTTTCCTAGTTTGCAGTTGGCGATGTTGCCACTGTGAATATTTTAAACTGGAATATGATGAATTTATTGTCCAAGAAAGTGCCTTCACAAGTTTGATATGCTAAGTGATATACGCGTATAGGTATACGGTCGTTTTCCCTTTTTGTTTTTATTTACACTTATTGTTACAGCATAATATTCGTGCTTGCCATTTCTGTCAATGCAGTACACCCGATGGGAAAGAAAACTATGGCAAGATCAATATATCAACGGCGGGGTGTGCCTCAAAAAACGGGGGGGGGGGAGAAAGATACCTGGTCTTCCAGGGCAGGAGGGGAGGGGAGGTATTTTACCATTTCTCTCACAAAAGTTAGGGGTGAAGGTAAAAACGTGGGGGGAGTAAGCCCCCTACCGACGCGCCGCGGCTGTCAACAGCTAAAGTGATATCTTGTCGAAAAGTTATAAAAAAGGAACTCCCCTTTTAAGGAGACCTCGTCAACAACATTTTTTTTATTGTGCACTATACGGTATCCATTTGGTTTTGAGAATGATGACAGAAACCCATTTTACAACGAAGAGATCAATTATGTCTCTCTCTCTCATGTTCTTTCTCTCTCATTTTTTTCTCTGTCGTCTTCTTTCTCTCTCACACTCGTAAAATTTTTACAGCTGGTAGAAAGTTAGGTTATGTGAAAGATTAATATGTCATATTATTTGAAGCCTGTCCCATGATATAAGTTGTTTTTTCAGTATAAAAATATACTTAAAAAGTTTATATAAAGTATTAGCAGCTTAAATTCCTGTGCTATATGAATCTGGGACTATCAACTATTGAAATATTAAGCAAGGTACATATTTGTTCTCCTTTACACTACTTGGACTGGGCGTTATGGGAATAAGTAACAGGAACGCCAGTTACATATTGTAAACTGCTTAGCTAAGCTCCTTTTGACCACTCCTAGCCTTAGCGATAAGAAATATTATAAATACAAGCAGAGTAGATTTTATTGTCACTTCTGTTGTTATAGTTGCTTGCTAAATTGTTAAACTTCTTCCCAAAATCAAATAAATTTGTTATACAGTTTTTGAAAACAGTGATTTTTAAAAACGCCTGTCCCTTGGCCCGACGTATAACTGGCGCAGTCTTGGTGGATTTTTGAGACGTGTTACAAGGGCATATTGTGATCACGGTTTCTTTCAAGAATTTACTCGAAAAAACCTACGGAGAAGAGTCCAAAAAGTGTGTCAATCAGAAGCAGATAGTACCGATTTCAGGTGGCAACTGAAAGACATCGCTGGACAAAGAAACAAAGCAGCATACTGAACTTCAGGAGTCCTGGTCAACCAGTCGAGGGCATATCGAAGGGTTTTCCTGGTCTACCGACAGACAAGCATCGCTGAAAGTGGACAAAACTGGGGAGGACAAACATCGCCAAACCAGCTAGATTTAAGGACCTGGGGAGGACAAACATCGCCAAACCAGCTAGGTTAAGAACAAGAACAAGAACAAGAACAAGAACAAGAACAAGAACAAGAACACAAATGAAGATTTTCGTCATTTTACTCTTGTAAGTGAAAAATTGACTTTTTGAATTTTTTCATTCGAATTTTTTCATTTCAATTTTTGCAATTTTTGTACGGACAATAATTCCTTTTTTACAGTGTAATTTCATTGTTAATATTTCTAGTCATTTGTCCTTGCAAAGATTTCACTTTATATTTTTAGTATTAAGCATATTTAATTTTAAGAGTGATTATTTTTATTCGCATATATACTGAGTGTTCCTTTTAAACTTTCAAAATTGATTCCGAATTAGATCATATTACCGATATTCTAAATTCATTAGTTATTAGCTCAACTAGCAATACAATGCCTGAAGTTAATTACCAACTTCTAAGATACCAATCTGATAACGTTCCACATTTTGATGGAAACCCAAAATTATTAAATAGATTTATCAGCGCAGTTGAAAATCTGTTAAAAGCATTTCAAGACAGAACTAATGTAAACGCTACAATAAATACTTGTTTATTTGATACCATTCTAAGTAAATTAACAGGTCGAGCAGCCGAATTAATTGTTTCTCGAACAGAATTAAATTCTTGGGCACTAATTAAAGATATACTAATAACCAGTTTTTCCGATCAGAGATCGATCGATTGTCTAATCCAAGATTTAGTAAATTTAAAACCGTTTAAAAACGAAAGTCCAATAATTTTTGGTATGAGAATACAAGATTCTCGCAGTTTATTATTTTCGAAATTAAATTCTGGGCCTGATGATGCCGCTACAAAGATTATAAAAATCCAACACTATGACGAATTTGCATTAAAAACATTTCTCAATGGTTTACCGTACAATTTACAACTTGTTACTAGATTAAAAAATCCAGATTCTTTAGAGAAAGCAATGTCATGTGTTCGTGAAGAAGAAAACTTTATTTTATATAAAAATGCTCAAAATAATCCCAATATTAAACAGCCTATGTTTTTAAATAAAAATCAAAAACCTAATTCTATGTCGCAGACATATAGACCAACGTTTATACCAACTCAAAATAATTATTCTAGACCATATAATCCAACGCAAATGTTTCCACAGAATAATAATTTTTCAAGACCATTTTCGAGTTTTCCTCAACAAAACAATTTTCCTAGATTTCCACAACAAAACGCTTTTTCTCAACCGAGACCTAATTTTACAAATAATCAACAAAGTTTTCCAAGAACTCCCTTTAATAATCAGAATTTTATGCAACAAAGACCACAATTTAATAACCAAAATTTCGGACAAATGTCGCGAAGAACAAAACTAGAACCGATGGATACAAGCTCAGGAAATACAATTTTAAACAATGCCTTAAATAATCAAAATAAACGATTTACTACACAACAACTATATAATCAGGAAGTTTTGCAGAAACCACCTGATCAATCAAATCAATCTAATGATTTTACTTCTGAAAATCTCTATAATTACGAAAATACTGATTACACCGAATATTATGATTATAATAATACCGAACCTGACCATAATCAATTTGAAGATCAAAATGATTACGATATAAATTTGAGTTATTCTGCTAACTCAGACGATTTGCCAAATAATGAGCAAGAAAACCAAAATTTTACCCTAACGAGCCAGAAAACGGATATGACGTAATATTTTTAAATAACTATAACATACAATTACCATTTATTCTGATACCCGAACTAAATGCAAAATTTTTATTAGATACAGGTAGCACAAGAAGTTTTATAAGTCAAAAAATTGCATACGAAAATTTCCCAAATTTAATCGAAGAAGAAATTTTCCAAGTACAAACAGCACACGCAACCTCATTTCATAACGAAGTAGCAACTTTACCAATTTTCCCAACTTTCAATACTCCCGGTATACATAAATTTTATCTTTTTGATTTTTCTGATAAGTTTGATGGACTAATAGGTTTAGACCTTATGCAACAATTAAATGCTAACATAGATTTCAGTACATCTACGTTAAAATTACCAAACACGCAAATTCCAATACGCAACGAAAATAACTTGCAATCAAACTCAAAAAATATTAAAAATAATTTAACTTATATCATTGATGCAAGAACGATTCAAAAAATACAACTTCCAGTAAACATTCCAAACGGATACGGTATACTCGCTTATCAACAATTAGGAGATTTAGAAATACCAGAATGTCTTGTAAAAATAGAAAATAATTTTGCTTCTACTACAATTTTGAATCCCAAAGAAAATCCTATAGAAATTAAATTTCTTGAATCTTTCGAAGTCGAACCTATAGACTTAAACGAAATGAATTTTATTGATCACCCCGTATATCCAGAAAAATATGAAAAAAATATTGATAACAAGCTGAAGGCTAATTTAAAAAATATAAGACTAGATCATTGCAATTATGAAGAAAAACAAGAACTACGTAAACTCTGTTATGAATTTCGTGATATTTTTCATAGCGAAGAAATTCCTTTAAGCTTTACAAATACGATAAAACATGAAATTAAACTCACGGACGAAACGCCGATTTATACAAAAAGTTATAGATACCCGGAAATACACCGTGAGGAAGTGAAAAGTCAAATCTCAAAATTATTAGCTCAAAATATTATTAGAGACTCAAATTCACCTTGGTCATCTCCTATATGGATAGTACCTAAAAAATTAGACCAATCAGGTAAACAGAAATGGCGCATGTGCGTAGATTATCGAAATATTAATAAAGTTACAGTCGATGACAAGTTTCCATTACCAAATATTACCGAAATTTTAGATAAATTAGGTAAAGCACAATATTTTACGACTCTAGATCTTGCAAACGGTTTTTATCAAATACAAATGCATGAACAAGACATCCCTAAAACAGCTTTTAGTACTGATACAGGACATTATGAATTTTTAAGAATGCCTTTCGGACTAAAAAATGCTCCAGCAACTTTTCAACGTGTTATGAATAATATTTTACGCGGATTACAAAATGAAATATGTTTTGTTTATTTAGACGACGTCATTATTTTTAGTACAAGTCTTCAAGAGCATCTTGAAAAACTAAAAAAAGTATTTACTAGACTACGCAACTCAAAATTTAAAATACAACTTGACAAATCTGAATTTTTGAGAAAAGAGGTCCAATATTTGGGACACATAGTAAGTAAAGAAGGTGTAAAACCAAACCCAGACAAAATACACGCAGTAAAAAATTTTCCAATACCTAAAACTACTAAGGAAATTAAATCATTTTTAGGCTTAGTAGGCTATTATAGACGTTTTATAAAAGATTTTGCAAAAATCACAAAGCCTATGACTCGATGTTTAAAAAAGGACGTAAAAATAGAACATACCCCTGAATATATAAAAGCTTTTGAACATTGTAAACAACTATTAATTAACGCTCCAATTTTACAGTACCCAGATTTTTCTAAACCATTTTTATTGACTACAGACGCAAGTAATTTTTCCTTAGGCGCAATATTATCGCAGGGCACTATTCCTAATGATAAACCTATAGCTTATGCATCTCGTACCCTTAATGAATCAGAAACAAAGTACTCAACTATAGAAAAAGAATTATTAGCTATAGTTTGGGCATGCAAATATTTTAGACCTTATTTATTTGGACGTAAATTTTATATCTATACTGACCATAGACCACTGATGTGGCTTTTTAACTTAAAAGAACCAAATTCGAAACTAATTAGATGGAGATTACGCTTAGAAGAATTCGACTATCAAATTATATATAAAAAAGGTTCACTAAATACTAACGCAGACGCATTGTCACGCATTCAATTAAATATATATGAAAATGAATCAATAATAAATAATCCAGGTGATTCTAACCAAAATATTATCGAATACTTAAGAGAACTTTCTGAAAATCCAGTTCAAGACAAAGAAAATGCTGAAATAATAAATCCTTTGTTTAAAAAACCAAGTACAAGCAAGCAAAAGATAAAAGTTATCTCTGACATTCAACTCGTGAAACCTCAAACCTCTGACTCAACAGTGCATAGTAATCGAGCTGACACCGATAATATTAACCTTAACATTCTAGATGAGATTATCAACAATAAAAGCTTACAATATTTAATTAAAAAATCAGCACATCCTGATATAAAAATACAAACTGAAAACTTTGAAAAATTTAAAATTAATCATGTAGAATTACAAAAGAGTCCTGATGTTATAAAAACTTTTATTAAAGAATATATGGACCCTGATAAAACGTGTTACGTATATTTTCACGATAAAGACTTAATTCCAATTTTTTCTGATGTTTATCTGAAGAATTTTCAAAATCCGAAAATTATTCGTTGTACAAAATTAGTTAATACTATTACTGACAAAGAAGAAAAAATTATGCTTATAATGCATCAACATCAAGGAAAAACAAATCACAGAGGCATTTTAGAAACTTATAACCGCCTTAAAGAACTTTATTATTGGCCGAAAATGAAAAATGATATCAATCAATTTATAAATGACTGTAATATATGTCAAACATTAAAATACAGTAGACTAAAGTCTTATGTCCCTCTTATAAAAACAGACACACCTTGTAAACCTTTTCAAATGTTACATATAGATACTTTCATTTTTGAGAATCAAAACTTTTTAACAATTTTTGACAAATTTTCTAAATTTGGACAAGCTTACCCTTATGATAAAAATGCAAAATCAGTTTGCGATAAATTAATTAATTTTTTCTCATTTTATGGATGCCCCGAAAACATTACATGTGACAACGGTGGAGAATTTAATAATGAACTTTTAAAAGAGTTACTTAAAGCCCAAAAGATTACAGTACATTTTACTACCCCTAAACACCACGAATCGAATTCGCCTGTAGAACGTTTTCATTCAACCCTTATCGAACATTTAAGAATATTAAAAGAAAAAGATAAAAATAAATCTGTTAATGACTTAATGCCATACGCAATAATTGCTTATAATAGCACTGTTCATAGCGTTACACAGGATACACCTCATGAACTTGTCCTAGGTCATACAAATTCCAGAGATCCATTAGATCTTATTCCTACGACATTTTACTCTGATTACGTATCATCGCATAAAGATAAAGTAGACGCAGTCTATGAAAACGTCACCACAAAAACTGACCAAACCAAAGAAAGAGTTTTAGCAAAGACAAACGTTAAAGGAAATGAAGCTCCTGATTTTAAGTTAAATCAAAAAGTTTACAAAAAACTTTCACAAAGAAATAAAAATAAGCCTAAATTTAACGGTCCTTATGTAATAACCGAAATGCTTGAACATAATCGTGTTAAAATAAAAAACGTTAAGAATCCCAGTAAAACTGAAATAGTTCATATTAAAGAATTAAAGAAGCCCCTTGTTACAGATGGTCCTTCGTGTACGGAGACAACCCAAAATACCACAACTTAAATGATAACCCAGGAATATTACCATATAAAATAGGTAACGCCCAAAAGACAACCAACCACTGGACTTTTATTCAAATTTTTGATATGAAAAACTTAATTACTGAATTTTCTGAAATAAGTAATAAGTACGACATTCTTAAAGAAAACATTAATAACTGTTCTAGTTATAAAAAAGAATTTTATAATTCTTATGTCATTATTGACAATCTTAAGCAAAAAATCAATAATCAATTGAATCAAATCCTTCCAATTAAAACTCGCAAAAGACGAGCCTTAATAAATGCTTTAGGCAGCATAATAAAATGCATTACAGGTAATTTAGACCAAGAAGATGCAGAACATATCGATACTAACATAAATATATTAAAGAAAAACCAAGACGACATAAAAGTTGCTTTAGACAAACAAATGACACTATTTAGTAAATCAATTGACGATTTTCAAGAAACCATTAAGAACGTTTCACATAATCAAGAAATTTTAAAATTACGAGTTAATCAAATAATAGAAGTAGTAAACAAAGTCGAAATCGAAGAAACAAATCTTTTTGAGTTTTTTCGCATTTATATGGTGTTTTCACAAATAACTACATTTTATCAAAATATTTACGATATTTTAGGAAATATCGAAACTGCAATAACTTTTGCAAAATTAAATGCTTTTCACAATGCTATAATTAATACAAAAGAATTTTTAAATGAATTACAGATACTTAACAATAAATTAAATTTTGAAAAATTGCCATTTGAGCCTATAGCAGAAAATATTCTAAATATAGAAAACACTTTAGAAATAAGAAGTTATGTAAAAGACAATGAAGTAGTTTTCGTAATTGACATTCCGTTAGTCGAAAAAGAAAACTATGATTTATTTCAATTATTTCCCCTACCTATTAAATACGAAAATCATTATAAAATAATTGTACCTAACTTTGAATATTTACTTATTAACCAAAGAAATTTTGGATATTCAAATCAACCATGTAAACGCATTTCTATTAATGAATATTTATGTACTCATATACATTCCGAAAATCTTTATAAAAGCATCCCTTGCGAGGTACAGTTATTAAGATATGAACATAATATCTCTGATTGTAACACCCTGTATGTTGATATTGATAATATACAACTTCAAAATATTGATACAAATAAATGGATTCTAGTTACAAATAATGATATAGTAGGAATTGAAACGTGCGAAAATTCGCAAAATAATGTATTATTTAATGGAACATATATACTAGAATTAAGCTTTCCATGTAGCCTAAAATTAGGAGATATTATTATTAGAGCATATAAAAATGTAAAACATACTTTTAAAAATATTCCTTTACCAAATATTAATAATAATTTGACAAATAAAATACTGTATAAGAAGGTAAAACTGCTCAATCTAAATAACATTAATTTCAATAAATTAAATAAGTTACAAGAAAATATTAATTTGCAAAAACTTGAAAATTCAAGATTATTAAGTACACCCCTATATTTTAATAAAACGAGTATTTGGACAGTTTTACTGTATGTTATTCTTTGCATAACAATAATGTTTTTAATTTACAAGTATCTATGGCCTGTTTATTTTAAAAGTAATAAAGTTAAAGATGATTCAATTATTATTTAGGTCATAGAAACTTTAAAAGTTTATATGTCCCTCTAAGGGTGGAGGAGTTACATATTGTAAACTGCTTAGCTAAGCTCCTTTTGACCACTCCTAGCCTTAGCGATAAGAAATATTATAAATACAAGCAGAGTAGATTTTATTGTCACTTCTGTTGTTATAGTTGCTTGCTAAATTGTTAAACTTCTTCCCAAAATCAAATAAATTTGTTATACAGTTTTTGAAAACAGTGATTTTTAAAAACGCCTGTCCCTTGGCCCGACGTATAACTCGCCGACCCGATATAAAGTTGAGAATAGTGGGCATTACAGAAGATTTCTTTAGTTACTGAGAAAGTAGTGAAAATTGCGCTTTAGAAACGTTTGATTTCAGTTTAAAGCTGAAGTCACAGTGTCATTAAAAGTGTATCTATCCTTCTGGAACTAAGACTCAACATTTACAGTTAAAAATTGTGAAACTACTTGGCATAATCGATTAAACAACTTTTATCGCGTCTCTAACTTACACAAACATCACTGTTCGCAGGTAGGCTATATTATAGATCCATTTTCATTATATATCGGAGAATAGGGAATATTTTTTAACCTTATACATTGCTTATCCTAATAAAAATATTTACTCATTTTTGAAATTTTTCCTTTATTTATTTAAATACTTTTCCTCCGATCCTTTTAGTGCAAATTGTTGGTTAGAGATAGTATTGTTATTTGGACAGGAAACAATTTTAAATGCTATAAAATAATAAGGTTAATGTGGCTATGCTGACACTGTTTTTTTTAATAAAAACGAGATTTTTGCAAATGCTGTTTGTGTTCAGTAAAAACAAAGGTCTTTTGCTATAAAATCATAAAACTTACGGAAGTATTTTGATTTTGTCAGGTTAGAAATTTATTTTTATGACAACGCCGATTAAACTTTCACTGTTTCACTATAGGCAACCAGAAATACTTGCGCACAAACAAAGCCGCATGTGATGAAATGTTTGATTATTCTTTTTTATTGGCAACAACATCGTTTTTATTTGTCTTTTACTAATGCCCCTTTTGCTAACAAGGATAGAAAGAAACCGGATTCCGCTGGGATTTTATCAGGAAAAAAAAAGAATTTTACGATGACTATCTTTCGAAGTATATAACCAGCAATACTTCCGCAAGCAAAGAATGTACGATAAAAATTTGAACAAATCCTTTTTTTATTTGTCTTTGTCTAATGCACTTTCGCCAACACGGATAGAAAGAACTCTGATTCCTCCGTGATTATCAGGAAAGAAAAGATGAATATTGTGATCACTAAAATATGTTCTGGTGTAAACGGTCCATGGAACTGACCAATAGGGTTAATTCTTGTTCAATTGTTTTTTCTGTCATCATTCTCAAAACCAAATGGATACCGTATAGTTACGACACAAAACTGAAAATTGTTCATTATAAAATTTTCCGTACCTAGGTCCTTGTTACGCCAAGGAAACTTTTTATTCTTGCTGGTAAATAGCTTATTTTTTACCATTTAGTTACGATTAGGATACAATGGAGCAACAGCAAAGGCATACACGCAACTACCATGAAGTTTTTGGGGGGCTTCAACTCCACCCTATATTATAGTCCAGACTTAAATATATACATCTTCTCTCTATACGCTTTTGGGGGTAATAAAACGATTGGGGACGTTTAGCCCCCCAGCCCCCAACCTAGAGACAAAGGTGATTTTGTCAAAAATGTATACCTAGTACAAAATTTTATTTAATCCCTTTTTATAACCAAAGCTTAAGTTTATTTTAAACATGTTAAAACTCCAGGTTTAGACACTTATAGACAGGTTTATCAATTTGTGCGCCACTACGCCCTATGTTTTAGGCGCCCCCCTCCACATACCATTCATACCAAACTCAGCATTCATCTTGGTGTAGGGGCGCCTGCCCTTTTCGGGGCCCCTACGCACGTGCCTAGAGTGCCTAATGGATATACCGGCGCTGGGTATAGAAATTCGTTTCATCACCACTAATATTTATCAGATACATTTCTTGTTACCTGTTTGTCATTTTCATCAAGCAGAACTTTTTTTTATTTTATTTTGAGTAGTAACACTAGTAACATATCTATAATTAGACAGAATTATTTCCGTGTGTCAGCATGTTTCTTGCATATTCCATACGGAAATAAAACCATACAAAGTATCAACATATTTAAACATATTAATTTTGCAAATTATTATTCTTTTCGCTGCTTAAAGACACAAGACAAGATATCGGAATAACGCGTAGAATTAAAGTAAACGCTCCCATAAATCTCGTATAATTGCGTGTTTCACTGAAACGAAACCCGTTAAGATGTGGCAACATAGCTCACACCTTCCCTTAACTTCATATATCCATCTTTTGCTACACTATAGCTGTTTCTTTCTCACACATGTTCAGCGCCCTGAAAATCCAAGACCCCCCTAAAATTTTGCGGCTTGTAAACCGTTTTCAGGCGATTTAGCGCTTTGCGTGAGCGTTTGCGTGAGGTGGCAAAAAGTCCCTATTGTTGCTGAAATCTTGAATTTTTCTCCGAAAATCTGCTTTAAACAAGCTGCTTTGAAATCACCCTAAGCCAAAAATTTAGGAGAGTCATACTGAAGACATATGTCACGTAAAACACTTTCAAAAGGAGCAAGAGTTGAAGATGCAGAACATTGGAGAAAGATTGCATCATCAGTGGAATATTACTGGACAAAGCGCGTTAAAATAACACGGCACGAGGCAAGGTCAATGCGACCATTGTTTTCGTACCTAGCGGAATCATCCTGAGTAAAGTGGTTTTACGCGAAGTC
Organism: Philopedon plagiatum; assembly: GCA_963971165.1. Taxonomy (NCBI): domain Eukaryota; kingdom Metazoa; phylum Arthropoda; class Insecta; order Coleoptera; family Curculionidae; genus Philopedon; species Philopedon plagiatum. Next base: position 39,712,763 of record OZ020195.1, read on the forward strand.
ATGATGATGAGGATGACTCAGCAAGTACTAGAATTTTCTAGCAAGCACAATGATTATGCATTTTAATGTAAAGCGCAGATAGTTACGATCGAGTCGGCGAGGAGTGGTAGTAATTAAAATAGTTATTTCTAGCAAAGTCACGTAGGCAAGACCAGCAGTTCGCATCAAGAAGTAGTAGAGTGAAGGTGATTCGGGAAAAGCGTGTGTAAAATTGTGGGAATTATTGATTCATTTAGACAATTAGAGTTTTTCTTTGTGAAGTGAGTGTACTGTGAAATCTTGGTAAGTACTTAGAAGATTTACTTGGTGGTGTATTAGGATTAACGGGTAGAATATTAGGGATACTTGCGTGGAAGATATTACTAGTTTTTTGTATTCAAACTGCAAGTTGAGTTTAAAAAACCAACAAAAATTCTCGCTAGGAGGGTGTCTTTAGATTTCAAAAGAAAATACGATGTACGGGTGTAGAATAAAGACCCCTTTTTCAAAAAATAGTTTTTGTTTTCAAACTGCAATTTAAGTGGAAAAAATCTACAAAAATTCTTCAGAATAGTGTGCCGTTATAGCTCAAAAGAAAATAGGAAATACGCGTGTACATTAAAGACCCATTGTTCCAAAAAAATAGATCGTTTTTGTGTTTTCAAACTGCAATTGCAGTTGAAAAAATCGGCAAAAATTCTTTAGAATAGTGTGCCTTTATATTTCAAAAGAAAAATAGTAGATACAAGGGTAGATTAAAGACCTATTTTCCCAAAAAAAATTTTCAAAATTTTTCCAAATGTTTCCAAAACTTTCTTCCAAATTGTTTCCAAAAACATTTTTACAAAAAAAATTTTCCAAAAACAGTTGTACACCAATTTTTTCCAAAATTTTTTCAAAGTGGTTTTTCCGAAAATTCTTTTCAAATCATAATGTGTTACAGCAAATGTTCATATGTGAATTCTGTAGCCGAACATTCACCAGGAAGGATCACCTCAAGCGTCATGGGGATTGCCGCATGGCTGTCAAGATCTGCGAAGTCTGCAGTGGAATTTTTAAGTCGGAGGGGCTCTTCTTCGTCACCAGAAGGAGAAACACCCAGCTCCCAAAAGACCAGCGAATACCACGCAGACATCTATGGCGAAAAGGGCAAGACTGGTTTCGACAGATGGTAAGTATTTAAAATTGAAATTTCTGGTGGTATAAATAAGAAATTTGTCTTTATATCACCCAAATACTAATTATTTATTTCCGATTTTCAGAACCAACAACATCGTCCACGCAGTATTGTGCAACATGCAAACTAGATGTCCCTACGAGCCGATGGGGTGGTCATCTCAGGACCCTGGGGCATCGTGAGAAATGCTGCGTGGTGCAGGAGGAGGATGGTGTAGAGTTGATACGAACGTCATTCAGGAGCCGAATTGCTACGTACCGACTTGCTTCAAGCCAGGATCCCACCAACGTAAAGCAGTATCTACAACATCTAAAACAAAAATTCATCAAGTTTGCGGGAGACATCCGCGCGAAGTATGAGCAGCTTAAGGTCGGACTGGAGCTTTTCGGCCGCTTCCTCCTGCAGTCGAGCGAGTCATCAGAGGTAAAGTCCTTCAACAGCAAGTACCAGATGGTGAATGGGGCTACGGACTTAGAGGAGCTGTTCGAGCAGTTCATCGCCATCCTAGACCGAAAGTATTCCGAATTTATGGAAAAGGATAGTGGTAAGTGTAAAACTATTGCAAAAAAAAATTCAAACTGTTTAAGATTTCTCGCTAATTGATATCTCTATTGTTACAGGGTGGACGCTGCAACAACTCCTCCACTTAGAATTAGGAATCAACAAGATCCAGCCTCTGAAGCCATCTTCCTACATCCCGCTTCCAAAGGAGATTGAAGCAAAGAAAGCTGTCTTGAACATCCAGAACATCGATCAAAAATGTTTCATGTGGTCAGTCCTAGCCGCCTTACATCCTTTGGATCGAGCTCAACATGCAAATAGAGTCGCGAACTATTTGCCTTTTGAAAACGAGCTGAACTTTACAGGTATGGAATTTCCGATTAAACTTACCAACATCGCAAAGTTTGAGCGACTCAATAATATTTCTATCAACGTATATGGACTGGAGAAACTGTTCGAAGATGGTAAAAATATTATTGAAGTCGTGGGGCCCTTATACTTTACAAATTCTCGTAACAGAGAGCGACATGTAAATTTGTTAGTAATCAGTGATGATTATGGTAATAGTCATTACTGCTTAATAAGAAGTTTATCTCGCCTTCTCTCAAGACAATTATCCCTACATCATGGTGTTAAGTATTTATGTGATGGTTGTTTGTCGTATTTTGATTCAGAACAAAAATTAAAGGCTCATCAGGAGCACGATTGCGGACACGTTTTAGCCAAAGTCCCAACGACAAATTTAAAAATAAATAAATATGGTGAAGAGATTCCCGAGAATATTTTGAAATTTACAAACTTTGAAAAGAAATTAAAAGTACCTTTCGCTGTTTATGCCGATTTCGAAACTATCCTTGAACCCATCGATACAGAGGAAAATGCGCAGGATCCCGATACGTCATACACAGTGAGAACACATAAGCATGTCCCGTACTCTTTCGGTTACTACATCAAATGTGACTTTGATGATGCTCATTCGATTTACCAAAGTTATAGGGGTCCGGATGCTCACAAAGAATTCCTAAAACGCTTAGAGATTGATTGTAAATCAATCTATAATCGCTTTATGAAGGAAGTAGTACCCATGATACCTATTTCTGCGGAACAAGAGATTGAGCATCAAAATGCTACGGTGTGCCATATCTGCGAAAAGCCACTTGATGTAGCATTAAATGATCGCGTGCACGACCACGATCACACCAATGGCCACTATCGGGCGGCTGCGCACTCTGTATGCAACCTAAATTACAAAATCCCTCAATTTATACCCATCTTTTTCCATAATATGTCCAACTTTGATTCCCACCTGTTTGTTAAGGAATTGGCTTCCAACGAAGAAAAGCTGGATGTTATCCCCCAAAACAAGGAAAAGTACATCTCCTTTACTAAGCATGTTTTGGTGGATAACATCGAAAAGAGGGATGGTAAACAACGGCAGGTATTTTTAAAATTACGCTTCCTCGACAGTTTTCGTTTCATGGCCAACGGTCTAGATAAACTTAGTCAAAATTTAAAACCAGAACAATGTCGAGAAGTTAGGAAATATATCGCGGAAGAAAATAAGTTTCAGCTTATTCGACAGAAGGGTATCTTCCCATATAATTACATGGATAGTTTCGCAAAATTGAACGATACTAAGCTCCCATCACATAAAGACTTTTACAAACAGCTAAAGAAAGAAGACATTAGTAAAGAGGATTACAAGCGTGCTTGGGCTGTGTGGAATTTATTTGAATGCAAAACTTTAGGCGAATATTCAGATATTTATTTAAAATCCAACGTTTTATTATTAACAGATGTGTTTGAAAGTTTTAGAGATGTGTGCCATAGTATTTACTGTCTAGATCCTGCTCAGTATTTCACCGCCCCCTCCCTTTCGATGGACTCTGCACTCAAGGCCACATCAATTAACTTAGAATTACTGACAGATCTAGACATGGTACACTTCTTTAAACACGGCATTCGTGGTGGGGTCAGTCAGTGTAGCGTTAGAAAAGCTTTTGCGAACAATCAATTTATACCTCATTATGACGCTTCCAAACCTACTTCCTACATCATGTATTTGGACGCCACCAACCTATATGGTGAAGCCATGTCACAATATTTACCAACGGGGAATTTTAAGTGGTTGGATGAGACCGAAATTCAAAGTTTAGATTACATGAATGTCGCGAATGATTCTAAAACTGGCTACATATTAGAGGTAGATTTAGAATATCCTGAACAGTTGCATTACTTACACAACGAACTACCCTTTTGTCCAGAATCCATAGCCCCACCAGAATCAAAATTCCAAGACATTACAAAATTAATACCCAACTTTTTTAAAAAAGAAAAATATATTATTCATTATCAAAATTTGCGTCAGGCTTTAGATTATGGGCTTAAGCTCACAAAAATTCATCGCGTTATATCTTTTGATCAATCACCATGGCTAAAGAAATATATTGATCTGAATACAGCTATGCGCAATAAAGCGAAAAATAAGTTTGAAAAAGATTTCTTCAAACTTATGAACAACGCTGTGTTTGGCAAAACGATGGAAAATGTGGAGAAAAGGGTAGATGTTAAACTGGTTTCTCATTGGGAAAAAATTGGTAGAAGGTTGGGAGCTGAAGCGTTAATCTCGCAACCTCATTTTAAAGACCGCACGATTTTCGGCGAAAACCTGGTAGCTATCCAGATGAAAAAACAAAAAGTCACATATAATAAGCCTATTTACGTAGGTTTTAGCACCTTGGAAATATCCAAGACTATTATGTATGACTTTTTGTACGGGTATATTAAGCCAAAATACGGCAACAACGCGGTATTACTCTACACTGGCACCGATTCCCTTGTTTTAAAAATTACAACCAAAAATTTCTATAATGACATGCGAGAAAATTTAGATAGATTCGATACGTCCAATTACTCGCAAGATAACCCACATGATGTTCCTGTAAACCAATCAATTTTGGGTAAAATGAAAGACGAGTATGCAGGAAAAATCATTTGGGATTTCTACGGTACCGGGGCGAAAGCATATTGTGTAAATGTGGAGGGAAAGTTAACGAAAAAAGCTAAGGGAGTTCCTGACTACGTCACCCAGAAAGAACTGACTCTTGATGATTATAGAGAGGCGGTTGACGTAGAAGGAACTCACATTCATCGACAGATGAACACATTCCGTTCACATTTACACGATATGTATGTCGAACTGAAAAATAAGGTAGCGCTATCACACGCGGACGACAAGCGTTACCTTATTCCCGGCGACTTAGAGAACACGCTTGCTTGGGGTCATCGAGATATTGAAAAGTATAAGGAATCATCGGAAATTCCATGAGCTAAGACTGATCACCGACAGCTAACTTTACATCAATCACCTTTGGTAGCTTAATGTGTGTGACTTTAGAGGCTGTGATATTAGGCTAGTAATTTAATTTAGATATTTAATTATTGTATTTATTTTACCCTAATCTACCCTATTTACTGTATTTACCTATTTACTGTATATGTATATTTTACCCAACTTTACCCTATTTTTTATATTGTTTGTTTATTGTACTCTATTTACGATTTACGGACCACTGTGCGGTCACTTTTTTACTTTTTAAATTTTTTACACAGTAATAAATGCTTGTTTTTGTGTGTTTATATTGGCGTTTTATTTCCGTAGTTAAGGCAAAGAAAAAACAAATTGACGTTAGACTATTTATTTAGTAACAGTATAATATTCAAGATTAACCTTATACAATTCATAAATATGCTTTGCAAATAGGTGTATTAGCTTCTCGGTCCATCTAAATAGGTACTTATCTGTTGTGGCGTCTTCAAACTTTAGACTTCTCTTATCGCCATTACGATGAAACACTAGCGTGTATTGTCCAATTATCATAAATATATCTACCCAATGGGTATTGAAACAATCAAAAGTGCTTAAAAACTCTTCAAATTCATCACTAGAGAAATAAATTTTTCCATAACCAATAGTATCCAAAATTACTTGTTTGCGTTCCTCTTCGGACGTAGTAAAAATGACAGTTATAAAATCATCGATCTCGTAAACTCGGCTAGGCTTAGTCTTCGGAACTATCGCTGGAACATCTGGACATCTCGAAGAAGATTCAAACACCTTATCCCAGCTGGAAGAGGAGGAGGAGGCAGCCATTGGTAAGTTTAAACGGTGAGTTTCACAAACAGTCTAACCAAAGATTTATATTCTTGGTAAAACTTAATGGCTCTTTTCAGCTTGCGTATTTTTTTTCCAAATGCTCGTCTAATGGAATAAAATTATATAAACTATGAATAGTATTGGATTTAATTTGATGTAATAACAACAGCAAAATATGCGTTAGTACCCCGAAACTTACGAGGATGGGGGTTAGATCTTAGGTAGATAAACGAAAAACTATGAAGTAATTAAAAGATATAGCCTTTAATAATTTTGTGAAAATGTCATCTGCTGGATGATGATATCAAGTGAAAAGAACCGAAAGCAAGGTGGAGTAAATTTATATCCTACAAGAATGAAATAGGGCAACTGTATGGAGTGAAAAAAAATTATAATGGAGAGACAAAGTCTTAGAGAGAGACCCCCCTGTTTCCGGAAACAGCTAAACAAACAGCTAAAAACAACTAAAAACAGACCCCCCTGTTTCTGGAAACAGCTAGAAAACAGCTAAAAACAGCTAAAAACTGACCCTGTTTCTGGAAAAACAGCTAAAAACATACCCTGTTCTGTTTTAAGGTTAGCTCAGGTCGCGCGCGCTCGACCTGAGCTAACCTTAAAACGCGCAAACCCAAGCAAACCCAAATAAACCCGAAGGAACCTGAGCAAACCCACTGAAACAAACCTGATCAGACCTGAACAAACCTAAGCAAACCCAACGAGACAAACCTGAGCAAACCCAACCAAACAGTCACTTGTCAAACGTCGAAATAAAAATTTAACTTAGGTTACGTGTTAAGGACGGTGTCATACGACATATGTAAAAGTATATCCCCGAAATAACCTATGTTTTTTAGCTGTTGTCCGGTTGAGCGGTTAGACGTTTAAGCAGTTTTCCTGGAACAGGGTCTGTTTTCTTAGCCGTTAAGTGGTTGATCGGTTCAGCGGTCCAGCTGTTGAGCGGTTGGGAGGTTAAGCAGTTCAGCGGTTGAGTGGTTGGGTAGTTAGATGTTTTAGCTGTTTTCCCGAAAACAGGGGGTGGCCGGTTTTTCGCTGTTTTTAGCTGTTTTAGCTGTTTTCCCGAAACAGGGGGTTTCTTTTTAGCTGTTTCATACCTGTTTCCGGAAACAGGGTCTGTTTTTAGCTGTTTTTCCAGAACAGGGTCTGTTTTTAGCTGTTTTTTTCCAGAAACAGGGTCGGTTTTTAGCTGTTTTTTAGCTGTTTTTAAGCTGTTTTCTAGCTGTTTCCAGAAACAGGGGGTCTGTTTTTAGCTGTTTGTTTAGCTGTTTCCGGAAACTGGATCTGTTTTTCCAGAACAGGGTCTGTTTTTAGCTGTTTTTCCAGAAACAGGGTCTGTTTTTAGCTGTTTTTAGCTGTTTTCTAGCTGTTTCCAGAAACAGGGGGGTCTGTTTTTAGCTGTTTTTAGCTGTTTGTTTAGCTGTTTCCGGAAACAGGGGGGTCTCTCTCTAGGACTTTGTCTCTCCATTATAATTTTTTTTCACTCCATACAGTTGCCCTATTTCATTCTTGTAGGATATAAATTTACTCCACCTTGCTTTCGGTTCTTTTCACTTGATATCATCATCCAGCAGATGACATTTTCACAAAATTATTAAAGGCTATATCTTTTAATTATTTCATAGTTTTTCGTTTATCTACCTAAGATCTAACCCCCATCCTCGTAAGTTTCGAGGTACTAATGCATATTTTGCTGTTGTTATTACATCAAATTAAATCCAATACTATTCATAGTTTATATAATTTTATTCCATTAGACGAGCATTTGGAAAAAAAATACGCAAGCTGAAAAGAGACATTAAGTTTTACCAAGAATATAAATCTTTGGTTAGACTGTTTGTGAAACTCACCGTTTAAACTTAACAATGGCTGCCTCCTCCTCCTCTTCCAGCTGGGATAGGGTGTTTGAATCTTCTTCGAGATGTCCAGATGTTCCAGCGATCGTTCCGAAGACTAAGCCTAGCCGAGTTTATGAGATCGATGATTTTATACCTGTCATTTTTACTACGTCCGAAGAGGAACGCAAACAAGTAATTTTGGATACTATTGGTGATGGAAAAATTTATTTCTCTAGTGATGAATTTGAAGAGTTTTTAAGCACTTTTGATTGTTTCAATACCCATTGGGTAGATATATTTATGATAATTGGACAATACACGCTAGTGTTTCATCGTAATGGCGATAACAGAAGTCTAAAGTTTGAAGATGCCACAACAGAGAAGTATCTATTTAGATGGACCGAGAAGCTAATACACCTATTTGCAAAGCATATTTATGAATTGTATAAGCTTAATCTTGAATATTATACTGTTACTAAATAAATAGTCTAACCTCAATTTGTTTTTTCTTTGCCTTAACTACGGAAATAAAACGCCAATAAAAACACACAAAAACAAGCATTTATTACTGTGTAAAAAATTTAAAAAGTAAAAAAGTGACCGCACAGTGGTCCGTAAATCGTAAATAGAGTACAATAAACAAACAATATAAAAAATAGGGTAAACTTGGGTAAAATATACATATACAGTAAATAGGTAAATACAGTAAATAGGGTAGATTAGGGTAAAATAAATACAATAATGAAATATCTAAATTAAATTGCTAACCTAATATCACAGCCTCTAAAGTCACACACATTTAGCTACCGAAGGTGATTGATGTAAAGTTAGCTGTCGGTGATCAGTCTTAGCTCATGGAATTTCCGATGATTCCTTATACTTTTCAATATCTCGATGACCCCAAGCAAGCGTGTTCTCTAAGTCGCCGGGAATAAGGTAACGCTTATCGTCCGCGTGTGATAGCGCTACCTTATTTTTCAGTTCGACATACATATCGTGTAAATGTGAACGGAAAGTGTTCATCTGCCGATGAATGTGAGTTCCTTCTACGTCAACGGCCTTTCTATAATCATCAAGACTCAGTTCTTTCTGGGTGACGTAGTCAGGAACTCCCTTAGCTTTTTTCGTTAACTTTCCCTCCACATTTACACAATATGCCTTCGCCCCGGTACCGTAGAAATCCCAAATGATTTTTCCTGCATACTCGTCTTTCATTTTACCCAAAATTGATTGGTTTACAGGAACATCATGTGGGTTATCTTGCGAGTAATTGGACGTATCGAATCTATCTAAATTTTCTCGCATGTCATTATAGAAATTTTCGGTTGTAATTTTTAAAACAAGGGAATCGGTGTCAGTGTAGAGTAATACCGCGTTGTTGCCGTATTTTGGCTTAATATACCCGTACAAAAAGTCATACATAACAGTCTTGGATATTTCCAAGATGCTTAAACCTACGTAAATAGGCTTATTACAATATAATAAGCCTAGCTCACATATTATGTGACTTTTTGTTTTTTCATCTGGATAGCTACCAGGTTTTCGCCGAAAATCGTGCGGTCTTTAAAATGAGGTTTCGAGATTAACGCCTCAGCTCCCAACCTTCTACCAATATTTTCCCAATGAGAAACCAGTTTAACATCTACCCTTTTCTCCACATTTTCCATCGTTTTGCCAAACACAGCGTTGTTCATAAGTTTGAAGAAATCTTTTTCAAACTTATTTTTCGCTTTATTGCGCATAGCTGTATTCAGATCAATGTATTTCTTTAGCAATGGTGATTGATCAAAAGATATAACGCGATGAATTTTTGTGAGCTTAAGCCCATAATCTAAAGCCTGACGCAAATTTTGATAATGAATAATATATTTTTCTTTTTTAAAAAAGTTGGGTATTAATTTTGTAATGTCTTGGAATTTTGATTCTGGTGGGGCTATGGATTCTGGACAAAAGGGTAGTTCGTTGTATAAGTAATGCAACTGTTCGGGATATTCTAAATCTACCTCTAATATGTAGCCAGTTTTAGAATCATTCGCGACACTCATGTAATCTAAACTTTGAATTTCGGTCTCATCCAACCACTTAAAATTCCCCGTTGGTAAATATTGTGACATGGCTGCACCATATAGGTTGGTGGCGTCCAAATACATGATGTAGGAAGTAGGTTTGGAAGCGTCATAATGAGGTATAAATTGCTTGTTCGCAAAAGCTTTTCTAACGCTACACTGACTGACCCCACCACGAATGCCGTGTTTAAAGAAGTGTACCATGTCTAGATCTGTCAGTAATTCTAAATTAATTGATGTGGCCTTGAGTGCAGAGTCCATCGAAAGGGAGGGGGCGGTGAAATACTGAGCAGGATCTAGACCGTAAGTACTATGGCACACATCTCTAAAACTTTCAAACACATCTGTTAATAATAAAACGTTGGATTTTAAATAAATATCTGAATATTCGCCTAAAGTTTTGCATTCAAATAAATTCCACACAGCCCAAGCACGCTTGTAATCCTCTTTACTAATGTCTTCTTTCTTTAGCTGGTTGTAAAAGTCTTTATGTGATGGGAGCTTAGTATCGTTCAATTTTGCGAAACTATCCACGTAATTATATGGGAAGACACCCTTCTGTCGAATAAGCTGAAACTTATTTTCTTCCGCGAAATATTTCCTAACTTCTCGACATTGTTCTGGTTTTAAATTTTGACTAAGTTTATCTAGACCGCTGGCCATGAAACGAAAACTGTCGAGGAAGCGTAATTTTTAAAATACCTGCCGTTGTTTACCATTCCTGTTTTCGATGTTATCCACGAAAACATGCTTAGTAAAGGAGATGTACTTTTCCTTGTTTTGGGGGATAACATCCAGCTTTTCTTCGTTGGAAGCCAATTCCTTAACAAACAGGTGGGAATCAAAGTTGGACATATTATGGAAAAAGATGGGTATAAATTGAGGGAATTTGTAATTTAGGTTGCATACAGAGTGCGCAGCCGCCCGATATTGGCCATTGGTGTGATCGTGGTCGTGCACGCGATCGTTTAATGCTACATCAAATGGCTTTTCGCAGATATGGCACACCGTAGCATTTTGATGCTCAATCTCTTGTTCCGCAGAAATAGGTATCAAGGGTACTACTTCCTTCATAAAGCGATTATAGATTGATTTACAATCAATCTCTAAGCGTTTTACGAATTCTTTGTGAGCATCCGGACCCCGATAACTTTGGTAAATCGAATGAGCATCATCAAAGTCACATTTGATGTAGTAACCGAAAGAGTACGGGTCATGCTTATGTGTTCTCACTGTGTATGACGTATCGGGATCCTGCGCATTTTCCTCTGTATCGATGGGTTCAAGGATAGTTTCGAAATCGGCATAAACAACGAAAGGTACTTTTAATTTCTTTTCAAAGTTTGTAAATTTCATAATATTCTCGGGAATCTCTTCACCATATTTATTTATTTTTAAATTTGTCGTTGGGACTTTGGCTAAAACGTGTCCGCAATCGTGCTCCTGATGAGCCTTTAATTTTTGTTCTGAATCAAAATACGATAAACAACCATCACATAAATACTTAACACCATGATGTAAGGATAATTGTCTTGAGAGCAGGCGAGATAAACTTCTTATTAAGCAGTAATGACTATTACCATAATCATCACTGATTACTAACAAATTTACATGTCGCTCTCTGTTACGAGAATTTGTAAAGTATAAGGGCCCCACGACTTCAATAATATTTTTACCATCTTCGAACAGTTTCTCCAGTCCATATACGTTGATAGAAATATTATTGAGTCGCTCAAACTTTGCGATGTTGCTAAGTTTAATCGGAAATTCCATACCTGTAAAGTTCAGCTCGTTTTCAAAAGGCAAATAGTTTGCGATTCTATTTGCATGTTGAGCTCGATCCAAAGGATGTAAGGCGGCTAGGACTGACCACATGAAACATTTTTGATCGATGTTCTGAATGTTCAAGACAGCTTTCTTTGCTTCAATCTTGGCAGCGGGATGTAGGAAGATGGCTTCAGAGGCTGGATCTTGTTAATTCCTAATTCTAAGTGCAGGAGTTGTTGGAGCATCCACCCTGTAACAAAAGAAATATTTTTTTAGTAAGAAACATTAAACAGTTTTAAAACAATTTTGCAATAGTTTACACTCACCACTATCCTTTTCCCTAAATTCTGAATACTTTCGGTGTAGGATGGTGATGAACTGCTCGAACAGCTCCTCTAAGTCCGTAGCCCCATTCACCGTCTGGTACTTGCTGTTGAAGGACTTTACCTCTGATGACTCGCTCGACTGCAGGAGGAAGCGGCCGAAAAGCTCCAGTCCGACCTTAAGCTGCTCATACTTCGCGCGGATGTCTCCCGCCAACTTGATGAATTTTTGTTTTAGATGTTGTAGATACTGCTTTACGTTGGTGGGATCCTGGCTTGAAGTAAGTCGGTACGTAGCAATTCGGCTCCTGAATGACGTTCGTATCAACTCTACACCATCCTCCTCCTGCACCACGCAGCATTTCTCACGATGTCCCAGGGTCCTGAGATGACCACCCCATCGGCTCGTAGGGACATCTAGTTTGCATGTTGCACAATACTGCGTGGACGATGTTGTTGGTTCTGAAAATCGGAAATAAATAATTAGTATTTGGGTGATATAAAGACAAATTTCTTATTTAGACCACCAGAAATTTCAATTTTAAATACTTACCATCTGTCGAAACGAGTCTTGCCCTTTTCGCCATAGATGTCTGCGTGATATTCGCTGGTATTTTGGGAGCTGGGTGTTTCTCCTTCTGGTGACGAAGAAGAGCCCCCTCCGACTTAAAAATTCCACTGCAGACTTCGCAGATCTTGACAGCCATGCGGCAATCCCCATGACGCTTGAGGTGATCCTTCCTGGTGAATGTTCGGCTACAGAATTCACATACGAACATTTTCGGTAACACATTATGATTTGAAAAGAATTTTCGGAAAAACCACTTTGAAAATATTTTGGAAAAAATTGGTGTACAACTGTTTTTGGAAATTTTTTTTTGTAAAAATGTTTTTGGAAACAATTTGGAAGAAAGTTTTGGAAACATTTGGAAAAATTTAGAAAATTTTTTTTGGGAAAATAGGTCTTTAATCTACCCTTGTATCTACTATTTTTCTTTTGAAATATAAAGGCACACTATTCTAAAGAATTTTTGCCGATTTTTTCAACTCCAATTGTAGTTTGAACACACAAAAACTATCTATTTTTTTGGAACAATGGGTCTTTACTTTACACGCGTACTTCTTATTTCCTTTTGAGCTATAAGGGCACACTATTCTGAAGAATTTTTGTAGATTTTTTCCACTCAAATTGCAGTTTGAACACAAAAACTATTTTTTGAAAAAGGGGTCTTTATTCTACACCCGTACATCGTATTTTCTTTTGAAATCTAAAGACACCCTCCTAGCGAGAATTTTTGTTGGTTTTTTAAACTCAACTTGCAGTTTGAATACAAAAAACTAGTAATATCTTCCACGCAATTATCCCTAATATTCTACCCGTTAATACTAATACACCACCAAGTAAATCTTCTAAGTACTTACCAAGATTTCACAGTACACTCACTTCACAAAGAAAAACTCTAATTGTCTAAATGAATCAATAATTACCACAATTTTACACACGCTTTTCCCGAATCACCTTCACTCTACTACTTCTTGATGCGAACTGCTGGTCTTGCCTACGTGACTTTGCTAGAAATATCTATCTTAATTACTACCACTCCTCGCCGACTCGATCGTAACTATCTGCGCTTTACATTTACATAGAAAATTCTAGTACTTGCTGAGTCATCCTCATCATCATGACTTCGCGTAAAACCACTTTACTCAGGATGGTTCCGCTAGATACGGAAAACAATGGTCGCATTGACCTTGCCTCGTGCCGTGTTATTTTAACCCGCTTTGTCCAGTAATATTCCACTGATGATGCAATCTTTCTCCAATGTTCTGCATCTTCAACTCTTGCTCCTTTTGAAAGTGTTTTACGTGACATTATGTCTTCAGTATGACTCTCCTAAATTTTTGGCTTATGGTGATTTCAAAGCAGCTTGTTTAAAGCAGATTTTCGGAGAAAAATTCAAGATTTCAGCAACAATCCTTTTTGTCGTTTAGACGCTAACCGTAATTTAGTTTTTTATTTAACTTCTCACATTTCTATGCTCCTGATACCTTAAACACCTTTGTAACCCTCTAGCGTCTAAACGGCTCAGCGGATTTCGATGAAATTTGGGGTATATATTTTATTAATCCTACCCTTAATCCCTATCTAAGTCAAAACTTTTAAGGCCCTTCTGGTCTACGTAGGAGAAATTGTCCAAATGGCCTTAATATTTTTGGGGGTTTCTGAACCTGTATATCTAAAGGTCTTTATGACTTCTATCTAACACCAAAATTTTAATTCTTCAACACTTATCGTTTAAGCGCTAGCCGTAATTTAGTTTTTTATTTAACTTCTCACATTTCTATGCTCCTGATACCTGAAACACCTTTGTAACCCTCTAGCGCCTAAACGGCTCAGCGGATTTCGATGAAATATGGAGTATGTATTTTATTACTCCTACCCTTAGTCCCTATCGAAGCAAACCAATTTTAAGGCCCTTTTGGTCAGCGTCAGAGTAATTGTCTAAAGGTCTTTAATATTTTTGGGGTTTTTGAACCTGTATATCTCATGGTCTTTCTGACTTCTATCTACCACCAAAAATTTTCATTCTCCAACACATATCGTTTAGGGACGAGGGCCTCTATGAATTACTAATTCTTCTACACTAACGTCATCTTTCTTCGAAACTCTGAACAGTATTATTTCTAGTACTGCTACTTCTACACTAACGCCATCTTTCTTAGAAACTCGGAACAGTATTTCTCGTCTCCTTGTATTCCTAGCAGTAAGCTGCTATTATTGTGGTTAAATTAATAATTTTCCTACTACTACTACTGTGTGTTTTCTTCCTTTAATCCATTTATTACATATCGATATCATCGTGACTTCGCTAAAAACAACAACAACAACAACAACAACAACAACAACAACAACAACAACAACAACTTGCTTGCCCAACTGCCGCAAGCCTTTATGTCCGGAACTCAATATTTTTTGTGAAGCAGATGGCCAGGTCGGCTAGAGCGTTGCTAATTCCACGTTGTAATATGCAGGTCCCAGGTTCTAATCCTACTATCGGCAAAATAAAGAAAAAAGTTTTTGACGTCATTTTTCCCTGAAATACTTAATACTAATAATATTCTTAAGGAGTAGTACTAATATCCGATGCAGTTAGGTCCCAATCGATAGTGCCCAAGTGGTTCATGTCCAAATAGTTAAAGCCCCAAGTAGTTCCAGCCCCAAGTACTTAAGACCAAAGTAGCTAACGCCCAAGAGTGTGACAGATGACGTATGACAGTTGACAGATGGCGGTTGACAGACGACGTATGACAGGTGACAGATGACGTATGACAGGTGACAGATGACGTATGACAGGTGACAGAAAGCAGGTGACAGATGACGTATGCCAGGTGACAGTTGACAGATGACAGATGGCGTATGCGCGCGCAGGTTGGGTTTGATGCTGGCGCATGCGGTATGGCTGGGTTTGATACCGGCGCATGCGGTATGGCTGGGTTTGACGTCATAGATCACCCGATATAATCCCCCCGGGGGACGGAGGGCGCTGAACTCCCAAACTATCCCTACTTTCTTCTCTCACAACTTGTGTAATTTCATCCATCAAGTTCGATTTTGCTTTCTCTGGCTGAATCTGCTGACTTGTCCCTGTTACTTTTTCTGACATTGACAGCTGTGCGAAGATTTCCGAAGCATGACTTATTTCTTTTTCAGCGTCGTTTATGGTTTTAACAAGCTCTTGTACCTCTGCAAAATTTTTTGGCTGCCTCAGCTTGATTTGGTAGGCGTATGTGGGTAGTAGACCTTGTTCAAAATGCTCTCGTCTTTCATTTTTGGATCTACTTTGTCGCATAGGTACACCATTTCCCGTAGATAATTCATTGCGTTTTCACCTGGCTGCTGTCTTCTATAACGTAATTTTAGCTTCGTTTCGTTGACATACGTGCTAGAGGAAAATTCTTTTTTCAGGTCTTGTACTGTTGCTTTCCAATCGGAACCTGGGTTTCGTATTGCATAAATTTGCAACCAAGTTTGGGCTTGTCCCAATAAATACGACGAAAAATAACACAGCTTAAGGTTGTCATCCCAGTTATTAATCAAAGCTGTTTTTTCATAGTCTTCCAAAAATACACTTACATTACCGCAATCCGGATTATACGAACGCGGCGCTACAAACTGTGGAACTGCCGGTATTCTGGCTGGATTTATTAGATTTCCTAACGTGCAATTCAAGGTGTTCGGCATTTTTGAAAAAATATTTTTATCAGATTTAGGGGATACCTCGTCGTTACTTGGCAATAAAGTTAGTGACCCGTTTGAAAAATTTTGAGAAATGGAGCTATTGCTACTGCTATTTTCCGCTGAAATTGACGACTGTATCCTTTCCGGCGAGTTATTAAATATTAATGACCACTGTCTTTACTTTTAGGGGTTGATGACGTTTCAACAACTTTGTCGTTTTCTTTAGTACCGCTTATTCCCTTATTTTCTGCTTTATTTTCACTTTCTGTTACTTTATTTTTATTTTCTGCCTTCTTAGAATGACTTCTTAAGACCATTAATTTTTCCATGAAGTAAGAAAAGTGCACATTTTAAAAAATAACGCATTCTTAAATATTAAAACCGCGATCAAAAATTTATTTTTAAGTCTTTTTCCAAACTAGTAAAAAAATACGTAGAAATTTTCATACTGCATAACTGGCATAATTTTAATTCTGCTTATTTTTAGCACTCAAACCCAAAAAGGCAGAAGGTATTCGTTAAATAAAAATAACTCAAAAAATTTTAAACAAGTTTTCTACCGGCATTAGTTGCCATAAAAAACCCAATAAATAAAAAAAAATCCAATATGTAATTTACAGAAACCAAGAAATTCAAAATAATTTAAAGATAAACCAAGTTTATCCAACGAAAACCTACTAAAATGTAACACAAGCCAATAAAATATTTGTTTAAAAATGCTCTAAACAAATTTCAAATATAAAATAATACCGTTAAAAGCATGAAAGATTGTTCACTTCACACCAGGAATGTGAGTAAAAAACATTTGGTCAATCCGCAAAAAGCAAATAAAAACGACAACCTTGATCATGACCTTTTTGGAATTTTACCAGCAAATATTACCTTAATAATTTCATATCTATTTCAAAAAGATATTTTACCATATAAAACAAAATAAAAAATCTGTACAATAAGCAGTTTGCGAATTTTGCGTAACTAATAATGAAACCAAAGGTAATTATTCACGAAAATTACGGCCGTTCTGACCGTAACACGGCGACCTCCACCATGATTGTCACGGGATCTTAACTAAAATACTGGCTTCATCATTAATTCTGCAGCAATAGTTTTATTAAAATAAAATGAATATTTATATTTACAAGAATTCAAACGAGGCCTCACCTATTAATTCCTAATACATAGTCGACGGAGGAAAGTGGTTCTGCCCAGCTGTAACTCGCTTGGCTCGAAAGGTAAAAACTGACGTCTATCTCTCCTCACATCCATCAGGTCGACCACTTCCCCTGCCAGCGGCCCGATAGTGCGACGCGCGACGACGCCTCGTCGCTACCGGACTTCAAGCAGGAGGAAGGGTGTTTCCCGGGAGCAATGGAAAAAACAATTTGGTGACAATATTGGCATATTTTCCCATATATTCCTAATTTTTCGAAATTTCTGTACATTTTTACTATATTATTTATTTAACATTTCGGAAACCACCCTACGTGCTGCGATTGCATATCGCTGGCCTCGCCTTTATTTTATGAACCATGACCAGTTTGTACTGTTTGTATAAACTGTTCTTGAGGGATTGAAATAAATAGCAGGTCTGCGGGATGCAAGGGGATCCGTAGTAATGCATCCGTAGTAGTGCATCCGTAGTTGCATATTAGTATCGGTGCCGTTTGGCACCGATGCCATGAGCGTCAGATGAGTCAAGTAGCTACCTCAACAAGATGCTAGCCCTACAACTAACAGTCCAGGATGTGAACATGTAAGTTAAGGTCCCTAAATCTTGTGATATTAATATTAAGTTTGTTGTTATTAATGTTAAATATAAGTGTTTTGGTAAACCCCGAGTATAAATCTACCATCCCCTACGACCCTTACGTCACATTTGGTGCTTAAGGCCTATACGTGACATTTGACATTTATTGGTGGAGGCGCCTGGTTCGTTCTCGTTGGTAAGTTCTTCCTAACTTGCCAATGGCCTTTTGTGTTTTATAATTTTTTATTGTCTCTTTCAGGTCATTTTTAGTGTTTTTCAGTGCATTTTTAAAGTGTTTTTTTTTTCAGGGCGTTATAGTGCATTTTTTTTTATTTTGATTTGATTTTTATTGATAAATAGCATGTGCTAACAAGATTACAATTTTTATAAATACATATGATACAATACAGTGTACAGATACAACAAAATAAAATACTCAACAATGAAACAAAATTTTTTACAATGAAACAAAAGATTTAACAACTGAGTTCTAAAACAATTTAAATATTTAGCAAAATTTGAATTTTCCAACTACACATTCCTTTTACAGAACTATATACATTTTTTGACAAATATTTTTACAGTTCTTGCCTTCTTAACATCATTGGGCAAGCAATTATATTGTACAAGGCCATTGTGGCAAACATCATTTTGACTATACGAACTTAGAGCTGTATGCACATAGAAGTCCTCTCTAGATCTTGTCTGATAATCATGTACATCTGATATACATTGTGTGTTTTTTAATAAATGTTCCGGATATAAACTGTGTTTTATTTTGTAGATAAAGGTCATTGTATTCAAGAATATGACTTGTCGTACACCTAACAATCCTGTCATTTCTAACATGGTTTTCACACTAGTAAGTTTATTACATCCCAAAATATATCATAAAGCTTGATTTTGTTTTCGCTGTAGTGTTTCCTTCTCATTGTTATTAAGTAAAAATAATATTGAAGTGCAATAATTGAAATGTGGCAGGATGATTACTTTATAGATTATTTGTTTTGTCCAGTCGCTAAGGTAAGATCTCATTCTTCCAAGGAGATATATTTTTTTTGACACTTTTTTACATATATACTCTGAATGCTTGGAGAACGTTAAATTCTCATCCACCATGACGCCTAGGTATTTAAATTGTTCCACTTGTTGTATATTTACATTATTCACAAAAACTCCGCCATGAGTTCTGGTTGGAGTAGTATTAAATCTACTTTTTATAAGCATAAATTTTGTGTTTTCTATATTTAATCTTAGGCCATTCTGGTTTAGCCATTTATATAATCCTTCAAGTTCTTCGTTGATGGTTTCCTCAATCATATTCACATTGTCTCCTATAAAATATAACAAGGTATCATCTGCAAAAAGCTGAATATTGCATTTTCCTATATTCTTAATAATGTCATTTATATACACTATAAACAAATTGGGTCCAAGTATAGTTCCTTGAGGTACACCAAATGTATTGTTCTTTGGCACTGATGTACTGTTCATATATCTTGTTTCTTGTGTACGATTCTCCAGATAGTTTTCAAACCACTTAAGCACATTGTCACACAAACAATACTTTTTTAGCTTTTCTAAAAGTAACTTACGGTCTATGGTTTCAAAAGCTCTCCGGAAGTCCAAAAACACCACACCAATTACCTTTTTTTGACTTAGAGCACTTTTCCAGTTTATTAATACAGTTTGTAATGCACATTCACAAGAATTTCCCTTTCGGAATCCTGCTTGATATTTGGTTAGGAGATTGTTTTTTTCAAAATACTCTATAAATTGTTTATTTACTACCTTTTCAAGAAGTTTTTCATATACTGGAACCATATTTATTGGTCTATATTCTTCACATTTATTTGTGTTAGCTTTTTTTTCTATAGGAATTATGGTAGATTTTTTCCACTTCTCTGGAAAAGTTCCATGTTCTAGACTGGTATTTATTACTTGCAGAAATATGTCACCAATTACATCAAACGAAGCTTGCAATATCCTTGTTGTTATTCCATCAACACTACTTTTATTCTTTTTAAGGTTTTTCACTACCTCTTTCAAGTCACTTAATGACAGGGGTTTGAAAGTGTTCATTGTTTTGTCAAAGGGTCCTATTCTTTGAACTATTTCTTTAATATCCTCTTCACCAATACTGTTTGTTATTTTCTCAATACTTTGTATAAAATATTCATTGAATTTATTAGCAATTATATTTGCATTTGTCTGAGGGGCGTTATTAAAATATATATCTGTTTTTTTATTGCTACTCTTGCCACCCTCTAGTTTTTTTATTGTTTTCCATAGCTCTGTTGAGTCATTCTTGTTCGTGTCTATATGTGTATTGTAATAATATATTTTTTGTTGCCTTATAATATTCGCCACCCTATTTCTCTGCCTCCGATACTGATTGAAATCCTCATTAGTCTTTGTGATAATTGCTCTGTTATATAGTTGGTCTCGTTCTTTGATATTTCTTTCTATGTCTTGTGTCCACCATTTTTTGTTAGACCACTTAATTGGAAGGATTTCTTGCTTGATTGGTGCATGCTTATCTAGTGTACACGTTAATGTATAAACCAATTTATCAGCCAATATATCAATGTTTATCGAATTTCTGTCCCATACTGTCTCCATTAAGTCTATTTGAATCTTCCTTTCATCAAAGTTTTTATAGTCTCTATATACTTTTACAATATCACATTGGTCCCCACTCTCTAAAAGTTGTGCCGTAATAATACAGTGGTCTATAATTTTTGGTGTTAAATGAACTTGAGGTAGAAGATTGTTGTCATTTGTAATAAATAGGTCTATAATTGTTGATGTGTTATTGGTAATTCTAGTAAAGTTGTTAATAATTTGATGTAAACCATTTTCTGAGATTATTCTTTTCATTTTGTTGGAGTAGTAAGTATTCTTTGACATGTCGATGTTGTAGTCACCTATGCAAATTATTGTTCCTTCTCGTGAACCATATTCTTCGAAGAAAACCTCCAGGTGATTTAAAAGATCAGCCTTACTAGCGGCAGGTGAATGATAAAAACAAAATATATTATATTTTTTGCTTTTTACTGCTATTTGTACGCCTGTAATCCATAATTCATGTGATATTGATTTTTGTAGTAGTATCTTTGCCTGTATATTATCCATGACATAGTTCCTCCAGTATACCTACTGTGTGACAAAGTACTTATGATGCTATACCCATCTAAATGTATTTCATGGTCAA
Organism: Philopedon plagiatum; assembly: GCA_963971165.1. Taxonomy (NCBI): domain Eukaryota; kingdom Metazoa; phylum Arthropoda; class Insecta; order Coleoptera; family Curculionidae; genus Philopedon; species Philopedon plagiatum. The sequence goes on from OZ020195.1 coordinate 39,733,786, forward strand.
ATATCTGTTCGGTTATATGTGTTTCTGACAGACACACTATAATAGGGTTCCATTTATGTATTGTATTTTTTAGTTCATCTTTATGAGCTAGTAGACTTTGTACATTTAAATACATTAATTGACCCGATGATTGCTATTTTTGGTTTGAAAAGACACCTGGATAGTTGACTCTTTGCTCAAACTCCCTATAAACTCTTTTATAGGCTTCACAACTTCTATCATACGCTCTATGGTTATAGTCTATATTTGGCACTTTTAGGACTTCTGCGGCATATTTGCAATTAGAGCACGAAATTTCTTGTGATTCACATGCATCAATTTTATGTTCCCCCGCACACTTGGGGCATATATTTTTTTTTGATCTGCATTCTTTCGCGATATGTCCGTATTTAAAACAATTAAAACATTGTACAACGGTAATATGATCAAAGAACTTATATGATTTCCACCCAATTGATAACTTTTCATTGATGTTCAATATACTATATGTATTTGAGTCTACTTCTAGTACTACACTTTCTCTACCTTCCTGACCTTTCTTTCCTTTGTAATGTTTAAGAATAGCTATTTTTCTGTCCTCTTCCTTAGTAGTAATAGCATTTTGTAATATAATTTTATCTATAAAATCTCTTTCATCCGTTAACAGTTTTTCTTCAACATTTACAATTTTAATTTTTGGGCATTTTTTTTCTGGTATTTTTACTTCATACTCTTCCCCCAATTGTTTCCGTATGCTATTCGATACATTTATTAAGTCTTCTTTTTTATCGCAACTTATTGCCACTCCTCCATCTTTGATATATGTTATCCTTGATACCCCAGCTCCTATCTTTTCTGGAATAATTTTTTCTTGAATAACTGTTTTTGTTACATAACTTTCCTGATTTTTTTTGGCTTTATGACAAGTACTTCATCACAGTTCCTTCTTGCAGTTACTTCGCTGTATTTTACCCTTTCTTCATAACTTTGATTTTTGGTTTTCATATCTTCGACTTCCTGTTTTTGATTTTGAATTTGGTGCTCCAAGCCCTCTATAAGACGATCTTTGGTTGCAATTAGTTTGTCCTTTGTACGAATCACGTCATCTTTGCTTCGAATTAATTTCTGATATATATCCACAGGATCTGCATCTCTACATTTTGTACAGTTGAACTTCATAACTCGAGAGTTCAATTCCAATACTTTAACCTCTGATGATGTTAAAATTCCACATGCTTTACATTGTCGATTCCTGCAGGTATCACATTTATAAACTGCATTTTTGGTTTGTTTACATACATCACACTCCATCATTTATAGGTTATTCCCAACATAAATTTTAAAATCATGAACTGTAACATATATTTGGTTGTTTCAACAGATAATTTTCTTTGATGTTGGAAAATATTGCTTACTTTTGGTTATGATAACTTTATTATTTTTGTTTGCACGAGTTTTTCTTTACTTTTTCAATTTTATATGTGGATAAAAATTAAAAAGCATGCCACGCGTTTCTAACCTCACACAGTATTTTGTCAAAATTATTTTTTACAGTGCTTTTTTAAGGGCGTTTTTACGGTGTTTTCTTTCAGGGTATTTTTACATTGGTTTTTAAAGGGTATTTTACAGTGTTTTTAAGGGGAATTTTTACAGAGCTTTTTATGTCTATATATTTATCCTTCCCCATTCTGATCCCTAAAACGTTGGACATAATTTTGTCTTGTGCCCGTTAACGCTGGCGAGATTAAAATTATCCAAACAGAAAGTATACGAAAGCCCACCTCGTGCCCGTTAACGCTGGCGAGGCTAGGTTTTCTGTACCTCAAAGCGTCTACGGTAGGCCTGTCTTGTGCCCGTTAACGGTGGCGAGATTAGATTACATAGACTGCTAGATATAGAAATAGTTCCACCTCGTGCCCGTTAACGCTGGCGAGGCTAGAATTATTATATATTGGGGTTAATCACTAAACTGCCCTTAACCCTTTTATTACTGTTATTCCTTGCATTTAATTTTTTATGGCCCGTAGGAAGCTAAACAAAGTTCAAAGAGAACGAATAAGGCAGGCGAAGTTGGGGGTTGTCAATAACGGCATAAGCGGTTTACCAAATACACCAACGGCCGTAAAAATCTTTATTTCTAACAAGCAACAATTAAGGGCCCTGAGATTAAAAAGGAAATTTTTAAATTTATTTGGCGACAATGAAATATAATATTTTGTTTTGATGACACTGAGGTCGTCTCTTGTGAACTTGAAGTGTATTTTGAAACTTAATACACAAGGTTCGCGTACTTGTTATGTTATCAATAAACAAGCTATTATTATAATATCATTAACAAGGTGTTATACAAATAGTATCATTATTTTTATAAATATATTTATATATATAAGCGCCATTTTAATATAAAGATTTCCTATTTTCCTATATATATATATATATATATATATATATATATATATATATATATATATATATATATATATATATATATATATATATATATATATAGTTAAGTATGTTTGGAATTATCTGGAGAACTACTGTTTCGTCTTCCTCGGTGTCTAAGTTGTTAAAAGACACCACATCGACTCATCAGAGGCCTTACAGTAGCATGAGCATTTCTGCTCCCATATAATTCCACAGTTCTTGCCTATAAAAGACAACCTGAAAGTTTTGAAAGGTAGAAGTTCTTGAGATTGCTCTCTGAGAAATGTCATAGGGATCCTTATCGGATCTCCCATGGTAGCTTGGATGTGGGAGTCTCGCGACCTCTCCACACTACCTGAGACATTCTCATTTATGAACATAGTTAAGTATGTTTGGAATTATCTGGAGAACTACTGTTTCGTCTTCCTCGGTGTCTAAGTTGTTAAAAGACACCACATCGACTCATCAGAGGCCTTACAGTAGCGTGAGCATTTCTGCTCCCATATAATTCCACAGTTCTTGCCTATAAAAGACAACCTGAAAGTTTTGAAAGGTAGAAGTTCTTGAGATTGCTCTCTGAGAAATGTCATAGGGATCCTTATCGGATCTCCCATGGTAGCTTGGATGTGGGAGTCTCGCGACCTCTCCACACTACCTGAGACATTCTCATTTATGAACATGGTGATGTGAGGTTGTGTGGAAGTAAACATAGGTTTTTTGGGCTCTTAATAAGAATTTGAGATTCTCACAAAATAAGAAGCAATAAATAGTGTAGAACGTGTCCAGTAATCTCGGCAGCCAGCGCTTTTGTAGCGAATGATATTGGATTTTCGGAAATTTTCGAACAACTCAAGTTTCAGAAACCTAACCCTAAAAACGTACACGTGAAAACAAAAGTGAAAATAAAACTTTTCTTTGACAAAACAATGGGGAAGGCAAACAGCTCCAGAGGTAGAAAAAATCAAGGGCAAGGTAAAAAACCCCCAACTAAAAAGATATATGTCTGTCCAAAGTGCACCCATAACATTACGAGGACTCAGTATAGCATTGCTTGTGTGCAGTGCAGCGAGTACTACCATAAGAATTGCACTGAATTAACTCCGTTGGAGTTTGCAGCCTATGAAAATAATGAAATGGATGAACCGTGGGTTTGCACGCAGTGTACTGTTATTGATGTACCAAATGATACTGAGGATAGCTCGGACTCGGAGGCAGAAAGAATAACGCATGCTGTCAATAAACGCCTAAGTCAGATGTTTGCACCAAGTACGTCTATAAACAACCAGGGCGCTGTCATGAACAGGCGAGTAAGCCAAGTGTTTCCACCAAAGAAAGATAATGGTGGCCATGGTCGAAGTGACACAAATCTCTCTCTGCAAGATGTCATACAAAACTTCAATGACAGATTTGAAAAATTTGAGGACTCATTAAACTTTAAGTGGCAGATAGTTGAAGATATAAATAAAACCGTGAAAGAAATGCAGAAGGAAAACAAGCTGTTAAGAAAGGAGAATGAAGCTATGAAAAAGAAATTAAATGAACTGGAGAGAAGAGTCGAGCAGCTGAGCTACAAACAAGAGAAAGAATACCTACAATCAAAGAAAAAAAATATAATTATAACAGGACCACTGGTTACAAGAGAAAATGTTCAGAGCATTGTCCAGAACATACTGAAAGGGATAAAAACACCCCTACAAGCATCAGAATTTAAGGCATCAATACTTCCGAGTACAAAGGATGTTAAACCCATATTGGTACAAATTCCCAATGAGGATACCCGTAACAAGATACTGGAAATAAAAAAGAACATAGAAAACTTAGACACTGAGTTGTTCGGTTTCCCCGGAGAACCAAAAAAAATATTTATATCAGAAGACCTGGATAAAAAAGTTAGACAGTTACTTATGGAGGCAAAAAAGCTAAAAAAATACAACAACTTCAGTTATGTTTGGGTAAAGAATGGATGCGTCTATGTCCGAAAGTCAAATGAGTCCGAGGCTATAAGAATTAAGGACTTGAACCACATTGAAGAGCTACGAGCACCTGAGGTCTAAAAGATCAAAAATAATGTCTGAGATAATGGATATTCTCTTTACTGTAAACAATGGATCCCAACAATTTACTTGATGATTATGAAGTATGTGATACCCTGGTATGTGATACTTTAAGCGAAGTGAATTTCCTTGATAATCCGGAATGTGATGTTAATATAATACAGATTAATATAACTAGTGTTTATAAGAACTTAGATAACTTTCTGGTTTATCTAGAAGCATATAAAAAATCATTTGATCTCATAATAATGTCTGAAACCCATCCAATCTATTGCAAAAATGATTTTAAAATTCCAGGTTATGAAATTGTTACCAATGAAAGTTTTAAAAACAAATGTGATGGATTTGCTGTATATGTAAAATCAGGTATTTTTTTGGATTATAGCATTATTAGAATCAAGAGTCAAAATTTTTTAAAGATACTTGTAAATAAAAACAATTGTAGGTTGGAGATTTTTGGGACCTACAGATCGCCAACCCTGGACAAAGAAGAGTTTGTTAATAGTTTAGATGAATTATTAAGCATACACGATGACAATGTAGATGCGAGTATTTTTTTGGGAGACATAAACATAAATCTCTTAAAAAAACAAAATAAAATCCTAAACAACTATTTAAATTGTCTAGCTGGATATGGTTATATGTGTAAAGTAAAAGGGGTTACGAGGGAAAGGGGAACTCAAAAAAGTTGCCCAGATCATTGCTTTGTTAGGTGTACAGATAAAATAGGAGAAATAAAAACTGCAATAATAAATGCAAGGATTACTGACACACATGATCACTATCCAGTGGTAATTAATCTAAGATTCCAACAAAATTCCAGTTCACATTCTGTAAAAACTAAACTTATAGAAACACTAAATTATCAAAAATTGAGAAACTTGCTTGACCAGGAAAGTTGGGCTGAGATACTTAATGAAACAGATACTGATCAGTGTGCTAGTGCTTTTGTGGATACATTAGAAAAATATATTAAGCTCTCAATGGAAAAAAAAACATATTTCTAATAAAAAGTTTCGTATAAAACCCTGGATTACAGCTGGCCTTCTTGTGTCAATAAGAAAGAGAGATAAATTAAAAAAATATATGACACGAGAACCTGGAAATGTGATTGCTAGAAATAATTACATTTCCTATCGAGACAACCTTTCTAAACTAATAAAATCCTCGAAAAAAAATTATTATAAGCGGCTCATTGACAGGTGTCAGGGTGACTCACAAAAAACATGGAATACTATAAAAAATATAACCAATCAAACAGACATTATGTTCCCAATAAAATCCATAAAAACGCAAGAAGGCCGACTGACAACCAATCCTAGGGATATAGCAAATGAATTTAACCAGTTCTTTAGTAATGTAGGCCAAAAGCTTGCTGAAAACATTAAATCTGCACCTAAACAACAGAGCGAGACCTGGAGAAACCCCAGTGTTTGTAAATTTGATCCTATTACAAGAAATGAGCTGATCTTACAAATAGGTTCACTGAAAACCAATGCATCTAGCAGTGACGCAATAAAACCTAAAATTATTAAGATTTATCATCAGCTTTTGGCTCAGCCTATGCTACATCTCGTGAATCTTATTTTTGCACAAGGAATTTTTCCATCAAACTTAAAAAAAGCTACCGTAATACCAGTCTATAAGGCTGGAAATAAAGACCATACAACTAATTATCGGCCGATAGCCTTAACTAGTACGATAGCAAAACTAATAGAAAAATGTATACATCTTAGGTTAACTTCTTTCTTGCAAAAACATAAGTTAATCTCGTCTGATCAATATGGGTTTCGGGAGGGTGTTGGAACGGAAAACGCATTGTGCCAGGTTACGGAATATATTGTGAAAAACTTTGATAATGCACAAAAAACGTTGGGAATTTTTTTAGACTTATCCAATGCCTTTGACACTGTGTCACACCGAATTATGTTGGAGAGACTGGATAACATCGGAATAAGAGGGAAATCTTCACAGTTATTTGCCTCCTATCTTAATGAAAGGCTACAACAAGTAAGAATTGGTGATGTTTATAGTGATCCTCTTTCGGCAGGGTTCGGTGTGCCACAGGGTACGGTCCTTGGACCTGTCCTTTTTACAATATATATCAATGGAATAACTAAACTAACTAACAATGCAAAAATTATTTGCTTTGCCGATGACACGGTGGCGCTGGTAAGTTCTGGAACCTGGAATGAAACCTATAGTAAAGCAGAACGAGCAATTAGCGATATAAAGCGCTGGTTGGACACCAGTTTGTTGACCCTAAACGCCCAAAAAACGCATTTTGTTACATTTACAATGACAGCTGCAACGCAGCCGGACCAACAGACCCTGACAATTCATGACGGGGGATGCGACTCGAGAGATTGTAACTGTATGGTAAAAATAGGCAAAATCGACTGTGTTAAATATTTGGGAGTTTTTCTAGATCAATGTCTACGGTACGAGAGACACATTGATTATGTAACAGGAAAATTAAGAAAACTCATCTACAAATTTTTACAGTTAAGGCAAATCCTAAGCCGTAAAACGATAGAAATGGTTTATCTCTCTCTCGTCGAGTCCATCCTCAGTTATGGATTGGTAGTCTGGGGCCTCACGTCTAGAAAAACATTGAAGCCACTGGAGGTTATTCAGAAAGCTATTATTAAAATAATTTTGTTTAAAAACAGGTGTTATCCCTCTACACTCTTATTTCAGGATGCTGGTCTTTTCTCCCTACCACTGTTAACTACTAAGGTAATAGTAAGATTTATGGTTAAGTATAAAAATTATATAGCATATAACATGAATAATCAACACACAAGAAGTGCAAATAAACTCGTAATACCCAGGATGCATTATACAAAAACGCAGAAACATGTTATCTATGTGGGTCCCAAAATCTACAATAAACTTCCAGATTCATTTAACAATAAAGAGTACAACAAATCCAAAATTAAAATAAAAGACTGGATTTTTAATAATAATATTTCTTTAATCTCATTGTTTAATTATTATTAGTGTTATATTTTTTGAATGCATATTTGTATGCTAGAGCTGAAAAAACCTAAATCAGAATTACTAAGGCATGCACACACAAACCATTAGGTTCATTTGTATGCCTGAGACATTTGTTATGTTTATTTCTGTTATAATTGCTGTATTGTTAAATAAAATAAATAAATAAATAAATAAAATAAATAAACATAGTTAAGTATGTTTGGAATTATCTGGAGAACTACTGTTTCGTCTTCCTCGGTGTCTAAGTTGTTAAAAGACACCACATCGACTCATCAGAGGCCTTACAGTAGCATGAGCATTTCTGCTCCCATATAATTCCACAGTTCTTGCCTATAAAAGACAACCTGAAAGTTATATATATATATATATATATATATATATATATATATATATATATATATATATATATATATATATATATATATATGTATATATATATATATATATATATATATATATATATATATATATATATATATATATATTATTTTTATTACTTTATATGTTTATTTGTATCGCCCTTTTTATCGCCATTTTGATAAGGTACCATAGAAATATTTATATTTATTTTTATTTATCATTATTCGGGTTAATACTTAACATAATATACGATCATTTTGCCTCTGATGTCTAGGGACCAGCCGCCACGCCCGATTACAAGGTCCACTAGCGTCAAATATAAACTAGTTATAGGTAATCAAAATACGTTTTCTCTGGTACACCGCAGTACAGAGCTTTTCGGGAACCACGATCCGTTTTAATGCCATTAAGAGATATTTATATTTTATTATCGTTTTAGGTTTGATATTAATATGATATAAGTACTTATATTTCGCCTGTGCTGTTTAGTGCCCAGCCGCCACGTCCGGTACAAGGTCCCCTAGCAGCAAATACAAAACTTTATACCTGTTTTTAGGAAGATGCGCATTTTTACTTTTTTTCTAACTGACTAATCTATTTTTTATTTTTATAGGACCGACCTTCCAAAAAATAAAATAATGTTTTTTTTTTCAAAAAGTTTTAAAAGCTGTGGAAAAAATGGAACTAGTACCCTTTTGGGAAATCAAAGAAAGGGATACTTATTATTTTTTTATACATGGACTTTATTCGTATAATCTGGGCTAAATGTAAGGTACTTTTTCTTTTAAAAATGAACTTACGAATCGTATATCTAGAATATAATCTATTTAATTTTTTTAAATATATAAAGGACCTCAACGGGATAAAATATTTTGGGAACCCAACCATTATGTACATAAAGGATGATAAGACTTCTTGTTTTCTCTGGAAAAGTATTTTTTTGTAAAGTTTTAAAAATTTGTTTTTATAACTAGGTGTTTGGTATTTAAATGGGTGGTTTGTGTTGTGTCAGTGTGTGTTAGTATGAAAGAGGGTATACCCAAACTGTGTTTGTTTGAATGTTTTATGCTTGGAAAATTTTAGGTATAATTCACCTATATTGAGGTATTAAATTTTAGATTAAGTGAGTGAAATCATTTAGAATACTGTTTATTTAATTTAATGTTTTGCCTTTATAATAAACAAACAAATTAAACGGTAAAAATATTATCAAGTTCATTATTATAAATAAACCATGAAGGTAAAGGTAGACAGTTCACTATTTTATTTAATCAGCAGAAAAGTAAACAATTGATATTTAATATTAAAGATACCATTCACCCAGGTAGTGTTGTTAAAGTTAAGGTGTAATATACGGTGTCTAATATAAATAAGTTAAACAAAAACAAGGGTATATTTCATGACTGAGACATTGACAAATAAATCAGAGTCAGAATTTTTTTTTTATAAATCCAACTTCTTTTTACTTTTAAGTCGATTATTATTATTAAGTAAATTTAAATATAGCGTACAATAATGCTTACCATATGCATTTTGTAATCGTGTGTTTATTTGTTTATATGACTGAAAGTCATATGTTTTCCAAATAGGGGGACATGGAAGATGACTTTGAACACGGAGTTGAATGTCCGCCTATTTGATGGTATTATGTGTTATGTATATGATTATTTATTTAAATGACTAAAAGTCATGTTTTCCGAGTAGGGGAACATGGAAGATGGCTCTGAGCATAGAGTTAAATGTTCGCCTACTCGATGGTGGTATGTATACCGTTATTTAAATGGCTAAGAGTCATTATGTGTGTTTAGACGACCTTAACATCATGTTTGAACAACCTTAGCTACAATTTAAATATACGCAAAAAACCAATGACAGCACAAGATAACCGAAGCAACATGGGTTCTCTCTATAGCAACGACGGATGTCAACATTGTCAACTAACAAAAAAGACACTTTAATTACTTTATATAAAAAAAATGTAATAGAAATAGTTAATTGTTAAAGTTCTAATAAAAATCATACAAAACATAAATCTTCAGAGTTTGTACTACGTATAGACCAAAACATATGGTCCAGCCGAACTGGATAACACAAGAAAAAGCCAATTAAAAAACGTCCATTTTGTCCAGTTTTCTACGAATGGCAATTTGAAAATTCCCGTAGAGACGAAGATGCGATAGTGGATCATACAAGTGGAAAGAGAAGCAATTGAAAATTGGAATCAAGGTCAGTGCGTTCCAATCACTTCCCTAAACCTTTGTTTCTTCTTAATTTTTTACCTAATTTAAACTTGCTTCGTATTGTGTTGTTTAAATAGGATTAATCTAAACTAAAACTAAAACATTTATTTTTATATAAAAAATAAACCAAAACAATGCTTGATAATCAGGAAATTGCAAATCTAAATACTCTTAAAAATGAAAAAAGAATATTAAAGCTAGATTAACGCGCTTTAAAAAAGTCATAGAGGGTAACTCAGATGGAAAGGATCTACAACTTAAAGATCTTGAATTGCGTATTAGAGCTATAGAGCCTTGCTTAGATACATTTTATGAGGTTCAAACTAATATTCAAAATCTTAGCACCGACACAACTGATGACATGTTTGACATTGAAACTAAAGATTTCGAAGATACATATTTTAAATATATTTCTAAGGCAAAAACTGCTCTGGAAGACAATGCTCCAACGTCCCCAGTCCAAAGTCAGGGGGATGATTTTCATAATCGAACCGTGGCATCAAGCTCTAATAGAAGCCAAAATATACAATCGGGACCTAATATGAAGCTTCCTCCCATACCTTTACCTAATTTTGATGGTGCCTATGACCAATGGTTATTTTTTAAAGACACCTTTCATTTTCTTATACATGATAATGACTCAATACCTGAGGTTCAAAAATTTCATTACCTTCGGTTATCTTTAAAAGGTGCTGCTGCTGACATATTAAAATCTTTGGAAAGCTCTGCAGCTAATTACTCTACAGCCTGGAATTTACTGGTTAAAAGATATGAAAACCCACAAATTTTAATCAGAAATCATATTAAAGCACTTTTTGATCTCGATTATGGAAAAGTCGAGTGTCATACAAGTTTACGTAACCTCTTGGATGGCCTTAATCGTCATCTTAGGGCTCTGCACGTATTAAAACAACCAGTAGATTCCTGGGATGCACTTATTATACATATGATATCTTTAAAGTTAGATAATTCTACTCGGAGAGAGTGGGAAAATGAATATTCCAAGCATGATGCTGTTACGCTTGAGATGTTTACAAACTTTTTACATGATAAATGTAGAGTGTTAGAAAGTTTGCAAATAAATAATAATCAGAAAGGTAATCGAAGGCATAGTTTATCGGTAACATATCCACCTATTTGTTCTCTGTGTAGCAAGGATCACACTGTTTATAATTGTAAGACTTTCCTCAATTTCAATGTTAATAAAAGAATGACTGAAGCTAAAAAACGAAAATGGTCCTTAAACTGTTTAAGAAATAACCACCCTACTGAACAGTGCCGTTCTCAACCTTGCAAAAAGTGCTCCAAAAGGCATAATACTTTATTGCACACTAATTTTACACCTAATACTCAATCTGAGGCTAATAATAGTCAAAATCATCAAGCTCTCAATGGCAACTTGCAAAATCCTGAGCCTACTGTGCCGCATGCAGGCCAGCATAAACAAAATACTTTAAATGCTCAGGATAATGTCAATGCTTACCATTCTGTAAATAGTGTGCCAAAGGTATTATTATCAACCGCCATAGTCAATGTTCTTGATAAAAACGGTGAGAGTCATATGTGTCGAGTTATGTTAGACAGTAGCAGTGAATCTAGCTTTATCACAGAACGAATGTGTGCCAAGCTGGGTTTAAATATTATTAGCACTAATATTTCTGTGACAGGTATAGGGCAAACTAACTCCAAGGTCTTAAAGCAGACTGATATCACAATACAAGCACGTCAAAGCTCTTATGAAATGAACTTAAAATGTTTAATGTTACCAAAAATAACTAACAAAATACCATTTATGGTCATAGATATTTCTCATCTTAAAATTCCCACTAATATTATATTAGCTGATCCCAGTTTTAATGAACCTGGTCCTATCGACGTTTTGATTGGTTGTGACAAATTTTGGAATTTGCTTAACACGGGTCAAATTAAACTAGGTCATAACTTACCAGTTATGCAAGAAACCCAACTAGGATGGATAATTTCTGGAAGCATAGCTTCTAATCAGCCTAATTCTCAAATTACATGTAATTTAAGCATAACTCAAAATCTTGAAAACAGTTTGACTAAATTTTGGGAACTAGAGGAAAGAAATATTCAAAAATCTTTATCGATTGATGAGCAAGCGTGTGAAAACCTTTTTCAAACTACTACTAAACAAAATTTAGATGGTCACGTTGTGGTGTCGCTACCTTTAAAACAGCCTACTTCAGTGTTAGGCGAGTCTAGAGAAATAGCTAAAAAACGGTTCTTAAATCTAGAGAAAAAACTTCAAAAAAAAGAGCAGCTTAAAATTGAGTATAGTAGGTTTCTTGAAGAATATGAGGAGCTTGGGCATATGTCTCAAATTAATACAGATGTGCTAAAAAATATGGATTCCTTTTATCTTCCACATCATTGTGTGTTAAATAATTCCAGTACAACTACAAAATTACGCGTTGTATTTGACGGGTCAAGTAAATCTTCCAGTGGCTACTCATTAAATGACATTCTTCTGGTAGGGCCTACAGTACAAGAGAGGGCCTATTTGCCATCGCTTTGCGAGCAAGAAAACATAATATTCTTCTCACAGGCGACGTCGCTAAGATGTATCGGCAAGTTTATGTAGAGGAAACTCAGCGCAACCTCCAGCTGATATTGTGGCGCTCTGATCCATCCTGTGAAATAAAAACTTATCAACTAAACACACTTACCTATGGCACTGGTCCAGCAGCTTACTTGGCTACAAGGTGTCTTAAGGAACTTTCTGTGCAATGTAAGCAATCTAATCCCTTAATAAGTCAAATAATTGCTAAAGATTTTTATGTTGACGATCTTTGTACTGGAGGCAATACTATCGATGAGGTCAAAAATGTTAAAACTCAAATTACTCAAATTCTGTTGTCAGGAGGATTTGATCTTCGTAAATTTCATTCAAATGAGCCTGCAGTCTTGTCAACGGATCCAAAGTCAAAAAATACTTCCCTTCATTTTGGTGAGTCTGGTGAGAATAAAACTTTGGGTCTTTATTGGGATTCAAAGAATGATACTTTCAAATATTCAATTCGTCAAATGGCCATGGAAGGGCCAGTTACTAAAAGAAATATTTTGTCATGCATAGCACAAATTTTTGATCCCTTAGGTCTTATTGCACCAAGGCTCTGGCAGCTTAAGTTGTCTTGGGACGAATCTGTACCTTTGGATGTATTAACCAAATGGAGAACGTTATACAACCAATTGGTTGACTTGAATGATTTGAAGGTTCCTCGGACTATTCTTATTAAAAATCCTATTTCTGTTGAGCTTCATGGTTTCTCGGATGCTAGTGAGGTAGCATACGGGGCTTGTATTTTTATTCGCTCGATTGACAGTGCAGGAGACTGTCATGTCAGTTTACTTTGTGCTAAAACAAGAGTAGCTCCACTAAAAGTGGTAACTATACCACGGCTTGAACTGTGTGTGGCGCTCCTTCTTGTTGAGCTTGCTAATAAAGTAAAAAACTCTTTAAATATTCCATTTGAAAAAATATATTACTGGTGTGATTCTACAATTGCAGTAGCATGGATTAAATCTCATTCTCTAGATTTTAAAATATTTGTTGCAAACAGGATTGCACAAATACAATCTCTCACTAAACCTGATGAGTGGAATTATATAAAGACCAATGAAAATCCTGCTGATCACTTATCTCGGGGCCTCAGTCCAGGAAGTCTTATTTCTAATTATCTTTGGTGGCATGGCCCCCCTTGGCTTTCTATATCTGATGACTTGTGGCCAATAACCGCAGTCCATCTTGACAATACAAAATTGCCTGAAGTGCGCACAAAGTCAATTGCGCTGATATCTAACATAAATGAGTATGATATTTTCAATAGGTTTTCTTCTCTAAGTAAATTGCAAAGGGTTCTGGCATATTGCCTTATGTTTATAAATAACTGTAAAGTATCTAGAAGCATGAGACAGAGTGGTTTTCTCACTTGCAATGAATTAAGGAAAGGTTTATTGCAACTGATAAAAATGGCGCAATATCAGAAATTTAAAGAAGAAATACGCAGTTTGTCCAAAACCAATAAAGTTTCAAATAAAAGTTCATTAATTATGCTAAATCCATTTATGGATGGACAGGGAATTTTGAGAGTAGGAGGTAGGTTGAGACATTCTGAATTTGTAGAACATAAAAAATATCCTATCTTGCCGGCAAAACATAGGTTAACATTGTTAATTGCGCAATATGAGCATATTAGACTATTGCATGCTGGCTCTCAAAATCTGGCCTCTATAAGGAATCATTATTGGCCTTTTGCTGGCAGAAACTTAGTAAAAAAGGTGGTTAGATCTTGCAGAAGGTGCTTTCGTTTTGATACTTCTGGCATTCAACATATTATGGGTAACTTACCGAAACACCGCGTAATACCAAGCAGACCTTTTTTATTTACTGGTATCGATTTTATGGGCCCGGTATTAATAAGGGATAGACTGGCAAGGAATTATAAAACAGTAAAGGCATGGGTCTGTCTGTTTGTATGCTTATCAACAAGAGCGATACATCTTGAGCTTGTTGGAGACTTGTTCACCAATGCATTTTTTGCTGCGTTAAGGCCATTTTTTTCTAGACGCGGAATAAGTTCTGACATATTCAGATCACGGAACTAATTTAGTTGGGGCGAAAAATGAAAGTGAAAGGCTTTTGCTTGAAAATAAAGATGAAATTCATTCGCGACTCAGTTGTGACGGTGTCAAGTGGCATCTGATTCCACCTAGAGCTCCACACTTCGGGGGCCTCTGGGAAGCTGGAGTAAAATCCACAAAGTTTCACCTTAAAAGGGTAATAGGTACAAATTCGCTTACCTTTGAAGAATACTATACAGTCCTCTCACAAATCGAAGCTATTTTAAATTCGATACCTATATCTCCTCTCACCCATGATCCTTCAGATCCTCAACCTTTAACCCCCGCACGCTTCTTGATTGGGCAACGACTAACCACTATCCCGGACGAAGACTACATTCACATTCCTGAGAATCGACTTTCAAGGTTCAAGAGGCTGCAAAGGATGGTTCGGCATTTTTGGGCACGCTGGTCCAAGGAATACATTTCTGAATTGCAACAGCGAACTAAATGGAAACAAAGCTTTCCCAATCTGCTAAAACCGGGCTCTGTTGTACTGGTAAAAGAAGATGGGCTACCACCACTTAAATGTCAATTGGGTGTTGTAAAAGAAGTTCATCCTGGCTCTGATGGCGTGGTTAGGGCTGCTACTATTAAAACTGCAACCTCCATCTTTAAGCGACCTGTTGTAAAGCTGTGCATCTTACCTAATGATGAATCATAGAACATTGAAACCGTATGGATTTCAAGGCGGACAGTATGTTTAGACGACCTTAACATCACGTTTGAACAACCTTAGCTACAATTTAAATATACGCAAAAAACCAATGACAGCACAAGATAACCGAAGCAACATGGGTTCTCTCTATAGCAACGACGGATGTCAACATTGTCAACTAACAAAAAAGACACTTTAATTACTTTATATATAAAAAATGTAATAGAAATAGTTAATTGTTAAAGTTCTAATAAAAATCATACAAAACATAAATCTTCAGAGTTTGTACTACGTATAGACCAAAACAATGTGAGTAGGGAGACATGGACGAGGACCTTCATATAGGGTTAAATGTCTGCCTATGTGAAATAGTAAGAGTTTTATGCGAGTAGTATTTGAAGTTTATGGGACTTTATTGATGAATAAATAGGATGGTAAATATGGTAAATATTACCAATAATGATTACGCTATATTTTGGGTTTTAAATTGTTATGTAAATGTGTATAATTTTGTTTTTCCCTGATGAATTAGAGAACTATGTCTCACTGTCTCCAAAAGAGTAATACTTAGACACCAATAGAAGTTTCATGTTAAAACCGGGTGAATGTTCTCAGTCATAGTAGTAGTCATAAAGAAATTGTAAATAGTCAAATCAGTAATGTAAATAGTTGTTTTTGGGAGGAGTTGCCTATTGAAATTGAAAACTGCAGAACGGACAATGCGAAAATTACGTTGCGTAGTGACACGGTAATTGCGACAGACATTATTAGATGCGAAGTGAACTTTAAAAAAACCGGTGAAAATAAAATAAACTTTACCCCGAACTACAATTTTTTAATAAAAAATGGATCAAATTAATAAAATTTTTAGTGATAATTTGACGTGGTACGCCGAAATAAAAAACTACGGTAGAAAAACAAAAAACTTTTTGCAGGCACATGCATCGCGTTTAAAGCAGATAGTGACTCTATAAAAAATATAAGCGAAACTTTAGTGACTTTACCGACCGATAATCTAATAAAAAGTTATAATGTAAATAGGGACTTGTGTAAAAATGACTTTCAAAGTGTAAATAAGTTAGTTCGAGATTTTGAAGATACTTTTGCTTGGAGCATCAGCGACCTCGGAAAAACGGATTTAGTGAAGCACCGAATTGAGACGACCGATGACGTTCCAGTGGTTTCCAGACCATACAGGGTGTCTCACACAGAGCGAAGAATTATTAATAAACAAGTAGAAGAAATGTTGGAAAATGAGGTGATAAGAAAGTCTGTAAGTCCGTATTCCAGTCCAGTAGTCCTAGTTCCCAAAAAGTATGGAGATATGAGGTTCTGCGTAAACTATAAAAAATTAAACGCAAAATCAATAAAGAATGTGTATCCTCTGCCAGTTATAGACGACATTTTGACCTACCTGGGAGAAGCTAGATATTTTACTACGTTGGACATGTTTTCAGGGTACTGGCAAGTAGAAATTGATGAGAAAGACAGGCATAAAACGGCATTCGTCACTACTGATGGCTTGTTCGAATTTAACCGCCTAAATTTTGGTCTTACAATAGCACCAAGCACTTTTCAGCAGTTGGCAGACGCAATTTTGGGAGACATGAAGTGGAACGGAGCAATGACGTACTTAGATGACATTTTGGTATATGGAAAAAATTTGGAAGAACATAACGAGAACCTAAGAAAAGTACTGTCAAAACTAAGATCAACTGGTCTAAAGCTAAAACCATCTAAGTGCCAGTTTGCGTATAAAGAACTAACAGTACTAGGCCACACCATTAGTGATCGAGATATTCTTCCCGATTCTTCAAAACTTGAAGCAGTACGCCATTTTGCAACTCCAAGAAATAAAAAAACACTTCAAAGTTTTCTAGGGCTCGCCAACTACTATAGAAAATTTATTGAAAAATTTAGTGTCATTGCCAGGCCGTTATACGATTTGCTGAAGAAAGATACACCATGTTGGTGGACATCAGCCCAAGAAGAAGCTTTCCAGATTTTAAAAACAAAATTAGAATCACCTCCAGTATTAACACACTACCTTCCCAACGCAGAAAAAGAGCTACATGTAGACGCATCAGACCAAGGGATAGCAGCAGTACTCTTACAAAAAATGAACGAGGAAATGCATCCCATTTGCTATGTGTCCAGAACGCTCACCAAAGCCGAAAAAAATTATGGAGTTGGAGAAAAAGAAGGTCTAGCTATAGTGTGGAGTTTAACGTATCTGAGAAGCTATATTTGGGGAGAACACATAAAATTTTTTTCTGATCACCAGCCACTGTGTTATCTAAAAAGTCTCAAAAATGTCACAGGGAGATTTACTTTTCGAGTCAAGCGGGTTACAGCTGAACAGAACGACTTTCCCCCGTCGACGATGTATTAGGAGTTAATAGGTAAGGCCTCGTTTGAATTCTTGTAAATATTCATTTTATTTTAATAAAAGTATTGCTGAATAATTAATGATGAAGCCAGGGTTTTAGTATTTTAGTTAAGATCCCGTGACAATTTTCTGTCTACTTCTACCTAAACATCGTAATATTATTTAGCTTTTCATTATTTTTCATTATCTATAAACTGTTTTTCCCTTTTAACTGCCGGTAGTCTTTTTTTTCATGTACCATTGGGAGACCACACGACCTGGATCGAGAGCCACAAACACACCAAAAACCCAAAGGCCAGTCGCCGCTTGCGTCCACACAGCCAGCGTCATGCATCAGCCACGCACGGTCTACCATGTCTCGCCAGTCTGGTTTTCCCTCACTAAGACTGAACCGCTGCACAACGAGCCGTGATGACACTGGTACAACGTACATACCTGAGGAACTTGCAGCGCAGGTTGATCACAACTAGCCTTAGGATCAACCCAGCAAAGTTCCTGTCACTCAGGGCTTAGTCCACCCAAAGTCCGGATGGCCGAACTCTTTGGAGGAGGGAGACCCCTGCTGCACTGGGAGTCGGGAACAAAACTAGCCGATCCCACCCCCAGGACACAGGAACCGTGACAAACCACGACGAGACGTGTGGCGCCTAGGATGTGTCGCGTTTTGTCGGTGTGTAGGCTATTCGATCAGTAACGTGTTGGAACTCCCTAATAATAGAACTTTGTAAAGAAAATGTGTAAATTAATGTGAACCAGACTACCAGGACAGTAACCATTTTTATTCTTCATTTTTAAGCTACTTTTACCATTCTTCATTTCATCTGAATATACTGAGCCTGCGAGCCCCAAATCGTTTGTTTATTAATATTGTATTTATGTTTGTTTATGTATTAATTTGTATATATGTATTTGTAAAATTTGTAAATTTTGAAAGCTAGGGGCTAGCTTTTACAGGCGCGGGGGAAATGTCATATTTTCCCATATATTCCTCATTTTTCCAAATTTTTTTACTATATTATTTATTTAACATTTCGGAAACCACTGTACGTGCTGCGATTGCATATCGCTGGCCTCGCCTTTATTTTATGAACCATGACCAGTTTGTACTGTTTGTATAAACTGTTCTTGAGGGATTCGTATAAATAGCAGGTCTGCGGGATGCAAGGGGATCCGTAGTTATGCATCCGTAGTAGTGCATCCGTAGTTGCATATTAGTATCGGTACGACGGATCCATCGGTGCCATTTGGCACCGATGCCGTGAGCGTCAAGTAGCTACCCCAACGCCCCGTAAGATGCTAGCCCTACAACTAACAGTCCAGGATGTGAACATGTAAGTTAAGGTCCCTAAATCTTGTGATATTAATATTAAGTTTGTTGTTATTAATGTTAAATATAAGTGTTTTGGTAAACCCCGAGTATAAATCTACCATCCCCTACGACCCCTACGTCACCTTTGGTGCTTAAGGCCTATACGTAAGGCCTATACGTGATAATATGCTGCTAGTTCCTTTGTAATAAACTCATTATTTCCTATTTTAAATCCTTGAATATCAATAACAGTGTTCATAGTTGAATCTTAAAATATTTAAACTTCCTAAACATCCTTCTTCTTAAGCTATAGCTATCAATTAATTGTCTTAGTTTGTTTAAGTGTTTAATGTGTTGAGCTAAGAGTTTTGAATATTGTGTTTTCATAACTATCTAACGAATACTAAAATCGTATATCCCTTAAAGTACGGCGTGGGGTCCTGTGGGGACCCCAGAATTAGTTTTTTGTGTGTTTTTTTATTTAATAATTTAATTTATTTATCCAAACTTTAGGTAGCTGAGTTTCCTACTTTGATGGATAATTCGACATACATGTTGCTGTGTTAGTAATATTTCTTTTACTAAAAACTGCATTTTTTATCAGTGTCCCCAAGGGACCCCACGTAGTTCTTTATGTAATACATTTTAAATTTTTATTTTTTTGTTTGAAGGTTAGAGACAATGATGTATGATGAATGATAGACGTGTTTTGGACTTCCATTGTCTTTATTTTTTCTTATCACGCAGTGATAAAAACCCCCAAAAAAACGAATAAAGACAATGGAAGTCCAAAGCAGGTCAATTTTTTATTTTTTTGTTTCAGATATCAATGAAGGAAGGCTAAAAGACTGCCATTGCTCCTGAATCAATAAAAGAAGATTGTCGAATTTCCATTGTCCTAGTTACAATTGTTTTAGACAATAAAAATGCGATGATTTTCTTTTATTGAAAAGGATATTTTGTTTCAGAAATAAATCGCGAGTGATACTAGACTGTTACATATAAAAAACAATTCAAAATGTCAAAATATAATCGTAAAGTGCTAACTCAGAAAGAACTTGAAGAAATAGCATCCCATGTAGGCGAAAGCAGTGATGACGATGTAGTAAGTGAACCAAAAATCGCCCCCTTACATATAAAAAACAATTCAAAATGTCAAAATATAATCGTAAAGTGCTAACTCAGAAAGAACTTGAAGAAATAGCATCCCATGTAGGCGAAATCAGTGATGACGATGTAGTAAGTGAACCAAAAATCGCCCCCTTAAATATTGACATTCAATTAGAAAACACCCTGTATAATTATTACTTTTCTTCTGTGTTTTAATGGTATTAAGAATAAATATTTGTTTTTATATTGTATTTGTTTTATTTCTTCAAAAAAGATACACCATGTTGGTGGACATCAGCCCAAGAAGAAGCTTTCCAGATTTTAAAAACAAAATTAGAATCACCTCCAGTATTAACACACTACCTTCCCAACGCAGAAAAAGAGCTACATGTAGACGCATCAGACCAAGGGATAGCAGCAGTACTCTTACAAAAAATGAACGAGGAAATGCATCCCATTTGCTATGTGTCCAGAACGCTCACCAAAGCCGAAAAAAATTATGGAGTTGGAGAAAAAGAAGGTCTAGCTATAGTGTGGAGTTTAACGTATCTGAGAAGCTATATTTGGGGAGAACACATAAAATTTTTTTCTGATCACCAGCCACTGTGTTATCTAAAAAGTCTCAAAAATGTCACAGGGAGATTTACTTTTCGAGTCAAGCGGGTTACAGCTGAACAGAACGACTTTCCCCCGTCGACGATGTATTAGGAGTTAATAGGTAAGGCCTCGTTTGAATTCTTGTAAATATTCATTTTATTTTAATAAAAGTATTGCTGAATAATTAATGATGAAGCCAGGGTTTTAGTATTTTAGTTAAGATCCCGTGACAATTTTCTGTCTACTTCTACCTAAACATCGTAATATTATTTAGCTTTTCATTATTTTTCATTATCTATAAACTGTTTTTCCCTTTTAACTGCCGGTAGTCTTTTTTTTCATGTACCATTGGGAGACCACACGACCTGGATCGAGAGCCACAAACACACCAAAAACCCAAAGGCCAGTCGCCGCTTGCGTCCACACAGCCAGCGTCATGCATCAGCCACGCACGGTCTACCATGTCTCGCCAGTCTGGTTTTCCCTCACTAAGACTGAACCGCTGCACAACGAGCCGTGATGACACTGGTACAACGTACATACCTGAGGAACTTGCAGCGCAGGTTGATCACAACTAGCCTTAGGATCAACCCAGCAAAGTTCCTGTCACTCAGGGCTTAGTCCACCCAAAGTCCGGATGGCCGAACTCTTTGGAGGAGGGAGACCCCTGCTGCACTGGGAGTCGGGAACAAAACTAGCCGATCCCACCCCCAGGACACAGGAACCGTGACAAACCACGACGAGACGTGTGGCGCCTAGGATGTGTCGCGTTTTGTCGGTGTGTAGGCTATTCGATCAGTAACGTGTTGGAACTCCCTAATAATAGAACTTTGTAAAGAAAATGTGTAAATTAATGTGAACCAGACTACCAGGACAGTAACCATTTTTATTCTTCATTTTTAAGCTACTTTTACCATTCTTCATTTCATCTGAATATACTGAGCCTGCGAGCCCCAAATCGTTTGTTTATTAATATTGTATTTATGTTTGTTTATGTATTAATTTGTATATATGTATTTGTAAAATTTGTAAATTTTGAAAGCTAGGGGCTAGCTTTTACAGGCGCGGGGGAAATGTCATATTTTCCCATATATTCCTCATTTTTCCAAATTTTTTTACTATATTATTTATTTAACATTTCGGAAACCACTGTACGTGCTGCGATTGCATATCGCTGGCCTCGCCTTTATTTTATGAACCATGACCAGTTTGTACTGTTTGTATAAACTGTTCTTGAGGGATTCGTATAAATAGCAGGTCTGCGGGATGCAAGGGGATCCGTAGTTATGCATCCGTAGTAGTGCATCCGTAGTTGCATATTAGTATCGGTACGACGGATCCATCGGTGCCATTTGGCACCGATGCCGTGAGCGTCAAGTAGCTACCCCAACGCCCCGTAAGATGCTAGCCCTACAACTAACAGTCCAGGATGTGAACATGTAAGTTAAGGTCCCTAAATCTTGTGATATTAATATTAAGTTTGTTGTTATTAATGTTAAATATAAGTGTTTTGGTAAACCCCGAGTATAAATCTACCATCCCCTACGACCCCTACGTCACCTTTGGTGCTTAAGGCCTATACGTAAGGCCTATACGTGATAATATGCTGCTAGTTCCTTTGTAATAAACTCATTATTTCCTATTTTAAATCCTTGAATATCAATAACAGTGTTCATAGTTGAATCTTAAAATATTTAAACTTCCTAAACATCCTTCTTCTTAAGCTATAGCTATCAATTAATTGTCTTAGTTTGTTTAAGTGTTTAATGTGTTGAGCTAAGAGTTTTGAATATTGTGTTTTCATAACTATCTAACGAATACTAAAATCGTATATCCCTTAAAGTACGGCGTGGGGTCCTGTGGGGACCCCAGAATTAGTTTTTTGTGTGTTTTTTTATTTAATAATTTAATTTATTTATCCAAACTTTAGGTAGCTGAGTTTCCTACTTTGATGGATAATTCGACATACATGTTGCTGTGTTAGTAATATTTCTTTTACTAAAAACTGCATTTTTTATCAGTGTCCCCAAGGGACCCCACGTAGTTCTTTATGTAATACATTTTAAATTTTTATTTTTTTGTTTGAAGGTTAGAGACAATGATGTATGATGAATGATAGACGTGTTTTGGACTTCCATTGTCTTTATTTTTTCTTATCACGCAGTGATAAAAACCCCCAAAAAAACGAATAAAGACAATGGAAGTCCAAAGCAGGTCAATTTTTTATTTTTTTGTTTCAGATATCAATGAAGGAAGGCTAAAAGACTGCCATTGCTCCTGAATCAATAAAAGAAGATTGTCGAATTTCCATTGTCCTAGTTACAATTGTTTTAGACAATAAAAATGCGATGATTTTCTTTTATTGAAAAGGATATTTTGTTTCAGAAATAAATCGCGAGTGATACTAGACTGTTACATATAAAAAACAATTCAAAATGTCAAAATATAATCGTAAAGTGCTAACTCAGAAAGAACTTGAAGAAATAGCATCCCATGTAGGCGAAAGCAGTGATGACGATGTAGTAAGTGAACCAAAAATCGCCCCCTTACATATAAAAAACAATTCAAAATGTCAAAATATAATCGTAAAGTGCTAACTCAGAAAGAACTTGAAGAAATAGCATCCCATGTAGGCGAAATCAGTGATGACGATGTAGTAAGTGAACCAAAAATCGCCCCCTTAAATATTGACATTCAATTAGAAAACACCCTGTATAATTATTACTTTTCTTCTGTGTTTTAATGGTATTAAGAATAAATATTTGTTTTTATATTGTATTTGTTTTATTTCTTCAGTAAAGGTTTTGAAAAAGTAAAAAGATAATAAAAAAACGATGGGGTCCCATAGGCACCCCATGCCGTCTTTTATGTGAAAAAAATAGCGTAGTACCTTAAGGGTTAAAACATGAACATATTATGTAGAAATAATTGCGCATACTTATTAAAGTTGTTCAACAATTTTAGTTAGAGGATTATAACTAAATATTTTATCATGTAACATAAGACAGTAAGCCGAAACATTATCTTCAAGATCGCTGTGTAATTCAAATTCTACTCTCATAACAATGGGACAACTTTCAATCGCATCTTTTTGATGTGAACAGTCAATATAGGTGATAAGTGCATAATTTTTAAATTCCTCTGGGGAAAAAAATGGTTCGGATGATAGAACTTTTGAAATTGTGAGAACATATCACATAATAATGAATATTTATTTTTATCAAAGTCTAAAAATTGGTCATTGTATGGATATCTTTCTGAATTTACATATACTTTAATGTTTTTTAATTTAATATCAGTAAATCTGCTTATATCTGTTGTAACTTTATCTCGCAATTTTTTTTGAAAACATAGTGCTACATGGCGAGGAGTACTCCACCTTAGTCGAAGTTCTGACAGGCCAGTTCTGACGAATTGTTTTTGTTAATTCTGGATATTGCAGCACCACCACTTAGAGCGCCTAAAGCTCATAATTCAGCAAAAATTGGCATTAATGGTAAAATTCCTGCATTTTTTGGAATTGTAATGATTTTTTGCTTAGGTTCTATAAATATAACTTTTAATTTTCCCCGTTTAATGGATAACAAAGCCGTGCTAACATCATTTTTTACATTATTAAACTTCTTCCCGATTAGACCATTACGTGCTTTTCAAACAGTATTTTTAAAAGTTAGCTGCCCACCTTTCTTACGCTTTTGTTTTCTTTTTCTCCTCAAACCCATACCCAATTTTGTTTAGCTCTCATTATTCCAGTCACTACCAATGAAAATAACTTTTCACTTATACTAGAATGTTTGTCTTTGAATCGTTTAAAAGCTTTATTAGCTAAAACCTGATCTTCATTATGCCTTTGCTCTGAATTAGACGATGTTTAATATAGTACATCGTGTTCTTTACAAGCTTCATCTAACTGATCACCTCTATCACCTCGAGCAAGCCTACTATTTAATTTTGTACCAGGACCGCAAAACTTGTATAAAGGTAAATGAAGTTCTATGGGTAAGGTATTAACAACGCCTCTACCTTTCCTCTTAACACTCTTAGCGTGACTGCTACTTAAAGTAATATGCTTAACCATTACATATAAAATGAGTAATATTTTGTAATGGTCTTATTTAAATAGTGATATTGAAAGGATGAAGATTAAAAAGCAAAATATCTCTTCACCAATTAAAAATTTTGAATTTACTCAAGATGCGAATAGAAAGCATGGTGAATTATTTGGTGGTAGTTGTAAAAGCTGTTTAATTGTAGGTCCCTCCGGCTGTAGAAGAACTAATGTAATAATTTCGCTTCTGACAGAAGTTAATGGTTTAAAATTTGAAAATATATATGTTTATTCGAACTCATTGTACCAACCCAAATATGAATATTTAAGAACCCTTTTTACTCCGCTAAAATTTATAGGTTATTTTGAGTCATCAAATGCTGAGGACATTGTACCACCTAATGACATAAAATCAAATTCTGTCATTGAATTTGATGATATCGTCCACTGTGACCAAACTCTTATGAGAGATTATTTTTGTTTTGGACGACATAAAAATACCGATTGTTTTTATTCGTGTGAGGCCTATTCTTCTATTCCTAAACAGTTAATAAGACATAACGCTAATTTGCTGGTTTTCTTTCAACAGGATGTCACAAACTTAAATATATACAACGATCATGTTAACAGTGATGTTGCAGTATGCAACACTTAAATGCGCGCCACTGTATCCGCGGCGCCATCTGTCATTTAGTCTGCTTTGCAACACTTAAATGCACGCCACTGTATCTGCGGCGTCATCTGTCACTTCGTCTAATTTCTTTGTCCGGATTGCGTTGAAAAAATAAAAGTTTGTTTACTTTGACAAGGAAGGGACAAGTGTCAAGTTTTAGAGTGTAAAACAAACTAAGTAGCTTGCAGTTGGTTTTAATTTGTTAACGGTCTCAAAAAAGTACAAATTCTATTACCCATGGGTTTTAGCAAGTAAATATTGTATTATATTCCATCGAACAGAATAAACAAATGTTGGTTTGAAGACCGAGAGTTTTTTAATTTTGTCGAAAATCAAGAAAGGAATACAGTCCACTGGGGTAAAACTAGAAACAAGCTGGTTAGCAAACATGGTCCTTCGAGCCGGATTTTTAGGAACGGCAAATTGGAAGAAAGTTGAAATTTGATTGAACATTGACAGTTGTCAAAAATTTTGGATAATTACTGGATATTATTGGTAAAGTTGAAGAAGAATGGTGAAAAAGAACTTTCATCAGCATTAAGGTCAGATTATTCCTTATTTATTTACATAAATCAAGGCGATTGTTGCAAGAATATCTCCAGAAATTTAGAGACTTTAAAGTTAGACAGCTAAAAAATTAGGGTTTTAGCAGTGAGAGATAGGGATTTGTATAAAATTGGTAGATTTTTAGGGGATTGGTGATACCTACATATAAGTGTAGTATAAAAATAAAGCTCAAGTTGAGAGTGTATAGTTAATAGGTGGATATAGGTTGATATAGTACTTTGTTATAGCGACAAATATTGAACTTTGGCTTTGTTTATTGTAAACATTAATTATGGAAAATTTAGAGGTACTCAAAAAACAAAGAGCTACGTTTAAGGGTTGTATCACGAGGGTAGAAAAATTTGTTCTAGCCAGTGAAAATAAATCAAATGTTGATTTAAATGAATATAGTACTAGGGAAGTTTACTTACAAAAAAATTTTGATGGTTACTGTCAGGTGCAATTAAGGATTGAGGAATTAGATGAAAGTGAGCAGATAGATTTCGAGGGTGTAGAAACCAAATTTTTCACAGTGTTGTCTAAAATTAAAACGCAGGTTAAAATGCTATCAGATTTAAATCAGTTGAGTATGAATGGTAGTGCAAACTTGCAACAATCTCCTGCTCAAAGTTTTTCAGTAAATCATAGCAATGCAAGGTTGCCAAATTTAAATACTCCCTCTTTCTCGGGAAAAGTTGAGGATTGGTAAACATTTATAGATCTTTTTACGGCAATCATTGACAATAATACAAGTCTTGATGATGTGCAAAAATTTCTTTATCTAAAGGGTGCTTTAACTGGGGAGGCATTGAAGTTAATTTGTGATTTACCGTTGACAAATGATAATTACGTTTATGCTCTCAATCTACTTAAAAAGAGATATGACAATAAATTAGTTGTCATAAATGCACATTTAAAGGGTATGCTTGACACACCATCTATTACAAAGGGATCGGGTAAACAACTTAGAGTATTTTTAACGCACATAAGGCAACACCTTAATTCATTAAAAGCTCATAAATTACCAGTAAAGGAATGGGATGTTTTATTGGTCTATCTTTTTACACAAAAGTTAGATTTTCAAACTCACAAGGCATACGAATTAGAAAAAAATAATGTTCAAGCGTTGCCAAATGTTGAGGAATTTCTTGAGTTTCTTGAAAAAAGGTGTGCTGCTTTGGAAAATATTGAAGTTGACGGTTCGAGGATCAATTCGGGTTTTAAGGATAAGGGATTTAGATCTCTATTGGCGCAAGAGCAAGCTGGAGATAAAATTAAACAAAAATGTAACTATTGCGGACGTGAAGGGCATAGTATATTTAAATGTTTTAAATTTACAGGTTTAAGCCTACTGGAAAAACGGACATTTGTACAGAACAATCGTTTATGTTATAATTGTTTGAAAAATACTCATGGGGTATCAAAATGTACCGAAAAGGGATGTAAAAATTGTGGAAGGAAGCATCACACAATGCTTCATCAAGAGGGTTGTCAAAATCAGGGTTATGTAGGTCAAAGTCGAGGCCAAAATAATGTACAAGGGTTAATTCAAAACAAAAATAGCCAAGAGGCACAAACTATTATGAATCCAGGATCAGATTTAGAAAAACAAGGGACATTTTTGGGGATATCGGATGATCAATATCTAGGGGTGTCACACGGGGTGAACATGGGAATATCAGGGAAAAATTACATACAACAAACTGCAGTGGCTTGTTCAGGCTCACAAATTTTGCTGGCTACTGCTCAAATTAATGTAGTTATGGATGATGGAAGTAAAATAAAAGCACGGGCTTTATTAGATTCAGGGTCACAAACAAACTTTATAACTACAGATTTGTTTAAAAGGCTAAAAAATGCAGATTGTCAAACAGAAACATTTAAAATTGGGGGTATAGCAAACAAAGTTACACAAATAAATAAAATGGTAAATTTATTAGTAGAATCGCAGGTTAAAAAATATGAAATGAAGGGTCGATTCGCAGTTCTGGACAAAATTACTTGCAAGCTCCCACAAGTACAGGTTGATACGGAGAAAATAAAACTTCCAGGTCATATTGAATTGGCAGATCCGTTATATTTTAAACCATCAAATATTGACATGTTAATGTCAGCAGATTTATATTTTCAGGTACTGAATTCTGAAATAGTTAGGTTGGGTCCAGGGTTGCCGGTACTACAAAGTACAGAGCTTGGTTGGTTGATTTGTGGTAGTGCACCTGTGAACTCACTAAAAAAGGGTTATGTTTGTAGTACCAGTGTTAATTTGTTTTGTCAGTCTGAAAACCTAAACGTTGACGAGGTGATCCCAAAGTTTTGGCAACTGGAGGAGGTCTCTAATAAGCGATACTTGTCCTCAGATGACAAATTATGTGAACAAAGGTTTATCGAGTCTTGTACACGTTTAGAAAATGGGCAATTTCAGGTTGATTTGCCTATGCGTGATAACAAGGATTGTTTAAAATTAGGAAATTCTCTTAATACTGGAATAAAAAGATTTAAAATGTTGGAACATAGGTTTATTAAAAATCCAGAGCTCTTTTTACGGTACAAGGAGTTTATTGATGAGTATGTGGAACTAGGTCATGCAAATTATGTCGAATCAGGGATTGAGGAGAATCAGCATAGGGTCTTTTTGGCACATCATTGTGTAATAAGGGAAGATGCCACATCAACAAAGCTTCGGGTAGTTTTTGACGCATCAAGCAAAACGTCAACCGGACTTTCATTAAATAATATCATGCTAAAGGGATATCCGGTGCAGCCGGAGCTCTTTGAAATTCTTTGCAGATTTCGCACTTTTAAATATGTTCTGGTTACGGATATCAAAAAGATGTACCGCATGATTAAAATAAATCCAAATCAAACTTTTTTACAAAATATTTTGTGGAGGGATAAACCTGGCGAGAAGTTGAAAATAATAGAGTTGCAAACAGTAACTTATGGAACAAATTCAGCACCTTTCTTGGCTACTAGGTGTTTACAGCAGTTAGCTACTGAAGAAATGCTAAATTACCCTCTCGCTTCTAAGGCTGTTCTGCAGCAATGTTATGTTGATGACATACTGTCTGGGACAAATTCAAAAAATGAGGCTCTTGAATTAAAAGAACAACTAATACGTTTATTAAATTCTGGCGGCTTTACATTGCATAAATGGTGTTCAAATGATAGGTCTCTTTTAGAATCGGTCGATGTATGCAAGGGTAAAAATGAAATTGACATAAATGATGAGAACTTTTCAAACAAGGTGTTAGGTATAGGTTGGCATCCTTTTCAGGATACGTTTAAAATTTCTGTGCCATCTATGGAGCATATGAATATGGAAAAGGTTACAAAGCGTCAAGTTCTGTCTAAAATAGGACAGATGTTTGATCCAATGGGATATGTAGGTCCGGTAGTTGTTATCGCTAAAATTCTTATGCAAGAAATATGGGCTAGTAAAAAAGGTTGGGATGACGAACTACCAGATTCAATTGTGCAAAAATGGAAAGGTTTTTCAGAAAACCTTTATGAATTAAATGAGTTAAAAATTCCACGTTGGTTGTTTAGTTCTGGAAAATTAATTGAAATACAAATTCACGGATTTTCGGATGCTTCTTTGACAGCATATGGGGCATGTCTGTATGTTCGAGCTATTTATGCTAACAATACTGCCACATGCAATCTTCTTTGTTCAAAATCCCGTATAGCACCATTAAAAACGGTAACTTTGCCACGACTTGAATTATGCGGAGTGTTATTGTTATCAAGATTGGTTCATAAGGTTTTATCAATTTTGGATTTAAAAATTAATAAGGTTTATCTGTGGACGGATTCAAGTATTGTACTGTGTTGGCTGAATTCATCTCCAAATCGTTGGGCTACATTTGTAGCAAATCGTGTTTCCGAAGTACAAGAGCTTACTACTAATAGCGAGTGGAAACATATAAGGTCATATATAACCAAACAATTGAAGGTCCCATTTTAATTGATTGGTTGAGGTTTTCTAAATTTAATAGGTTACAGAGATCTGTTGCGTATTGTTTAAAATTTGTAAAAAGAAACAGGAGTTCTGATCAACTTACTGTGGATGAATTAAATAAATCCCTAATAAAGGTTATTCAATTAGTTCAGCTGGAGTCCTTTCAAAGGGAATATGATTATTTAAGGTCACATTCGAGTACTACAAATGATGACAATGGGACGGAGTTGTTTAAGGACAGTAGCATAAAATGTTTAAATCGATTTTTAGATAAAGATGGGTTACTTAGGGTTAATGGTAGATTGGCCAAGACAGAAATTGATTATAATCAGAAATTTCCTATTTTATTGCCAGAAAAACATCATGTAGTAACTTTGCTTGTTAGACGGGAGCATGAAAAACTTTTTCATGCCGGCCCTCAAGCTGTTTTAGCAAATTTGCGTCTGAGATATTGGCCAGTTCATGGAATGGTTCAAGTAAAGTCAGTTATAAAAAGATGTGTTATTTGTCATAAGTTTAGCGCAAAAACATCAAGGCAAATAATGGGTTCGCTACCTCTAGATAGAGTGTCTGTGGCTCGTCCTTTTCTTAAGGTGGGCATAGATTTCGGTGGGCCTTTTACTGTAAAGCAATCAAGACTTCGTGGTTCAACCACTAGTAAAGCATACATTGCGTTATTTGTATGTATGGTATCAAAAGCGTGTCACATTGAATTAGTCAGTGGCTTGAGTACTAAAGCTTTTCTTCATACATTAAACCGATTTATTGCTCGACGTGGCTGTCCTGTGACCATATACGGCAATAATGGGACAAATTTTCAAGGAGCAAATAGTGTATTAAAGGATATTTATTTGTTTTTTAAATCTAAAGAAAAAATGGACAGTATTCATACTTTTTTAGTTGATAGGAAAATAGAATGGCGATTTATTCCGCCAGTAAGTCCTCATTGGGGAGGATTGTGGGAGGCGGGAATAAAATCCACTAAATTCCACCTAAAACGAATCGTTGGTAATTTAGTTCTAACGTTTGAGGAAATGATAACAGTTTTAGCGCAAATTGAAGCAATTTTAAATTCGCGACCATTATGTCCAATTTCGTCAGATCCATCTGATTTTAATTGTTTGACACCTGGGCATTTTTTAATAGGGGAACCTTTAACATCATATCCAGAACAGGATGTTACGTTAATTCCCGAAAATAGATTAAATTTTTGGCAATTGTGTACGAAAATAAAACAAAATTTTTGGAAACGGTGGTCCGTTGAATATTTAACTAGATTACAAAATAGGCCGAAATGGTTTTATTCTTCAAACAATTTAGATAAAGATATGGTTGTACTTGTCAAGGAAGATAATGTGCCGCCTTTAAAATGGCCATTAGCTCGTATCATGGATGTAACGCCAGGATCCGATGGTAAGGTGCGCATGGTACGCATAAGATCGAAGGATGGAGTATTTACGCGTTCTATCAAAAGGTTATGTCCGTTACCATTTGAGAGTAATTTGAAGCCAATGCTTCAAGGGGGGGAGAATGTTGCAGTATGCAACACTTAAATGCGCGCCACTGTATCCGCGGCGCCATCTGTCATTTAGTCTGCTTTGCAACACTTAAATGCACGCCACTGTATCTGCGGCGTCATCTGTCACTTCGTCTAATTTCTTTGTCCGGATTGCGTTGAAGAAATAAAAGTTTGTTTACTTTGACAAGGAAGGGACAAGTGTCAAGTTTTAGAGTGTAAAACAAACTAAGTAGCTTGCAGTTGGTTTTAATTTGTTAACGGTCTCAAAAAAGTACAAATTCTATTACCCATGGGTTTTAGCAAGTAAATATTGTATTATATTCCATCGAACAGAATAAACAAATGTTGGTTTGAAGACCGAGAGTTTTTTAATTTTGTCGAAAATCAAGAAAGGAATACAGTCCACTGGGGTAAAACTAGAAACAAGCTGGTTAGCAAACAAGTGAAATGTCATTTCAAGAATTGAAATATATGTGCGCTTTATGTTGGCAAAAGTATTATGATTTCATTGTAATTTTTTTATCTTCTGACAGCCCACGAAGACCGAAGTCTAAGGACTATGTACCGTGGGTGTACTGGGGAATCGACTCACACATCCAGAGCTGGAAACATCCGTTGGGATTTCACCAGCCCTTTAAGAGGATGTGCGGGGTGGTACCACCTCGGTCGAAGAAGAATTCCTCTACTACCTTCCTAAATTTAAAGATATGTGCGCTATATGTTGGCAAAAGTATTACGATTTCATCGTAATTGGTAAAGATTGCCCATTAAATGATGGTCGGTACAGAAAAGGATTTGATAATTTTATTTTTCTTTAGAGTATATATAACAGTTTACTAAAATTTGTGGTATTCAGTAGACATCATAACTTTCATAAAGATGGATGAAAGAGAAATTAAAGGGTTAATAAAAACGAGAAAGGCTGTTAAACAAAACGAAACAAAACACTCATCCTTTACGGGAATTGATTAAAACCATTAAATTGGAAGCGCACATAAAACCTGAAACTTCCTCACTACCATTGTATTCTACACCACAAAAAAAGGAAATAACCTGAAGAAAATCCAATATTTACCAAAAATATCTGCCATATGAAGTATCATCGTTTTTACAAGACGAAGAAATTTTTGAGGCTAGTGATGATGCATTTTTAGATAATAATGAATATTCTTTGTCGAGACCTGGATTAAGCTCTACAATTAGATCGCGCGAAAATCAGGATGAGTCAACCTTGCAACCTACACTCGAAGATACAAGAAAAGAAATTTTAGAAATACCTAGAACCCCAGCCTACAATGAATATCTGGCAGCATTTCACCCAATAGTAAGAGCACTTGTTGTTACGTCATTTACAGGTGAGCGAGATTTGGATCACATCCACGGTCTAAGACATGATGCCGAGGCAGAAAAATGGCGAATTGGAGACAGCTTCCTTGATTTTGATAAAGAGAATATTAAAGTTAAAAATCTGACATATAAGGGTACCCCTGGACTATATGAACTTTTGTTTTTTCAAGATCCCAAAGGTTTCACTTCCACCGATCTTAAAAACTACACGGATATTTTTATACGAACTAATGCTTACGTGCTTAATTATGTTTCGAATGAACAAATTCAAGGCACCACTGATCCAAAGTGTCTTACCGTTTTTAAACATTACTTAATAGAAAACAAAATTATTAAACCAAAAAGTACTTCTAGTACCTCAAGCGTCACTAGTGTCTCCAACCTTGGGAGATTAAAGCCTCCTGAAACGGGTAAAAGAACAACAAGATTTGGTTTAAAAAAGGGGGGAGCAATATTAAATTTATCAAGGAAAAAAATGGATTAGGTTTATTATGATGATCCAAACGAAATCATAGATAGATTGAAACTGCTTAGGTCATCGCAAATGGCCGGGCATACTGGTCATCAGAATGAACTAATATCAATTTTAGAAGAACTAAGGGAAGCAAAAATAATTGAATAAATACTCGACATAGTTGAAATTGTTAAAAAAATAGACCAATAATATTATTCTGTATTTGTCATACCACTGAAGCTTATCTCACAATTAGTCGGATAATGTTTATGTCAGCAGTTTTGTGTTTATACCTTTTATTTCTTACCGAAATATACTTTTAAGTCTGTGTTGAGAATTCAACAAGCGTGTTTTATTTAACAGGTTATGGGCCCCGACCGCAAAGGTGCCGCAAAAATTAACCTAATTAAAAGTTACGCGCAGTGTTAGTATAATTTTCGTGGCAACACAAGTATGGCTCAGAATTATATAGTTAACGTTCCGAGGTTAAAAGGGCGAGAAAACTATAGTGACTGGGCATTTGCAGTTGAAAATTTTCTGATTTTGGAAGGTTTATCCAAATGTATATCAGAAGTAGTTCAAGCAGATGATGCAAAGGCCAAAGCGAAGATAATTTTAACCATTGATACTTCTTTATATGTTCACATAAAAGAGGCGACCACAACGGTAGATCTTTGGGAAAAATTAAAGAAATTATTCGATGATAATGGATTCGCAAGGAAAATTGGTTTATTAAGAAATTTAATTTCTACACGTCTAGAAAACAGTGATTCAATGGCTAGTTATGTGAATCAAGTTGTGGAGACTGGTTAGAAATTAAGAGGAACTGGCTTTAAAATTGATGACGAATGGATTGGGTCATTGTTATTAGCTGAATTACCTGAAAAATATTCGCCAATGATCATGGCAATTGAACACTCTGGTATTGCTATAACAACAGATTCCATCAAAGCCAAGTTGCTCGACATGGAAGTCGAAGTAGGCAACAGTAATGGTAGTGCGTTTGCCAGTAAATTGGGTTTGCAAAATCATCGAAAGTACGACAGTACGATGAAGAAAATAAAGTGTTTTAAATGCAACGAACTTGGGCATTATCAGAATAAGTGTCCGAATACAGAAAATAAACAGGACAAAAGCAAATCATCGAGTACTTTTAGTGCAATGTTTTTAAATGGATCGTTCAGCAAATTGGACTGGTATGTAGACTCTGGTGCAAGTTTTCATTTAACAACCAATCATGATTGGATTAATAGTGTTTGTACAACAACAGATGTACGCGAAATCATGGTTGCCAATAAAACAAAGGTGCCAGTTAAATATTCGAGAAATGTAAAAATAACAACAATTTTCGGTGAGCAGAAATATATCACTCTTAAAAATGTTTTATGTGTGCCAGAATTGACAACAAATTTATTATCAGTAAGTCAATTAATAAAGAATGGAAATGATGTGAAATTTGAGGCTAACTGCTGTAAAATTTCCAATAAACAAAATGAGCTAGTTGATACAGCTGATTTAAAGGATAGAGTTTATAGACTAAACATAAAACATGGAACATGGAAACATGGAGGAATTCTTCCTCGACCGAGGTAGTACCACCCCACACATCCTCTTAAAGGGCTGGCGAAATCCATACGGATGTTTCCAGCTCTGGATGTGTCAGTCCATTTCCCAGTACACCAACGGTACATAGTACTTAGACTTCGGTCTTCGTGGGCTGTCAGAAGATAAAAAAAACATCCTGGGAAATGTTTGTTGTCGTCGTCAACAGCGGTCACAGGAGAAATTTGGCATCGCCGTTTTGGACACATAACCAGCGAATCTCTGAACAGAATGAAAAATGGACTTGTTAATGGACTAACTTATCCTGGTGTTGTACAAGTGGGACAACAAAATTGCGAAATATGTTGTGAAGGTAAACAGACCAGATGCCATTTAAAAACAAAGGAACTCGAGCCAAAGATTTATTAGAAGTGTTACACGCAGATCTATGTGGTCCTATGGAGAATGTCTCTATTGGTGGGTCTAAATATTTTCTAATTTTTATAGATGATTATAGCCGCATGGTGTTTGTTTATTTTTTAAGAACCAAAGATGAAGTTTTTGACAGTTTTAAAAACTTCAGAAATATGGTTGAAACCCAGAAAAACAAACGAATCAAAATATTTCGATCAGACAATGGCGGAGAGTTTACAAGCCACGAATTTGAAAAATTCCTAAAAAACAATGGAAATATTCATCAGAAGACTGTACCATATACACCTGAGCAAAATGGGATATCTGAAAGGATGAACAGGGCTATCGTTGAAAAAGCTAAGTGTTTGCTATTTGATGCCAAACTGTCAAAGAAATTTTGGGCAGAGGCAGTCAGTAGTGTAGTTTATTTGAGAAACAGGTTCTGGAGTAGACAACACTCCGTATGAGCTATGGACAGGCAGTAAGCCCAATGTCGACAATATAAGACTATTTGGCAGTATGATAATGTCACACGTACCGAAAGAAAATAGATTAAAATGGGACAAAAAGGCAGACCAATGTATTCTGGTGGGATACGATGACCACGTGAAAGGTTACAGAGTATACAATCCTATCAAGAATACAGTGTTTACTACCAGAGACGTAACCATTATGGAAAATATTGACAAAAAAGTTGGCATCATGGTAGACAGCAAAGAAAACACAGAAGCATCAATTGGCAACGAAATAACAGTTTCAGTGGGAGATACAAAGATTGAAGAAGAGTAAATTTTATCTGACAGCTCTGGAGACGTTTGGGAAATTCCTGACAGCAATGACGGCGATTCTTCGTCAGACAATGAAGAAGTTCCTACCGTTCTAAGAAGGTCAGAAAGGACATCAAAATGAAAAAAATATGAAGATTGTGTCAGTTATTTTGTGTCTAGAAAGTTTTGATTTAGAAAGTGATCCCATAACGGTGAAAAGTGCATTGGCAAGGACTGATAAGGAAAAATAGCGACAAGCTATGGAGGAAGAGCTGCAGTCCTTCAAAGACAATGATGCATGGGAGCTCGTCGATGTTCCTGAAAGTGGGACTATTGTGCCGTGCAAGTGGGTATTTAAAAGAAAATGCGACAGTGAAAATCAAGTGCGCCATAGAGCTAGACTAGAACCGAAAGGGTTTACGCAAAAACCCGATATTGATTATGTTGAGACATTTTCTCCGGTTGTGCGTTTTTCTACGCTAAGATTGTTAATAGCTTAATCTGTTAAATTAGATTTAGATATAACACATTTAGATGTAACTACAGCTTTTCTAAATGGTATTTTACAAGAAAATGTGTTTATGATGTGGCCTGAAGGATTTCAAGAATCTAATTGTGAAAATAAAGTTTGAACATTGAAAAGAGCAATTTATGGGCTTAAACAATCTGCTAGAACTTGTTATACTAGGGTTGATGACTTTCTTAAACAAGTAGGGTACAAAAAATCTGAATGTGAACCTTGTTTATATGCCAAAAGTAAAGATGATTGTTTAAGTATTGTTTATTGTATGTTGATGATTTTTTTCATTTTCTCAACAGCGAAACCGAAACAAATTTTTTTAAGTGTAAACTAGGAGAAATGTTTAAAATTAAAGATTTGGGTCAGGTAATACAGTGTCTCGGAATGCGAGTTAAAATTGATAAAAGAGATAAGACTATTACTTTGGATCAAGAACAATATATTAATAGTCTCATTAAAAGATTTAATATGGAAAATTGCAAATCAGTTACGACGCCTATGGAGAACAGTGTTATTCTTAGAAAAAATGAGAATGTTTGTAAAACTAAAATGCCTTATCAGCAGCTGTCTTATGTATCTTGCCGTTTTAACGAGACCTGATATAGCATTTTCAGTTAGTTGTTTAAGTCAATTTAATAACTGTTATGACGAAACTCATTGGAAGCAAGCGAAGCGGATTTTAAAATATTTACAAAACACTAAACATTATGGTTTACGATTTCATAGAGATAAATTAGATTTAGTAGGTTTTGTAGATGCCGACTGGGCTAATAATGTAAAAGACAGAAAATCATATACAGCATTTTGTTTCGAGCAAGCAACCCAAGCAAACCCAGCTGTTACAAGACACATGAATTAAATAGGGTTGTCCTATCGAATCTGCTACAATAATTGGGGCAGAGTATCTAAAAAATATATTTTTCTTAAAATTAATGGAAAAAAGATATTGTCCTGTCGGAGTAAAGAGTAAAGTTAAAGAAAGGGGATCTTCTTTCTTTTCATTGTCCTGATGGTGGTCATTTAGAAGATTTCTTTGTAAAATTGGTACATCGTGAGTAGAGGTATATGATGCTTCGTGAGCCTCCGCATGCGCAGTAGGGTCGACCTTGAACGCCCAGGTGTGCTATTGTTATTTGGTCTTGATATGCGCGGGTGTTATTCCAAGGTCAAGGTCAAGAACTTGGCCTTGAACGCGAGCAGATGTTTCTTTGTTTGGTGATGACCAGGTGGACGACGCTTATTTCAAGGTTACATTTGTTTTGTATTTTTCGGTGCATATTTTCAATGAATGCGAGCAGCTGTTTCTTTGTTTGGTGATGACCAGGTGTACGACGCTTATTTCAAGGTTACATTTGTGATGTTAGTTTACCTTGGGTTATTATTGGGGTGTAACATGTTTTGGTATGAAGGTCGAGTGGGTTGGGTCTAAATGTGGATCGGTATATATGAGAGTAGGGGGGGTTAAATTTTAGTATAGAACATTGTGCTGAGTAAAACGGTTCAAGCAAGTTAATTTGAAAGCCATGGCGTACGCGTGTGAAGATTGTGGTAAATCATTTACTCGGAGTTATAATATGTTACGACATAAAAGAGAATCGTGCGTAGCACGATTTGAAAATATACATGGTGGAAAACAGCGAAAAGTTGACGATGGGGCATCAACATCCGAGGTGCGTACTTGCACTTGCTGCAATATAACCATACCAGCAAATCGAAGCTCATCAAAGAACAATACACCATAAAAGTAATGCATGTTCACCAATATCAGCTGGTGTTGAACTCGTGTCTAGTGCTTTTAGAAATAGGATTGCCATATACCGTATATCAAGTGATAATGAACATACTGAGTGTTCATTATTTTTTGATGAAATTAAAGCAAAAGTGTTAGAGGTAGTAAGTGACCTAGTAACAGTGCGTTGTGCTTTGAAAGTTAATATGGTGGTTGTTGGTCGGTATCTGTTACCAACACAAGATAATATGTACAGTGACAAGTCATTTAATACACGCAATGAAATTATCACTTCAGGAAGCGATTTGGAAGAAATATATCAATCATTAGTGGAAGCCATGAAGACTCAATCGACTGAGTTTCAGGAAAAAGATTGAGGTATGTTATAAATTAACGACTAAAAATAAAATATATACTTATGCCATTCTTTTTGTGTTTTCGTAGGTTGGGCTCTGGAAAAAATTCTATACCTGGAAGTAAATGTCAACGAGTATAAACCTTTTGGTGGATCTTCATATATAAAGTTACCCCATTTCATCGAACTGAAAAAAGCCATCATCAATGTGATTAATCAAGATGAGTGTTGTTTTGCGTGGTCAATCGTGTCTGCTTTGTGCCCCACCACTAGAATGGCATCACAGATTCAGTCTTATCCACACTATTCAAGAGTGCTCAATTTTACAGGTATAGACTTTCCAGTAAAGTTGCGTGATATATCAAAATTTGAAGAAATTAATAATATTTCAGTTAACGTTTA
This sequence comes from Philopedon plagiatum, assembly GCA_963971165.1. NCBI lineage: Eukaryota > Metazoa > Arthropoda > Insecta > Coleoptera > Curculionidae > Philopedon > Philopedon plagiatum. Next base: position 39,772,833 of record OZ020195.1, read on the forward strand.
TGGTTTGCAAAAAATTTTCGAAAATAATATGTTAAAGTATGAAGTTGTCGGTCCATTAAGGTATTCGGGTAGAAAACTTAACAGACATGTAAACTTGTTGTTAATAACAAAGGATTGTAGTATTAAAGATGATGATGAACATATTTGTGATACGCGTTGTTCTAAAAGTCATTATTGTTGGATAAAAGACTTATCGAAATTATGCTCCAGTCAAATTACATCGCGTAGAGATAAAATGTATTTTTGTGATGGTTGTTTGATATATTTTAGTTCACAATCATCTTTGACATCACACCAAAAAAATGACTGTAACCGCAAATATTCACTAACACCATCACTAAATTTAAAAATAGATAAATTTGGAAGGAGTGTAAGTGAAAATATATTAAAATTTGAAAACATAGAAAAGCAAATGCGTGTACCGTTTGTCGTTTACGCGGATTTTGAATCGGTGCTTAAACCACTGGATATAGTGGAACCAAATCCCACAAATTCTTACTTAGTCAAAAGCATCAAACATGAACCGTATTCTTTTGCGTATTTAATTAAGTGCTCCTTTGACGATTCGATTTCAAAATTTGAGCTCTACCGGGGAAACGACGCAGCCCAGGTTTTCGTTTCTCGACTTGAAAGTGTTCTATCTCTTTACAATACATACTTAAGAGATATAAAAGCAATGGAAACTTTAACGGCGGACCAAATAGCGGGGTTCAATAATGCCACAAAATGTGGTATATCTGATCTGAAGCGGTGGGAGGGTGAGCCGAAGCTCTACGGCACTTAGGCCTCATTAGACCCATTGTGCGTCCTCCCGAAATAGGAGACTTCCTCTCAGCGCGTCAACCAGCCTACTGATTTAAAGTAGTTGATGACGTCACCGGGAGGTGCCTCTCTGACGTTGTTTAAGGTGGTCCAATACTCGCCGAACACGGTTTTCCTTAAGAGTGTAAAAGTCGGGCAGTCACAAAGGATATGCTCGACGGTCTCGTCTTCTTGTTCACATCCTCTGCATAGGGGTGTGTCAGCTTGACCTATTCTGTGAAGGTGCTTGCGTAGTTGACAGTGTCCTGTCAGAATGCCCGTTGTAAGACGCAGGTTCTGCCTTGTCATCGTCAAGTACTTTTTAGCTGTTCCGCTGTCAGGGTAACTGAGTAGCTCCTTGGCAAGTTTGCAGCCTTCCGTTTCATCCCATACTTTTTTAAAAAGTTCATGGGAGTGTTTTTTAATTAGGTTCGCTACCACCGACGTCGCTAAGTCAGTGGAGCAGCCAGGCCCGAGCATATTTAGGGCGGCCGCCCCCCTAGCTAAGGAGTCAGCAATGCGATTTCCTTTTGATGTTCCGTGCCCTTTCCTCCACCTCAGAGTGACCACATTGTGATTGGAGGCTTCTGTTAGGGCTCGGTGACATTCTAATACTGTACCTGATATGATACGTGGTCTGTCCAGGGCCAGAAGTGCTTGCCTGCTGTCCGTGAGGATGTGTACATTTTGTCCAGTAATATTCTTACTGGTTATTTCTCTTGCTGCTATACAGATACCTGTGAGTTCTGTTTGAACTACACTTGCATCTTTGCCTATAGCCCATTTTATGTTCAGGCTCAGTGCTCTGGAGTATATTCCACATCCTGAGCCTTTTTTGGTTTTGGAACCGTCAGTGTAGATGTGTATAGCACCTGCCGTTGCGGTATCTTGTGTGTGTCTAGTGATTACCCTGTAAGGTTTGTTGAAGACGAATCTCGGCGCAATGGCGTCCGTGCTCGCTTGCAACAGTGGAAGCGCGTTCAACGCATCGTTCCACAAGCGACGTTTCACCGCGCCGGTACCCGCTCCTGGTTCGATGCCAACCGTGCGAAGTCGTGTCATAGTCATCAACGCAACCTCCTTAATGTGAATACTAAGGGGGGTGAGATTAAGGATCACTTCCATTGCTCTGGTTGGTGTGGTTTTCATGGCTCCAATAATATTGAGACATGCTATTCTCTGGATTTGATCTAGTTTTCGTGAGGCTGTGGCTTGGAGGACTTTTGGTCCCCAGGCTATTGCTCCGTATGTTAGCATGGGTCTTATGATGGTCGTGTAAGTCCATGCGACAACTCCGGGGGATAAACCCCAGGTTCGGCCCACGGTCCGACGGCATTGTTCGTAAGATATGTATGCTTTCTTTACTCGGTTTTGCAAGTGAGAGTTCCATGTTAGCCTGCTATCAAAGATGACTCCAAGGTATTTCACCTCTGTAGAGAAGCTTAGTTTGGTTTTCAGAAGTTCCGGTGCTTTTGGGTCCGTTAGCTTCCTTTTCTTTGTGAAGAGGACCATCTCCGTCTTTTTGGGATTGATAGACAAGGAGTGATCACTACACCACTTTTCTATGGTTTTAAGGGCAACCTGCATCCTTTCGCAGAGTGTGCTCTCAAACTTACCTGTTAGCAGAATGACTAGGTCATCTGCGTAAGCAAGGGTGTAGGTGTTGTCATTGTTTAGGCGGCTAATCAGGGTGTCAAGGACCATATTCCACAGTAGCGGCGATAGCACTCCTCCCTGTGGACACCCTTTCATGACCGTGCCTTGTACCGTGACATCGTCCACACTGATTTTTATTGCTCTTTTTGAGAGCATGTTGAATATCCATCCGCTCACCGTTTTGGGAACATTCCTAGCGGAAAGAGAAGCAGATATTTTGGGAAAGGTAGTTTTGTCGAAGGCACCTTCTATGTCTATGAATACTCCCAGGGTGGATTCTTTAGTATCCAGAGATCTCTCTATACGGCCCGCGACAGTGTGGAGAGCCGTATCCGTAGATCTGCCTGGTGTGTACGCATGCTGATTGGGATGGAGTGGTTTGTCGATAAGCACCGTATCCCTAATGTATCTTTCGCAAAGCCTTTCTAAGGTTTTTAAGCAAAACGATGTGAGACTTATTGGTCTGTATGCTTTGGGAATAGAATAATCCATCCTGCCAGGTTTGGGTATAAAGACAACCTTTACCTCTCTCCAGTTTCTGGGGATGTAGTTCAAAGCCAGAGAGGATCTGAACATTCCTACCAGGTGCGGCATGAGTATGTCCAGATCCCACTGAAGCAGGGCTGGATAGATGCCGTCAAGTCCTGGTGATTTAAATGGAAAGAAGCTTGAGATTGCCCACCTTACTTTGTCCTCGTCGACGATGCATGTGGTATATGTGAACGACCTTTTGAAAATAATAATTGTAAAGTGAAGGACCACTGTCACATAACTGGGAAAAAAAGACCTGGTGCTGCTCATTCGATTTGCAATTTAAATTATAAGTTACCCAATTTTATTCCAATTATATTTCATAACTTGAGCGGGTACGATTGCCACATGTTTATTAAAGAGTTGTGTCGTCACGGAGACAAGATCGATGTTTTAGCTCAAAGCAAGGAAAAGTATATTTCGTTTACGAAAAGTATTTACGTTCACGATTATGTCGATAATAAAAGTGGGACAATAAAGAAAAAATATTTGAAATTGCGGTTCATCGATAGTTTCAAATTTCTACCAACTTCGCTGGAAAATCTGGGTAATGGATTAGCTGTGGGTAGTTTCAGGGAAACAGGAAAATATTTTTCTGATAATGAGCAGTTTAATTTAATGCGCAAAAAAAGGTGTTTTTCCCTATAGTTTTGTCGATTCAATGGACTAAATGAACCATCCAACTTTACCCACAGAAAATCAGTTTTATGATAGTTTGTCAGAGGAGCATATTAGCGATGAAGATTATGATAGAGCTAAAAAGGTGTGGGACACATTTAATTGTAAGAATTTGGGGGACTATTCGGATTTATATTTGAAATCTGATGTTTTATTATTAACCGATGTTTTTGAACAGTTTCGCGATACTTGTTTAGAAACGTATAAACTGGATCCAGCACAGTACCATACCCTTTCAAGTTATTCGTTTGATTGTATGTTGCGTATTTCTAAAGTAGAGTTGGAACTATTGACTGATATCGACACGGTTCATTTTTTCAAAAAAGGTATTCGAGGCGGTATAAGTCAGTGTTCAGAAAGGATGCACGCTGCCAACAGCATATATGTACCAAACTACGATCCTAACGAACCATCATCTTTCATTGTTTATCTTGATGCAACAAATCTGTACGGTCATAGTATGTCGCAGGCATTACCATTTGGCGGCTTTAGATGGTTATCAGAGCATGAAATTTTAAATTTAAATATTATGGATGTGGACGATAATGGTCCAGTAGGATACGTTTTGGAAGTTGACGTTCATTATCCGGATACGCTATATGATGACCATTCCGACTTACCCTTTTTAGTTGAAAATATTGTACCACCCACGGAATCGGCAAAATTTTCAAAGTTAATTCCGAATTTAAACGATAAAAAGAAATACATCATTCATTACCGAACATTAAAACAAGCAATCAATAACGGCCTAATGGTAATGCAAACACACAGAATTTTAAAATTTAATCAATCCCCGTGGTTAAAGACATATATCGACTTAAATACAGATTTACGCAATAGGGCAACAACAAAGTTTGGTAAAGACACTTTTAAATTAATCATTAATGCTGTTTTTGGTAAGACCACGGAAAATGTGGAGAATCGTAATGATATAAAACTAGTTACCCAATGGGAAAATGACAGAAATAGAATTGGGGCACGAGCATTAATTTCTCGTCCTTATTTTAAAAGTTCAACGGTTTTTAATAAAGAATTCGTTGCCATTCATATGGATCAATTAAAGGTAACTTATAATAAACCAATTTATATCGGATTTTCCATACTGGACATGTCGAAAACAGTAATTTATAATTTTTTTTACTCATTCATTAAAGCAAAATTTAGCAAAAATGCTTCTTTACTGTATACCGACACAGATTCGTTAATATTAAAAGTTTACACCGAAAATTTTTATCGCATAATTGCAGAAAATCCGGATAAATTCGATACATCCAATTATACCGAAGGAAATATTTTTAACATAAAAAAAAGTCAGCCAGTAGTAGGTAGAATTAAGGATGAATTTCCAGGTGATCCAATAATAAGTTTTTATGGTACCGGAGCCAAAGCTTATTACAATTCAATCAGTAGCGAAATTAAAAAAGCGAAAGGTATAAAAAAACGTGTAATTGAAAAACAGCTTCACCTGGAAGATTATCGGAATATCGTAGAAAGTGGTGGTCAGATATTTCGAAAAATGAAAACCTTTCGAAGTTATAAACACGACGTTTATACCGAAATAATTAATTAAGTTGCTTTATCTCACCACGACGTTATATTATACCATCAACAACAAAAACTCTACCTTGGGGACACTCAGACATAAAGTTTTACGAAATAAACCCTGAAGATAACCTAAATATGTTAATACAAGCTATGCAAAGTTTTTTACCCGAAAATAATAGTTAAAATTAGAAGAATGTTGGAAAGTCTATATTTTAGAAAAATAAAAAAATATTAATTCCAATGTCACGTAGTTTTATTAACCACTATAGTAATAGCTATAGTTGAAATTTTATAACGCAGGATAGTAAAATACATAGATAATTGTTTCCATAACATGTTGTTTTATTTTACAATATACTAATAAAGTTACAAAAATAAAAATTAATTAATGTCTTGCTTGTAAACTTCTCGTAGCATCCATTGTCTTCTCAACATATCAGATCTGCTAATCGGCCCTCGTCGACACATCAGCGTTCCACAGTAATGACACTTAACAATCCTTACTCTCAACAATTCAATGTAACTGTATGATTGCATGTGGTCAGTCCAAATATATACTTCTCTTTTACAATTATAGCAAACAGCAGAAATTATTATTTGTGCTCCTGAAAAAGTCTCAGCTGGACGACTGTTATCTTGATCTGCGGACAACATTATAGTTTCTGATAATAGTCATCGAAGGAAAGAGAGTGTCTATAAATATGGAATGTCTGGATCATATAACCTTGAGAGCACAAACAATAACAGAAGTAAGGACACACGATTACCTTGAAAATATGTCCTTGAATCGCTGTTTAGCCGTAGAACCCAACCTTGTAAGTTGAATGAACTTGTTTGGCCTCCAAAGCATCAACCGTCAGATAGAGTAGGGGGGTTTATGGTGGGGTGATAAGTATAAATTTGGTTTGCTAGGCAGAGCATTTCATAGTTCGCTAGAACAGTTCGTTAAGTAAATACATTTGTCAGTTTAGTGCAGTGAGTTAGTTAGAAAAATGAATTCAGATAGTGAGTCGTTGTTAAATGGGTTTAACTTGGATGGAAGTATCCAAGCAGAGTTGATGGGGCAGGATGTTATTGACCTGCTGACCCCAGGTGTGTTTGACGAGTGGCACAATGACGACGTGCTAAACACTGCGTTTGTGGAAGAAAAAGACGCGAAAAATGAGGAGGAAAAAATAGTGAATTCAGCGGTTGACTACGTCAACAACTGGACGGAGAAGGATGGAGGCCGCATTAACATAATTAGTGATGTGGTGGTAAAGAAGGCGAGGCGGCCACCCACTACCAAGCTAGAAAAGCTATTGACATTACCAAAAACAGTCAGCGGTAATAAAAGTCAATTTTATGCAGCTATGGAGGGTGAACAGAAGAAGAAGAAATTCCAGTTCAAGCGACCAACAGTGCCAGTCCAATACCCCGATTTTTTGGAGACGTCACAGCCACCGAAGTCTCTGTCACCGGTCGTCATAATTAATGATGGCCCAAACACGATAACGCCGAAGTGCATGCCTCCGATTGTGTTGGTGGCCGACGCTGACGAAAAATCGCCGATCGCGGGTGCGCCGATATCGCCAACAGTTGGTCGTGGAATGTGCCGCAAACCATTGAAGAAGCGGTGCAAGCGGCTATTCGAAGCGGTTAATCAACCCCGTCAACCTGCTGCTGCTTCTTCTGCAGAAATGTCGATACCGGACTGGATGGAAGAGTTTTCTCCAAGCCAGAAGTGTGCCTTCTCCGCGGCGTTTAGTGCGAGACAAAACTAGTGGACGAACTAAAAAAGAATGATAGTGATGTGGTGCAATACGAGAGACAGATTAAGGAACTGCAGGCGAAAATTGAACAGTGTAAAAGTAAAGGGGAAGTGTGTAGAAAAAGACTTAGGTTATTGGACAATTTTCCATATAATTAATTTTAGAATTTTATTGTAAATATAGAGTTAAGATATTTTTGTAATCGTAATGTATATATAAGTAAAAGAAAATGTTTTTGTATATATGATAATAAAAAAAGTTAAATGAAACAGTATTTTTTATTTCTAACATAAGTATGCGGAAGTTACACAAAAATAAGTAAAAATGCAAAATAGAAAAAAGGATAGACGGAAAATGTAGGGCCGTAACTTTAGGCGTGTTAGATGCACAGACATTGTGTAGTGTATGCGATATATATAAGTATGCGATAAAGTGTTATGTCTGTGAAGAGAGGCTACCCGTTACAATGCCTGAGAACATGCATCTTATTTGTAATAAAATGTGAATTTTACTACAAGTAAGATAATAGACCAAACTCTCAGCATTTTCGTAGAGAACTTACTAGAAATTTAGCTGGTTCTAACGTATGGTAAGAACGTACATGTCTTTACAGAGTAACACAATATTTTCCAAAAGAAATTAATTCTTGAGAAATATCATGTTACTTGGGATGTGACATGAATCAACTACAAACTACGATCAAATATTTTGTAGCCCTGAAAAGGGCTGATTTTGTCGGGGTAGGTCGGGGAGGGTATGGTTCCGGGATCAGTTGGTGGAATCAGCTGGACCATCTTCATCCTGATGGTCCGTGATCCACCAAGTGGATGAATCAGCCGGACCGTCATGATCTTCCGGCGGCGGCGGTAGCACCCAATCAGTGCTGGAGTCCGGCTGCACCTCGTCAACCGGCAACTCTGCATCATCATCATTGGGTAGTTCAACTCCCCAATCGAACTCGGGTTCTTCGAGTGGTCGCAGATCATCCTCCCATTCGATAGCATCCAATAGGATCTGCTGCATGTGGTCAAAGTCATCAAAGACTTGTTCGTCGACTTCGTTCATGTCGACCGTCTCGTCGCTCCAAACCGACGAACCACGCCTTAATGGACGTTCAAGATTCATATTTAGATCTGGTAACTATCAGATTTAAAAATGTAGTGATTCTGTGACTCGCTCGCAACCGTTTAAATAAAGTTAATCTACCCCCTCCACCACTCCATCCCCACCTTATCGCCTCTAACAAAGTAGAGTTTATTATACAAATGCCCTCCATCCAAAAATGATACTGGCGGACTTCACTGTCGAAAACTGCTTTTAGTTCTTAAAAATTGTGTAATTGTATTCTGGAAATGTGACCGACAAGGAAAATTATACTCTGGACTTACATAATTTCTATCTAATGTCACGATGAAATATTTTGTGGCCCTGAAAAGGACCGTTTTTCAAGGTCTGGTCAGCTTATTTGTAATCAGGCTCGATTACAAATAAGGCACGCACTCTTGTGCTGGAGAGTACCAAACGCCACTCCACAAGCTTTACAGGTCGGTATGTGCGCGCGACTACCGAAATCCTGCGTTACGTGATAACTGGTGAATTCGTCACCAGCCGACTTATTTGCGAAGTCTGCATAGCAGCCAACACACCAGTTATCACGATCACCCACATGCACCAGGTTTATGGTCCTACAAACCAGGCGGGATCTGATGGTGCCAGCATTCCTCCGTCTTACTGCGTAATTATGCATATTCAGAGGGACATTGCGCCCTTCATCGCTTGCGTATCCATCATCTGCCATGTTGAGATGAGCGAATGTAATCAAGTAAGCAGTCGAGTGGGGCTGCTTTTAAAGACCTCACTTTCCCCCACCCTTGCTAAAAGTACAAGAGGGGATGATGGTGCGATTCTGTGACGACTACCAAGATATGATAGAACCCTTAGGGCATGACAAACTTAAACGCTGAAGGGGGTTTTATGTGCAAAGATATAAGAAAAACAAATATATAAAATTCAGTTTTCGAAGGTCTAAAATTGCACCAAAGACCCCCAAAAACCTCGAAAAACCCGGGTTTTGGGGGCGTCGCACAGTGGGGTAAAGGGCGGCAAAAATTCTATATTCCGAAAGTGCTGATTTCGAATAGGTCATTAATGATTCGCACAGTATATTAGCCACACAATCTGGGTTCACTGAGGATTTGCGCTAAAACCCAACTAAAATCCTGTAAATAGTGGTCGAAAGTCAAGATAGTGGTAATCATGAGTGAATATAAGGTAACTTATCAGGAGTGTTATGTCAACGCGAGGTTTAAAAAAAAAGATATTATTTTTTTTTTGGTTCTCTAGGATTCCTAACAATGCAATACAACGATCAAAACCTGAAAAAATAAATTTGAACTTGTTACAGCAGTACAAGGTAATAGTTAGTTAACAATAATGAGAAGCGGTAGTCCTACAAAAAAAGCTCCACTTTCCTCCAGAATGAGGAAAGTTTCTCGTCGCAGTAGACATGTTGAAGGTCACGTTCAGACAACAATCACCCGCCCCAACCTGCCTCTCCGATCGTAGCACACAAACATTCCTAGAGAGAGTTGGAATCAGATTAGATTTCGTTAAACATGGTTACGGTTCTTCCAATACTGGTAATATTGCCAGACGTTTTTTCAAAGACCCTGCACTCACCAGTGAAATAACGGGACTAACGGGAGTCGATAAAATTCTAATCCAACGAATTGCCACCATACTAGAAGTGATAAATAGTAATTCGGTGATCGATTCGGAGAAATTCCGCTTGTTTGCGCAGGAAACAGCCGAAATTGCCATTCAGAAGTACTCGGTACTACATGCCTTCCACGGTGCACAAGCTTTTATTACATGGTGCTGATATTGTACAAAATTCAATTCTCCCGGTTGGAATATTGTCTGAAGAGGCCCAAGATAGCAGGAATAAGGATTACAAAACTTATAGGATCAATTACTCTCGGAAAACCTCCCGTACAAGTACGAATGAAGACGTTTTGCACAAACTATTGGAGAGATCGGACCCTTACATAACGCATATGAGACCCGAGCCCAAGGAAAAACACCTCCCACTGAGTAACGAAGCTAAGGAACTATTGATTTAAGTATACTTGACTTTTATATCCTAAATATACTGATTATGTAAATATTCTTTAATGTTAATGTTTTTTAAATAATATCCAAGAGATATATTTTAGTTGTAAAATAAGGGGCACATTAATGGCTCAAATCGCTTACGTTTTCCTAATTATTTTACTTTACTTTTACTGACATTGTAAATATTATTTAATGTTAGTCAGAAGATATATGCTTACGTGTAAAATAAGGGGCACAGTAATGACTGAAATATCTTAGGTTTTCTTATTATTAAACCGAATTATTTTACTTTCGGAATAAAAGATGTATTTTAATCCTCATACAGTAACCGGCAAAAAGTTTGCAACAAATGGGAAACTTTTTTACTATCAGTTTCTCAGAAAATTTTATTCTTGATAAAAGTTTTTGCTTCATAAAAGAAAAGTTTTGGAGTCATTAATGAGGAGTTAAGTATATAGGGTATCCAAAATTTAGAAAAATGTGACGTCACAAAACAAAAAACAATCGAATAATAAATTTTTGAGACAGCCAAATTAAAGAGGACTATAATACAAGCCAAAAGCCCTAGTATAGTTTTTTTGTCGCTAGAACCGTTTTTAAGAAATTAACTCTTGAAAACTGAAAAATGAAATCAAACTGCCTATTTTTAAAAACGGTTCGAGCGACAGAAAAACTTTATTAGGGTTTTGTGCTTACATTTTGGTCCTCATTAATTTGACTGTCTCAAAAATTTATTATTCGACTGTTTTTGTTTTGTGACGTCACATTTTCCTAAATTTTGAACACCCTGTATACTTTACTCCGCATTTAATGACTCCAAAACTTTTCTTTTATGAAGCAAACACTTTTATCAAGAATAAAATTTTCCGAGAAACTGAGAGTAAAAAAGTTTCCCATTTGTTACAAACTTTTTGCCGGTCACTGTATATAGGTCATTTATTTGAAAACAATCCACACTTGATAACTCTTCCATGGATCTTTTTTTAATTTGCCGAGACCCGTCCATTATTGTTTGGAGGGTTAACTATTTTTACATATTTAACACTCAACTATTACAATTTTGCAATATTCAGGGGTTGCTCACACTGCAGGCAGGGGGCGGGGAAGTCTGCAATTCTATGCAAGCATTCCCTAGGATAAACCCAATAACTGTACAAAATTTGAACCAAATCGGTTGAGTACTTTTAAAGTTATTTAGTTTTTTCCGAATTTCGTCCTTTTTACACCACTGTGCGTCGCCCCCGAACCCCGGAATAACAATCAAGTTGTACAATTCACATTAGTTTGGACCTGACTATCTTCTCATAGCTCCTTTTGGAATTTTTGGACTTTTTCCATTTTGAAAAATTGTTTCTTGTGTTAAAACACTTTTCATGTTCTGTTTTCTTATTATTTTTCTCATAAACCTTCAGCTTTTCCCCTTATTCCCTGTTTTTCCTAAAATACATACCTACTCTCTAGGTCTTTTTTTTTTGAGTCACATCTTATTACTTTTTATGACTCAAATCACTCAGGTCTTATTTAAAAACGATTATGCGACCCGTCTCGCCCCATGCCTTCGCCCTATTCACCATAGCTTCCCTGTACTACCCCTTTGAATTAATTATAAATCTGAAGAATGTACTTTTCAGTTTTTTTTTAATTAAATTTTAAAAAGTCATTTCCTATCACAAAAAATTTACTCTAAAATATTTTCCTATAACTCTTTTCGATCTGAGCTCCACTTCTCCCGTTATTCCTGAGCAAACCTGATCAAACCCCATAATTCTTGAAATTTGATTAGTCTGATCATAAAAAGTTTTATGTTAAATGTTCTGAAATGTCCTTGAACTATCAAATAATAATATTAATAACAAAATTCTTATTATTTGTATTGGCTAACCAAACCCAAGCAAACCTGAGCAAATCCCAGTATTAGTAGTATTGGCTATGAAATGATAGGAAAGTTATGTGCTTGTTGTCATTGCTTTGATCTGAAATAAAAATATTCCTCCGGTGGTGGTAGCGGTCTTGGAACCGGCAGTACGGTTGCCGTTGGCTTATTCGCGTTTTTTAAACGCCAAGCCTCCCAATACTCGCTAATTTTGGACTCCCTTGTCGTCCTTAACATCAGCCTGTCCCAGTTCATGGCTGGTTGGGAAATGAAAAATGTGATGGCTGCTCCCGCTTTTAAAAGCATTTAGGGTGGTGGGGCTGAGAGTGGGGGTGAGGGTGGGGCTAAGCGGTTCTGACATATCCTTTAAGAGTAACAAAAATATTTCCTCAAGAATAGATTTCTTGCTCGAAATATTTTGTTACTCTGAAAGGATATGTCTGTTTTTGTCATACGTTAGAGCTGGTTTAATATTAGCCAACGTTCTATGTGAAACGACAAGAATCCTAATGTAGAGTGACCTTATTTTTAAAAATATGTTTCTTGATGGAAAGTCATGTCACTTTGAATAAAAAGAAGCATATGCGTTCTTATCATACATAAAAACTACAAGCTAAAGCTTGCAAATGCTCTTTCTCTCGCTATCTATATATGATTTAAACACATAATGCGTCTCTCACCCAAAGGAACACAATTTTTCCATCGAGAAATATCTTCCTTAGGAAACATTGTGTTTAACTACAAACTACGATCAAATATTTTGTAGTCCTGAAAAGGACTGATTTTGTCGAGGGACAAGCGGGGTTGTTACATGAGGGCCCTTATTTGTAATAGGAATTTAAGCCCTATTGCAAAGAAGGCATGAGTTCCGGTGAGAGACTGTAAACAGTCTATGATGACACCGATCACACATTGAGTGGTTCCGCATCCGCTCACATCGTGCCCCAACTGTTAAATGGCACGATATGAACCTCGCACCAATCTGACCCCTAAATCCTGTGTAGCAGTGCCTACACAAGATGTGGGGTCCACATTTTACATAGGAGTGTAAGATGCAGTACCTAGGTCTCAACCTACGCATGCGGCGTACACCCCTATGTTGTGCATTATGTGCAACTGCCTGGTCGTCATCACTGGAATATCCATCATCCGAGCGTGATGACATTTTGGCTTCGAGTGAATTTAATTTTCTAAATCACGTCTTATATACATTCTTTTCCCCACCCCTCTCCTAAATTTCTGCCTATTCTTCATCTCTCGACCTTATTTACCAAAGCCCAACCTTTGAAGTATTAAAATAAGCCTCAAATATGTCGTATGTAGTAAGAATAAAACTCAAATATGTCGTTAATAAGTTTATTTTAAATATGTAAAGTACATAATTTGGAGAATTACACAACTTCAAACTACTGTATTGATTTATTAGTAACAGAACCATTTAGTGTATTGTAGCTAAAAAATGCATCGTGAATAACTAACGCGTACACTTTAATGTCTTTAGGAAATTTACTCTTGCGTGTTTCGAACTCCAATTTCACGTCCACTGTGGACGTCCTAACGGCTTCTGGTTGGTGACTGCAATCGATTACGAATAACGGATTTTTCAGATAGCCGGCAAAACTCAGCATAGGATCGCTAAGTTCTCGCTGGTAGTAGCTAGCTTGAAAATTATCATAATTATAATAGACTGCGGCATAAAGTTTCTTTGAAAAATCCAAATTCCATCTTTCATAGGGAAATACGGCTGAGTTAAGATAGAGCCTAATATCACTTATATCGGCCGGTGTAAATTGTGTGCTATCTTTTTCTCTGTTGTCGGAAAAGATACTTGTCTGAAAACCGATAATCAAATATCTCGTGCTAGTTCTTAAGGCCCATACGTCTGATGATGTTGGTCTCAAAGCAGGTAGCTCCTAAAGATCCCATTGACAGTAAGCCATTGGAACGTTTGCGTTACTTCCACCTTTATTCATGCGTGATAATATCTTTAACTTTTGTCGATCACCTGGAATAATGTGACGAATTTTCCATTCAATTTTTTCAATTGAAATGTCTGCATCTACTTCACCGATATAGCACTTGTTGAAAGTGCGGGCTATAATTAAAATCAACTCTTGCTTGACGTTAAAAATACCCTTTGAATAATCCTCAGCAAAACCCATGAGATATTTTAGAGGAAGCTTGCCGGAGAATACGTTACTTGTGGAATCTAGTATACCTTGATTTGCTTCATCTAGACCCCATCCGCATGCCATGAGAGATCTATTTTGTGCGGCACCCAATGACACCATAGTTTTCATCGTTGTGGTAATTCCGGGTTTCCGAACGACAGCAACGTGCTCCCCTCCCATTTCATAACGACATTCGTCGAATAGAAAGGTGATGGCATTATTTGATAGATAACATTTATTACTAACATCTTTGGGTTTAAATGTTCCTTCGATGTAAATGTAACTATCCGATATATCCAAAATAATATCTTGAAAGTGTACAGGTATACGAATTTCATCAGAATTGCGGAATGTTGGAGAACCGTAAGGTTTATATGCGTGTTCTTGAAAACTAATAATGGAGTTATCAAAAATGGGTTCGGTAAAAACTTCGATTTTGTCACTGCTAGCGGCCATCATTTTCTAATTTTTCTCACTTTCAAACCGATCGATTGTAGAAATTTGCAATCTTTCACGGAGAGCCGGCGATTGCTGTGCGGATGTGTTTTCGATCGTCCGTCTGACTTGCGAATGAACCTTGACTGTGTTGTCTGCTTACTTTATGTCGTTTAACTGAATCTTGAATTGTTGACAGCATATGCAGTTGACGGTTAAAGCAAAAACCCATTATATGATTTTTTTCAACTCTAGTTTAACTATAATTTTCTCACCTCGAAAATCGATCAAATCACCGCTATCGTCCAAGATGCGTAGAGTAATGTTGTCGATAAACTGACAACCATCCGGCATTATCGGCATATAAATATTATTTTGCGGTTCTTTGGAGATTTTGTAACCGGGCTCGACGTCAATATCAAATTCAAATAACGTATGACTTTCCAAAGAATTCAGGTATGCTCCGGAAATTATATTACAATCCACACGTACGATGCGCACTTTCATTATGTCCACGATAGTACTTGATTCGTGTCGTTTTCCACCTTGCAGCAACACAGAGCCAAATCCGAGCACTTTGCCGATACTGTTGCTACCTCGAAAATCGATGCTATATTTTGACTTTAGCTCACATTTTAACGTATTATTATTGGCAGTTAGTGAAAATAAATCGGTACCATATTCATTGCATGACTCTTTTAAAGCGGTGTGCATGGCTTTTGCTATTTCATTAATTTCGTAAGCTCCTGGTGGAATCCTTAAATGCTTTGGTATCACTGTTTTCAAATGGGTGAATGAATTATTGCTTTCGTCGATATTAAAAATCGAATTATATGTGTAAAATCCCAGTATTGCAACTCCATAGTAGCCTGTTGTATTTAACTCGATGGGTGGGTAAAAATCCGCACTTAAGACACTTGAATGTCCTGTTAGAGTGAATGTGTAAGACATGACTGACGACGAAACTATTTGTGTAGCTATTGTATTGCTGTTTGCAGCAGTTAAATGGATTTAAGCTGAAGCGTTGCTTTATTCCTTTGGACGTTTTTAAACTGTTTTCTGCCTTTATATTCACATCGTCAATTTTGCAATAACAACAAAATATTTTTTTTGGTGTCGGTCCATCGCCCTCGTCCGAATCTGAATTATTGCTATTATAATGTTCGAAACAGTATTGATATTTCAATATATCGACGTCACTTTTAGGTGATTAGGTAACCTATCCCAAACTAGTGCTATTTCATTTGGAGGTAATGCGATCAACACTTCTTTGGGCGTATTTTCTAACTGTTCTGCTGTCATTTTTTGTAATCCTCCGACTTCACGATATGGTTTAAGTGATAGCAACATTTTGGTGTAGTTGTCACGTTCCATTTGGGGCGTCAAAGACAAACTTTTTATGATCGTAAAAGAAACGTCAAACACAAATGTCCACACCAGACTGTTCCAAATTCTTGTTGACGGTCGTATGTATAGTAAATTTTCTTCGTCGCTTCGGAACCCATCTGCAGATATCGTATCATTTCCCTAGGTGGGGGTAAATCACCGAAACTATCGTAGTATGTTACATCAGAATTGCATTTTCTATATGCTACCCAATGAGGCCCTACACCCGACATTCTATCCAAATTTATAACGGCGGCCTCATAACGTTTGGAACCGCGTACAGGTAATGAATCTCTCATATATACGCCTCGAAAGTGTGGTATTTTCATTTTTAAGGCGTACTTTTCTATATCAATATTGGATAGCGGTCTTTGAGCTAGGGATTCTATTAGTTTTTTGATTTCTTATTTTTGCCGTTGTTTATAAATAATCACCAAACCTGTGCGATATGGTTTCAAATATAATCCATTTCCTCTTGAACTTAGATGTAAGCCGGTACCTATTTTTTCTGCAGTCGACTTTTTTACTGCTTTTACGGCACGCACGATGCCAGCTGCACCACCTGCTAATGAACCTAAGGCCGATAGTCCTGCAAATATTGGCATTAACGGTAATATCCCCCCAGTCTTTGGAATTGGAATGATTCTAGGCGTGCGAATTTTTCGTTTGCCACCAGCCATTCTTAGGGATTTACGCGCAGCTACTGCAGCTATTTTCGATGCTTTCATGATATTTTTCTCGATACGTTTTTTCCCACCAGCTTTTCACAATTCTGATCGAACGGGTCGTCTAATAGATGATCCAAAAGCTACTTTGTGTACTCGCTTATGTTTACCGACGCCTTTACCTTTAGTGTGGCGGCGGCGGCGCTGGAAGCGACGTTTACCTCTAATGGATGCTTTTCTCGATTTTGATGATGATATACCCATACCGAAACGTCGTTTCGCTTTCATAATGTTGGTTACCAACCAAGCTGCAGCTTTTTCACTAGCGCTAGAGTCTTTAGATTTTACTCTTTTCCACGCGCTTTGCTCGAGCTCGTGGTCTGCTTGGTGGCGAGCACTTAAATTTTCACTATTACGTAAATAGGCTAAATCGTGTTTTTTGCATGCGACATCCAAAGAATTAATTCTCGATCACCTCTTGCCACACGTTTTACTACTTTCGTCCCAGACCCACAATACTGATATCCAGGAATGTGTAACTCGAACGGTAGCCTATTAATTACTGAATTAACAATACCGCTTCCAGTCTTACTTGATAAACGAGACCGTCTTCTTTGTCTGACGAGCGACATCTGAATGATAGTTTACGTGAAAGTTCTATCATCTATCTTAAACAAAAACTTCCCGTCGATAATCTCGATGTAAAGGTCGGATCTGGACAAGAACATAAATTATTTAAAAGGCATGGTCCTTTGCTACCGTCATCTATTCGTGGATTATTAATAGGACCTTCCAACTGTGGAAAAACAAATGTTATGATTTCGCTGCTTACTCACCCCTCGGGACTGCGTTTCGAACATGTTTATATCTACTCTAAGTCGCTCTATCAACCAAAATATGAATATTTAAAGAAAATTTTATCACCAATCAAAGGTCTTGGCTACTACGCTTTCAGCGACGCAAATAACATTGTGGAGCCGTCAGATGCTAAACCTAATTCAATATTTATTTTTGATGACGTTATGTGTGAGAAACAGGACGTTATAAGATCGTATTTTAGCATGGGACGTCACAAAAATGTGGATGCCTTTTACTTGGCGCAAACGTATTCTTGTGTTCCTAAGCAGCTCGTCCGGGATAATGCCAACTTCATTATTATGTTTAAACAAGATGAGATGAATATGAAACATATATTTTCCGATCACGATTCACCCGACCTGACGTTTACACAATTTCAAGAGATGTGTGCTAAGTGTTGGGATAATAAATATGGTTTTTTAGTTATTGACAAGGATAGTGATGTAAATTCAGGCAGATACCGCAAGGGATTCGATAGTTATATATTCCTATAATAATAACTTCGATAATCATTTCATCACTGAACGGTGCTTTGAAAGCATCATGAATGAAGAAATCGAATTAAAACGAAAGCTACTGGAAACTACAAATGCGGTTAGAAAAAAATTTAAACAAATTAAAGCAGCTAAAGTGCAGAATGAACATGATTTGGAAAAGTTTTATGAACCAGTTTCTAAACCACTAGAATCTATATCTAAAGCCGTAAAGCAGCCGCAGCAGCAGTACGCGACTAAAAAATCAAGTACTACGACTAAACCACAAAGTCGGAGTAGCAGCAGCAGCTCGGTGGGAATAGTGAAAATGTTTGAAGAACATCCAACAGAAGCGGATTTTGAAACATCTACACCGATTTCGCAAAAAACACAAATTCCTACACCAAAACGTGGAAATCGTGAGTCAGTGTTCGAAACCCCTTCCCCGTCCACGATAACATCATCTCACACATCATCACACACATCAAGTGGTAGTAGTTCAGCCGCAAAAAATATTCAAGATTATTTAAATGGATTAAAATTGGAGCCATCCCATTATGATACCGTGTATGGTGTACGCTTTGGTAAAAAAGAAAATAAATCAACAAAATATATTTGCAACTTGGTGGTTCGTTTTCTAACAAACGGAAAGATGATGTTATACAAGAACAAAACAAACATTGCTGAATTCGATGGAACAGCTGAGCTTTACGATTTGATTTTTCTAAAAAATCCACCAATCCTAGGTAGAGAAGACGAAATTAGTCTAGATGTACTTCGAAAATACCAAACCATTTTGAAATTGATGGATGCGACATACGATGGTTATGACAAGAAACGTGGTTTAAGGGAAACCCGAAGGAGAAAATATTTACGAATCATAAAACCGCTAATTACGGAAACTAAACTGGGTGGTGGTGGTGTAGGAAGAAAAAAAGTCAACAACAAAATCCAACTACCAGTAAAAAAGCGCCTATCTTCGAAATCATCTGAATATGTTTATTGGAATAAACCTAAGGAGTTAGTGGATAGATTACGATTATTGTGGGGGTCAAAAGTAGCTGGACATACCGGACATGATAATGAGATTATGTCAATTATGGAAGAGCTTCGAGAGGAAGGAATAATATATTAAGTTTTGCACGTAGTTGCCATCCTCAGTGTCTGATAAGACGTGCAACCTTATAATATGGATCCTAGCCAAGAAAAAATTAAAGTCGTAAATGAATTACATAGGACAGCAAGAAAAAATTTTGTTAGAAGGCGTACGGTCATAAAAGGATATCGAGATTTGTGGCAAATTGATTTGGCGGAAATGCAGCAATATGCTACTGACAATGATGGTTACCGTTACATTGTTGTATGTATAAACTGTTACTCCAAATTCGTGTACACCAAAGCGGTTAAGAATAAGACTGGTGTTGAAGTTACGAATGCCATGAAAAGCATCATTGAAGAAGCATCATATGCACTAAACAATTTACAGAGTGATCAAGGAAAGGAATTTTATAATAGCACCTTTCAAGCACTCATGAAAAAATATAATATAAACCATTATTCCACATATAGCACGAAAAAAGCGGCAATTGTTGAGCGTGTTATAAGAACTTTGAAAAATAAGTTATATAGACAATTCTCGGCTAGAGGTTCATACAGATGGTTACAAATATTACCAGCTATAACGAAGACCTATAATAACACTAAACACCGCACCATTGGAATGAAGTGTGTAAAAGAGGATACCCCTATTAAAGCATATGACTATTTGAAAATTGTTCCGAAGAAAAAAAAATTTCATTTGGGTGACATTGTTCGCATTAGCAAGTACAAAGGTGTATTTGACAAAGGATATACGCCTTCGTGGTCAACGGAACTGTTTGAAATAGCAAAAGTTAATATTACAAATCCACCTACATACTTGCTGCAATCATTAGAAGGTCAACCTATTAAAGGATGTTTCTACGAAGCAGAACTGCAAAAGACAGCTAGTCCTGGTGTTTATTTAGTTGAGAAAATTCTTAGAAAACGCAAGAAAAATCAAAACGATCAATTGTTTGTAAAATGCTTAGGTTTTCCAAATCAATTTAATTCTTGGATAGACAAATCAGATATTGTATAAATATTATCAAATAGGTTTTACGTTACGTATGTATTCATTATAAATAATAATAAACATTGCTTTTCATAATTATGCGTTTTATTTTTAATTTATTACATGTAACAGTATAATTATGTTTTCAAAAGAACTTCATCTAGGTTGGTTTCCATTTTGGTTTTTTTTGGATCCTTTATCTTCGTTGTGCTATACCGTGCAGCATGCGGGTGAATTTGATACATTTTTTCCTTAAGGTACGTAATTTTTGCCTCATCATCTTCAAACATTTTTTTGAAAAACTGGTACTAGCACATTACTAAGTATGGTATTTATCTGCGAACCAAGTTGATGAACTTCCATAAGGACATATTCTTTGGTAGCAGCATCATTATCATTTATCGGTTGGGCAACATTCCTTAATAACTTTCCCTCTATATCAAAACGTCCATCTGAAGTAAGTTTAAATCCGATTCCGGGCAACCCTCGCGATACGTTGATACAAACAAGAGTTTTCTATCGACCCAATTTATCAATTGTGTTGTTAACACGACCCATTTTAAAGTAAAACTAATTTGCTCTCGTTATGTTCAGCCTATATATAAATAACATAACATAACTAATAAAAATTCATTTTACAATACACCATGAAGCAAGTAAGATTTGACGAAGAAAGAAATATTATCCACCGTATGTCTGTTTGGTGTTTTGCATATAGACAAGCCCGACAAAGTAATTTTCAGCAACTAATACTTGATAGATCTCGTTTTCAAAGGAGAATTGGAAAAATAGATGCGATGCTAGCAAGGTTTTTAGAACGGAACCACAGAAATAATATATACCAAGAGCGATTTGTCAATTCAAATGTATGGTGAATAATAAACATATTTAGTACAAAAAGATTTTTATTAAGATTTAAATAATACATCCACATTATCATTAGAAACACGTACTTATTCACATAAATCTAAAATTACATGATTATCATAAGAAACTTTTACACTATATCTAAATTGTCTCTATTTTTTCGGAATTACCAGCGCTGTCCTTCTTGGCTGAATTCCATGGTCTCACTATTATTACGTTCTGATGAACCTCCTCCCCCTACTCCTCCTCCTTCTAAGAAAACAGGACTTTGCGGTGATTCGTTAATTATTTCTAGATCTTCAAAATTGCTTGAAGTCCAGCGCTGCCCTTCTTGACTGAATTCCGGCGTGTCGTGATTATTATGTTCTGATGAACCTCCCCCTGAGACAGCGAGACTTTGCAGAGATTCACTAGAATTTTTGGCGAGATATTTGTTGCGGTGATTTCATCCCATGTTTCTTATGGTACTCATTTTGACACCATTCACAGAAACCCATTATTCCACTAATAAATTCCCAATTTTCGCAATTGGCACACATCTGACCGTTTACAGAGAACGGACGAACAACTACAATTTGACGTTCACTTTTTGGTGACTGCATTTTGAAGAAATAAATTACTATGTAGTATTCTGGAAGTACTGAATACAGACTGAAACAAGAAATTTTGTGCCTCTATTTGTATCTGTTAGGTGACCTTCAAATCCCCTCCACTCTCATATCCGATGTACAATCGAGGTCACCATACACAGAATAGACTTTTTTCTTTCTCTACATGCGCGTAAGACGTATATGCTGAATAGCTTTTTCTTGATTAAACAATTTCGAATCAATTTCCTTAAGTTTTTTTGTAATAGATTGCAAAAAATCTTCATCCGCCTTTTCAGCAAGCTTTTTATCCATTTCATTAAGTTCTTTTTTAACATATTGCAAAACATCATTATTCACTAATTCAGTAAGTTTAATAATTTCACACCTTTGTTCAACAACATATCCCAGATTAGCGGCATCCCCAGGATTCTTTGGCGGCGCTACATTAGTTAGAGATTTCCCTTTTAAATCTTCATTCACCTTTTCAGCAAGCTTTTTATTCATTTCATTAAGGTCTTTTTTAACATATTGCAAAACATCATTATTCACTAATTCACTAAACTGTTTAATTATTTCACGCCTTTGTTCAAGAACATATTCCAGATTAGCGGCATCCCCAGGATTCCTTGGCGGTGCTACATTAGTTAGAGATTTCCCTTGTATATCATATTGACCATCATCGGTCAATCTAAATCCAACTCCTGGTTGTCCAACAAGAATAATTTGATTTTGCCTATTAAATTTTTGGCGCCCAAATTTATCAATTGTGTTGTTAACACGACCCATTTTTAACTTAAACTAATGTGATATTTGTGAAGGTTGCCTATTTATAAAAAAATGAAGCAATAATTTAGGTACATAATCATATATTTAACATCTCATGTTATTATATTATACAATGAATTAAAGATTTTCATCATCTTCTTGAACGCACTCCATTTTGTCATCGCTAACAGTAGCCAATGCTTTACTATCAACTTCATTGGTGACTGCTTTAGTTCCAAGGTCATCAAGAATACTGGTATCATCTGCGGGAGCCAAACCATATTTTCCAGCTAATTCATCGGGTAAATGAGGCACTTCGAATAGGTAGCTTCCCAATTCTTCATTTATCATTCCAGCGCAAAATTCGTCCAGATCAATGGTCCCATATAGGTATTTCTCGCACATATGTGCTCCAGCCGTGAAATTTACGGCGGCTTTCACTAAAATCCACATCGGATTTACCATAATTTGCAAAGTGTAGTATTTCTTCAGCCAGCTCTCTTAATTTACATGATAACCAATTAACGTACATATCTCGATTTTCAATGACAGTAGGGCAGTCACACATCTTAAATAGAAAATAATGGACATGTGATTGTGTGTGAGTGTGTGTTTTTCGATATATACTTAACAAGAACTATTTTATTACATTTTAAATGAACATTAAAATAGCCTAATCAACAAATATTACAAACAACCAAAATTTAACAACGCTCTAGTATTACCTCCAGAGAATACATGTGAGCTTTGCCCCAAATAAGTTAAGGTGCACTGATCACCGGAGTTTTTCATCATTTCAATAGTATCCTCTGATAGAATTTCAGCTACGCGTGATGGTAAAAATGTTTCAAATGTTGCTTGATGTGTTCGATCAAACAATTTGACAACAATAGCTTTTCCAAAACGTGAAGTCAAAGAATTAATTTTTTTTATCATATAAATTTTGCCCACCGTTAATGTAGAGAATTTTCTACGTTCCAGAAGTTGAATATCTTGGTTTATCATATTGTTAATTTCGGCTATCGTCTGCTTTGAAATGCTCATGATTTAAAATGCAATAAAAACAATTACTGTCAAGTACATTGAATAAACACTTGTAGAACACACCACAAACACAATACCTTATATGCCAAAGCAACAGTTAACGCATACGATGTATGTGTGACAATGAAAGCTATTTTCGAAATGAGCCTTATTTATTAGGAAGTAATCCAAGGTCAAGTAAGTAGATATCCCCTTACTTGAGACGAAGAAGAAGAATGTATACATAACCTCACTTTCACTGTCAAATGTCACACTCTTGGGCGATAGCTATTTTGGCCTTAGCTACTTGGGCATTAACTTCCTGGGCAATAGCTGCAGTAGCAATATCGGCCCCTCGCGACCTTACCCTCGGAGCCCTACGCACCAGGGCCCCACAAACCAGCGCCCCATATTTGGGACGAGCCACCGTTTCGGGAATCTTCGTATGAGATCATTGAACTTCGCTTACAGGGATATAGATGACGCACTGTTGTCGTCATTCGATTTAACCTTTTATTAAATAAGTGAAAAAAAGTTTTTGGACCGAATGCGTCTTGAACCGCCAACCTTCCGGTTACAACTCCAACGCCGTACCCATTGAGCAACAGAAATATACTAACAATTTAACCTTTCAAGTCAAAGTCACTCGTTATGCTGACGTAACAAACTTATTAGACAATCATAAGGTATATAAGAAGATATAAAAATTTAAATATACGGGGGTATTAGATTATTAAAAGAGCTATATATTTTTCAGAACGGATTAATATTAAGGGTGGTTCACTACAGAGGGCTTTCGAAATGTTTCATAATGGTTTTTATTAGTTGTTTTCAGAAATAGGAGCAGTGTTAGCGGTTGAGCGGTTGAGCGGTTGAACGGTTGAGTGGTTGAGCGGTTGAGCGGTTGAGTGGTTGAGCGGTTGAGCGGTTGAGCGGTTGAGTGGTTGAGCGGTTGAGTGGTTGAGCGGTTGAGTGGTTGATTGGTGGTTGATTGATGGTTGATTGGGGGCTGATTGATGGTTGATTGGGGGTTGATTGATGGTTGATTGGGGGCTGATTGATGGTTGATTGGCGGTTGATTGTTGGTTGATTGATGGTTGATTGGCGGTTGATTGACAACTTCTCTTTCTGGAAATCGGCTCCTAAACAGCTAAAAAACAGACCCTGTTCCGGAAAAACAGCTAAAAAACAGCTAATAAACAGACCCTGTTCGGGAAAAACAGCTAAAAAACAGACCCTGTTCCGGAAAAACAGCTAATAAGCAGACCCTGTTCGGGAAAAACAGCTAAAAATAGACCCTGTTCTGGAAAAACAGCTAATAAACAGACCCTGTTCTGGAAAACAGCTAAAAAATATACCCTGTTCTGGAAAAACAGCTAATAAACAGACCCTGTTCTGGAAAAACAGCTAAAAACAGACCCTGTTTTAATAGGCGTTTGAGTGGTGGTTGATTGAGGGTTGATTGATGGTTGACCGACGGTTGAGTATATCACTCGCTTGATAGGGACGGGGTGTTTACATAAACAAATTAATTCTATATTTGAAGTTTCTTTATTAATTACATTTACTTTACAATTTTATATTTTTGTTATACCCGAGTTTATTATTTAATTCCAGTCTGTTCTTTGCTTCTTATATCCATAGGGCTCAGAGTTACCATCAGGAAGAAACTTTCTCTTTACTGAATTCGGTCTATACCGCTTGGTTTCCGTATTTGTTGTTACAGTATGGTCTTTCGTTCGTCGAATGTTCTTTGATATAATAGGTACTGGGTCTGTCTTGTGGAGAACCATATTTTTTATTGTTTCAAAATTTATTAATTTTGATGCAGCATAATTTAAAGAGATGCCTTTTACTTTGCAAACTACTTCTTCTGTGTTGCATTTTGTTGAGTGAATTTTAAATGCGTAATTCTTAGGACCTCCAGAAACGAACTGAGTCTTATAACTACCGGAACCATTGCACTCTAATTCATTAGTCAGATCTCCGATAAACTCGCCTGTTGGTAAATCAATTTGACCCGGTCTGGACACATAAATTACAGAGTCCGTGTCGTAATAAAGGACCCTGTCTTCGACTTGTTCAAGATAGCTGTATAACTTCAATCTAGCCTGTGCCGTTACGAAAGCAGCAATAGACACATTAACAGTAGATAGTGGATCAGATGATTCTTCTGTGTGCTCATAACTAACAATCAATGTTTTTTCATTAACGGGGAAAACGCCATTAACATAAATTCCGGGATTAGTAAACAAGGTAAAAAAATCTGATGGTGTGCTTATAATTTTTGTTTTAGGTAGATTTTCCCTCTGACCAAATTTTCCCCAAAAGGAGTTAAGTATTAACTTGGCCAAAGACCTAAGACCAGGATTCTTGAGTATTTTGGAATTCTCAAGTTTAACATCTTCTCGTTCGAAAAATTCTTCAATATATCGGTTTTTTTCTTTTTCCGTAGTACAAACATCCGGCCACCCTGATGCTTCCTGTTTTATCTTTATAAACTTGTTCATAATCGCTGTAAATAAGCCTTCCTCCCCTGCGTCTTTACTGAACCTTTGAATCTTATATCTCCAAATTTCAAAAATTTCTAATATCTGATATCCCTTCTCAACTGCTTTTAAGACTTCGTCTATTACCCAAGTACCTTCTAAGGATCTTTCTTTATCGGTGTGGGTACAAGAAGTATTTTGGTTCATTTCTTGTCCACATGTTTGGCACAATACAAACATAAGATTATTATTCATTTTTAGAGGCAATACGGGATGGTAAAGGTCCTTAGGTGGGCGTATACAGCATTTAATCAGTCCATCAGTAGAATTCAAATCCAAACGAATACAATCGGCACCCACAAAAACTTCAGGGTGACCAATGGGGAATTTGCCATATTTACAGACGTAAGGATACAAGCTGCAAACATCAGCGTATTTTATCTTTTCTCCTTCTGCTATTTCATAATATTCCCTAACATTACCAGTCCGGCCTCCAAAAAAGGCGTCTCTAGGGTTTAAAGGGATCTTAAGTAGAAGCGGATGTCTCTGAGTAAATTGTCTGATCTCTGGCTTTGATTCTAACTGCTGTCGAAATTCGCACTCCCACATTTCAGTTACTAAATAGCCAAACTCCTTTAATCTTTTAATTTTTATCTGTGTTGTCTCATAACGCAAACTCATCTCTGCCAAATTTGTAACACCTAGGGCAGCCGTGATAATAACATCCTTGAAACTCAAATATTTCATTAAGGTCGGAACAATATCCGTCAACCTTTATACCTCGTAGAACGGCTTCTTGACCTTTGGCTGCATGCACAATATTTATTTTTCTTTGGTTCTCTAACCACACGCCTCAATTGCAATACGACTCTGATTATCTCTCCAGCGATAGCCGTTTTTAGGAATAATTCCAATGGTGTTGGGCTTAAGAAAATTCCTTCTAAATACCTTATTACAGCAAGAAGCAATTGTAGTAGCCTCTGTAAAGGGGCATATTTCAGTCATGCCTCAGTTAAAATTTTTACATCGGAAACACAGTAGTCAACAATATCTTTTTGCATCTCAAATACAGTATCTTTATGCTCTTCATACCATTTTAGAAATTTAGCTCGTTCGTCCTCTGTCATTGTATCTGGAGAGTAATATTCGATTGCGGGAAGAGTTCCAACATAGTTTTCGTTGGCCTTGGTATTAAACAGGTGAGGAAAATATCCTTTTTTCAAGGTGTCTAGAAGACCGAAAGCTTTGGGCAGTTTTGCTAAAGTCATGGGAAAATAATTTAGCGAGTCTATAAATTTGACATTTCCCAGCAACATCATAATGATTTTGGTTCCTCTCATAATGAGTTCAGGTGTTAGATCGGTTTCAGTCAGAATGTAATTTAATATGAATTGGTGATCAAATGCTTGCCCATTGTGCGCTATAACAATTAATTCTTTAAAGTTCTTCCTGATCTGTAGCACGTGTTGCGTAAAGGCCGCGACCGCGTGTAAACCTTTAAGCTTTTGCAATCTGATGCTGCACCTAGTACAAATATCAATCGTCTGTGATTTTATGCACACGTCGCAACACTGTTGAAATACACAAAAATTAACGATAGGATGGATCACACCGGGTTCCATCTCCTCTTCTTGCTGCGTCTCCAAATCATAAAACACAAATAAGGTATCTTTAGTTTTGGGTTTTCCTGTGTCAGGTTGAATGTGACAGAGATGATTGGCGGTAACGTGAGTACGACAGATCTTGCAAAATATCTCACCACATATAAGGTTTCTGGTACTTCGAATTATTTTAAAACATTGATTACAACTTCGAAGTTCCGCACAGACAGTAGTTTTTTCCCATGAGCCAACTTTTAGATGATTTTCATAACAGTCCTTTCCTTTAAAATACCGATGACAAGAATAACATTTAACTTTAATTTGATCATCATGACAGAGGGAAGCTTGGAGACAAGATCGACATGTTTTACTACATCTATGTTCAAGTTTATGATCATAAGGAATGAAACATTGCTCACAATAATAGTTACACACAAAGGCAGCTGTCAGGGATGTTATTACATTGTAATGATTATTATGGTGCAATAGATTAAGTCTCTTGTTGCTTTCTGATGTTCCCTCAAAGATAACATCTCTGCCTTTTGATCCATAACTGTAAACAACGATTTTATAGTCCGTGAGATATTGTTGAAATTTTTCCAGCTCTATCATTCCAGCACCCCCTTCAGGAATGGTAAGTTCAGCTTCCTCCATCAAAGTTTTAGTTCTCTCTGTCTGAAGTTTTCCCACATCTCTCCTAATCTTGCTTAATGCAGGGACTTTATTAGCACTAGCAATGGCAACTACGAGAGCACGTGGTAGGCATAAATTGCCCTTGTTTGAAATGGTTATAATTCCTCTTCTCATGCCACACTCCTCTTCAAAACTCTTGTATTTTTTGCCTCTCCCTCTACCTGATGGCAGACGTACGCTTGTTACCTTCAGGCAAAATGATTCCGTATTCAATCCAGAGGAATTAGATTGATAAACGTTGCTTATAACATTCCAAACGTCTTCGTAATTGATTTCTTCTGCAGGCCTAAATCGATTCCACCCTTCACCACGACTAAAGTCTTTTGAACAAAAACTAACGTAATCCGTCGATTGAAGTCCTTCAGTGGCCTTATGAATAACCTGCTGTATAGCGTCTCTCACCCAGCCAACTGGTTCAGTTCCTTCCGGCACAGGCTTTAACTTAAATCCCAACCCAACCCAATCCACCAATTACATTGTATCTTCCAACTTTCTGAACGGTATCCTTAATAACAAGAAACTTTTCCATTTTAACTAGGCACGTCCGTACACTTCAAGAGGTTGATGCGAAATGACTAGATTGCTCTGACGCACCTCTATTTATAACCTCTGCCATGTTTGTTCAAGCAGAATTTTAGGATGCGTTCGGAAAACAGGGGTGCGTTCCGAATACCAACTGAAGTTCTGCACAAAGAGTTTAAGGTTTAGTATGCAGTAAAAGTTTAAGATAAGTTTTTTTTAAGACTTTTTGTGAAGAATTATTTTAAATTAATCCTTTACTTTTGTATTTTTTATTGTCCATGTGGAAAACCTTGGACTCGGACTGTGTATTGTATCCGCGTTGGATTGTCGGATTCAATAAGTTTGCTGTGGTAATATAAAAAAAATACATTAACCACCAGTTGCAAGGTCTCTGCTTGTTACCATAGAAGAGGCATCAAGGCAGCGAAAGGCTTCTTGAAGTTTAGTTAAGAGCTGATATTGGTGTTCACAAAAACTTTATTTAACATGGCATTTGTAACTAAGACGGTGACAAAGATTAGAAATATCTGGAAAAAATCTGTATTTTTTACAGTAGTAGTAGCATGGGGTGGCTCCTACACTAAGAACTACATCGAAACACAAAATCTAATGAAGGTGTATTGTGAACGAGCATCCCAATATGGAAAACAACCCATACCAGTTACAGTGAATACCTCGAGCCAAGCGAGTCTGCTGCGACCAGAACGACTTTCCCCCGCCAACGTGCTTTTAGACAATGTACAGGTAGGAACCTTCTTGGGTTATTTTAAAATGTATTAAATATAGATTATTTCTTTTTAAATTAATAAAATATAGCTGCAGAATTAATGATTAAGCCAGGGTTTTATTATTTTAATTAATTAATTTTAAAAAATTACCAGGATACTACCCCCACCACTTATTTTAAATATTAATCTATCTTTATTACATTTAAATGTTCAGTCTTAGTTGATCAGTTGAAGCGAGTACAATGCCTAAAGAGTGCTTTTGGGGAAGGCCTTGCGATTGTAGCGAGCGTCGGCCAGAGCTAACGGAAAAATGTGAAATATGTTTAGACAAGGATGGATATAAGGTTGGTGGTATACGAAGAAAAGATCGCAAGAGGTTCGCATACTACGACTTTAAAACTTATTGTTTTGAATGTTATCAGGAAGATATCGGACAATATGAACAAGCAAGATATGAATTATTAAAGGCAATAGTTGAGAATCCAGTTCAGCCATAGCAAAAATATATTAAATCACAGACAGAGGAAGACATTCGCGTAGCACTGTAGGCTGTTTTCAAACCGAATTAAAACAGATAAAATTTACTATAAGTGGT
This sequence comes from Philopedon plagiatum, assembly GCA_963971165.1. Lineage (NCBI taxonomy): Eukaryota > Metazoa > Arthropoda > Insecta > Coleoptera > Curculionidae > Philopedon > Philopedon plagiatum. The sequence goes on from OZ020195.1 coordinate 39,802,735, forward strand.
ACGCCTGATGTGACCAAGATATAGTTTTCCGTTGGTTTTAATTCCGGAAAAGAACGAAAGAACTTTAACACGCAGGAAATGGTGTTGCCTAAACGAGGAGATTTAGTGGAGTGGTTTACCAAAACTGTCATCGACGCGTTAATATCGCAAATTCAAACATTTCAAGCACCTATTTGGTTCCTATATCTTAATGCAAACATTAATCTACGAGGATTTTATACGAAAAACGTCTGCTGAGGCACGAAGAAGGGAGTGGTGCAGACGAAATTTGTAATCTAAATAGAATAACTCGGTGAGAAATGTTTAGCATACTGTCAACCGTCAAGCGATTAACATGGCGGAAATATTAAAAATTATTCTTGCCAACATTGAAGAAGTATTTAGTAGAAACCTGTAGTGCGGGTCCTGTTTACCTTGAACTTTAATGGTTTGGGAACTTGCTAAAAAATATAATATACATGTAGAACCAAAATGCGGAAAGCTTTTCTATGGGGAAATAGGAGGTAACATTCATTTTTGAAACGTCTTTGAAGGAGAAATTTACGATCCCACCCGCAAAGTTATAAAACATATGATGCCATCCGTGGACCTAACGAAGTTTGTGTACAAAGAAGATACTAGTATGGGTACAGATATAGAGGCAGCAATAATGTTAGATATTTTTAATCAGTTCCAGAGAACAAACACAACACACCAATACTTTTCCAACGCTCCAGATAAACTTAAAACTCTTAGAAAAATTATCCATAGAAATGTATCTAAATGTTTTTAATAAAGAATTAAACCAAGTCCTTTATATGTTTCATTACCTTAAACCGTCGAACCTAACCTCAACAAATGTTCTATTGCCGGTGGTAAAATATTATTCGAAACTTAAACAATCCGCAGCATCTTAACAGCTAAATAAACATATCCTGTTTCTGAAAACAACTAATAAACAGACTCCTGTTTCTGGAAACAGCTAATAACAACTAATAAACAGACCCTGTTTCAGGAAACCACTTAAACGTCTAACTGATCAACCGGACAGCAACCGGGCGTTAACCGGGCAGCAACCAGGCGTTAACTGGGCGTTAACCGGGCAGCGACCGGGTGTTAACCGCTCAACCGTTCAACCACTCAACAGCTTAAAACAACTACTAAACAGACCCTGTTTCTGGAAAACCACTTAAACGTCTATCTGCCCAACCACTTAACAGCTAAAAAACAGACCCTGTTTCTGGAAACAACTAGGAAACATCGAAAAACCACTAATATGCAGACCCCGTTTCAGGAAACCACTTAAACGTCTAAGTGCTCAACCAAGTAACAGCTAAAAACATATCCCGTTTCTGAAAACAACTCCTGAACAACTATGAAACAACTACTAAATAGGTCTTGTTTCTGGAAACAGTAACTCGTATTCATTCTTGCTAATATAGAAACAATCTACAGACTATCTTCTACAAAAATATATGGGTACTAATGTTGCTACTACCTCTGATCAGTTTAATAGAACTAATGTTAAAAACTGGCCCCCGGCAGGGGTTTTACGAACAGCATCTCTACTAGTTATACATTTATGCTGTGCTTAGAGGAACGGTTATGTGGGCGTTGGGTTGTTGATAGGGACGTCAGCTAGTGTTGTGGAGTTGTTTAGGGTGGTGTTAGGTTGCTGATAGGAGTGTCATAGGGATGTGTTAGGGTAGTGTTAGGCTGGCGTCAGGGTAGTGTTAGGGTGGCGTTAGGTTTAATAAATAGTGAACCACTCTGTTTGCACACTCATTAGTTTGCAAGGTAGCATGTGGGTAAGATGGTTGAAAGAAAAATTAAAATGACGCTCCTGGACAAAAATATTCTAACCAACGATTTATTTTCTTGGTGTGTCTGGAAACGGCTAAAGATAGCTAAACACAGCTATAAAACAACTAAAAACAGCTTCTGTTTTTAATAGATCAAACCCAATTAAACCTCGGATAGACTCAACAGAATTTTATTTTTCAATACATGTAATTGAAATATTTCATTTCTACGCCACTGAGAGCTTCCGTACGGGTCTACAATCAACTTTCACATTACAGGGGTATTCTACAGACTCTAGCTCATGCTTTTCACCTACACTCAATGAGAGACAAGCTCGGATAGACTCAGCAGAACTTTATTTTCTTTATTTTTCATTACATATAATTGAAATATTTATTTTCTACGCCACTGAGAGATTCCGCACGGGTCTACAATCAACTTTGGCATTACGTGGACATTCAACAGACTCTTGCTCAAGTTCTGGCCCTACACTCATTGAGTGACAATCTCAGATTGACTCAGCAGCACTTAATTTTTCAATACATGGCACAGTAATATTTATTTTCTACGCCACTGAGAGCGCCCGTACGGGTCTACAATCAACTTTGGTATCACAGGGGCTTTCTGCAGGCTCTAGCCTACTTTTTCATCCTACACTCAATGAGAGACAACCTTGGATAGACTCAGAAGCACTCAGCAACACTTTATTTTTTAATATATGTAACTGAAATATTTAATTTCTACGCCACTGAGAGCGCCCGTACGGGTCTACAATCAACTTTGGTATAACAGGGGCATTCTGCAGGCTCTAGCCTACTTTTTCATCCTACACTAAATGAGAGACAACCTTGGATAGACTCAGAAGCATTCAGCAACACTTTATGTTTTTAATATATGTAACTGAAATATTTAATTTCTACGCCACTGAGAGCTTCCGTACGGGTCTACAATCAACTTTGACATTACGTGAACATTCAACAGACTCCAGCTCATGCTTTTCACCTACACTCATTGAGTGACAACCTCAGATTAACTCAGCAGCCTTCATTTTTCAATACATTCAATAGTAATATTTATTTTCTACGCCACAGAAAGCTTCCATACGGGTCTACAATCAGCTTTGGCATTACAGAGACATTCAACAGACTCCAGCTCATGCTTTTCACCTATACTCATTGAGTGACAACCTCAGATGGACTCAGCAGCCTTCATTTTTCAATACATGTTACTGAAATATTTCATTTCTACGCCACTGAGTGAAGAACCAACTTCAGATTCGACGTCTACAAATGCTCCTCTTTCATTAGGCACCACCCGATCACCACCGTTATCTACGGTAAGCTAGTTAGCGAACCATTGATGAAACTGATGAACCAACTTCAGATTCGACGTCTACAGATGATTCTCTTTCATTTGGCACCCCCCGATCACCTCCATTATCTACGGTAAGCTAGTTAGCGAACCATTGATGTAACTGATGAACCAACTTCAGATTCGACGTCTACAAATGATTCTCTTCCATTTGACACCACCCAATCATCACCGTTATCTATGGTAAGATAGTTAGCGAACCCTTGATGAAACTGATGAGCCAACTTCATAGTCAGCATATACAAATGCTCCTCTTTCATTTGCCACCACCCGATCGCCACCATTATCTACGGTAAGCTAGTTAGCGAACCCTTGATGAAACTGATGAACCAACTTCATAGTCAGCGTATACTACTGCTCCTCTTTCATTTGACACCACCCGCGTGTCGCCATTATCTACGGTAAGCTAGTTAGCGTAGTAGTGATTATAGAGGAGTTCAACGCCCACACCACACTGTGTATGCGCATGCGTAAACCCAACTCCGATACCGAGTAAACGAGAGCAAACCCCACCGGTACCGGGTAAATCAGAGCAACCCCAACTCTCGGTACCGGAAATTGGGGTTTACGGATGTGCACAATTCTTGCACATGCGCAGACAGTGTGGTGTGGGCGAACACCTCTATAATCACTACTGCGCTAACTAGCTTACCGTAGATAACGGCGGCACGCGGGTGGTGTCAATTGAAAGAGGAGCAGTAGTATACGCTGACTATGAAGTTGGTTCATCAGTTTCATCAAGGGTTCGCTAACTAGCTTACCGTAGATAACGGTAATGATCGGGTGGTGTCAAATCGAAGAGAATCACTTGTAGACGTCGAATCTGAAGTTGGTTCATCAGTTACATCAATGGTTCGCTAACTAGCTTACCGTAGGTAATGGAGGTGATCGGGGGTGCCAAATGAAAGAGAATCATTTGTAGACGTCGAATCTGAAGTTGGTTCATCAGTTTCATCAAGGGTTCGCTAACTAGCTTACCGTAGATAACGGTGATGATCGGGTGGTGTCAAATGGAAGAGAATCACTTGTAGACGTCGAATCTGAAGTAGGTTCATCAGTTTCATCGATGGTTCGCTAACTAGCTTACCGTAGATAACGGTGGTGATCGGGTGGTGCCAAATGAAAGAGGAGCATTTGTAGACGTCGAATCTGAAGTTGGTTCTTCACTCAGTGGCGTAGAAATGAAATATTTCAGTTACATGTATTGAAAAATGAAGGCTGCTGAGTCCATCTGAGGTTGTCACTCAATGAGTATAGGTGAAAAGCATGAGCTGGAGTCTGTTGAATGTCTCTGTAATGCCAAAGCTGATTGTAGACCCGTATGGAAGCTTTCTATGGCGTAGAAAATAAATATTACTGTTACATGTATTGAAAAATGAAGGCTGCTGAGTTGATCTGAGGTTGTCACTCAATGAGTGTAGGTGAAAAGCATGAGCTGGAGTCTGTTGAATGTTCACGTAATGTCAAAGTTGATTGTAGACCCGTACGGAAGCTCTCAGTGGCGCAGAAATTAAATATTTCAGTTACATATATTAAAAAAATAGTGTTGCTGAATGCTTCTGAGTCTATCCAAGGTTGTCTCTCATTTAGTGTAGGATGAAAAAGTAGGCTAGAGCCTGCAGAATGCCCCTGTGATACCAAAGGTGATTGTAGACCCGTACGGGCGCTCTCAGTGGCGGAAAAATTAAATATTTCAGTTACATATATTAAAAAATAAAGTGTTGCTGAGTGCTTCTGAGTGTATCCAAGGTTGTCTCTCATTGAGCGAAGCCTGAAAAAGTAGGTTAGAGCCTGCAGAAAGCCCCTGTGATACCAAAGTTGATTGTAGACCCGTACGGGCGCTCTCAGTGGCGTAGAAAATAAATATTACTGTGTCATGTATTGAAAAATTAAGTGCTGCTGAGTCAATCTGAGATTGTCACTCAATGAGTGTAGGGCCAGAACTTGAGCAAGAGTCTGTTGAATGTCCACGTAATGCGAAAGTTGATTGTAGACCCGCACGGAACCTCTCAGTGGCGTAGAAAATAAATATTTCAATTACATGTAATGAAAAATAAAGTTCTGCTGAGTCTATCCGAGATTGTCTCTCATTGAGTGTAGGTGAAAAGCATGAGCTAGAGTCTGTAGAATACCCCTGTAATGTGAAAGTTGATTGTAGACCCGTACGGAAGCTCTCAGTGGCGTAGAAATGAAATATTTCAATTACATGTATTGAAAAATAAAATTCTGTTGAGTCTATCCGAGGTTTGATTGGGTTTGATCTATTAAAAACAGAAGCTGTTTTTAGCTGTTTTATAGCTGTTTTTAGCTATTTTTAGCCGTTTCCAGACACACCAAGAAAATAAATCGTTGGTTAGAATATTTTTGTCCAGGAGCGTCATTTTAATTTTTCTTTCAACCATCTTACCCACATGCTACCTTGCAAACTAATGAGTGTGCAAACAGAGTGCTTCACTATTTATTAAACCTAACGCCACCCTAACACTACCCTAACGCCACCCTAACACTACCCTAACACATCCCTATGACACTCCTATCAGCAACCTAACACCACCCTAAACAACTCCACAACACTAGCTGACGTCCCTATCAACAACCCAACGCCCACATAACCGTTCCTCTAAGCACAGCATAAATGTATAACTAGTAGAGATGCTGTTCGTAAAACCCCTGCCGGGGGCCAGTTTTTAACATTAGTTCTATTAAACTGATCAGAGGTAGTAGCAACATTAGTACCCATATATTTTTGAAGAAGATAGTCTGTAGATTGTTTCTATATTAGCAAGTATGAATACGAGTTACTGTTTCCAGAAACAAGACCTATTTAGTAGTTGTTTCATAGCTGTTCAGGAGTTGTTTTCAGAAACGGGATATGTTTTTAGCTGTTACTTGGTTGAGCACTTAGACGTTTAAGTGGTTTCCTGAAACGGGGTCTGCATATTAGTGGTTTTTCGATATTTCCTAGTTGTTTCCAGAAACAGGATCTGTTTTTTAGCTGTTAAGTGGTTGGGCAGTTAGACGTTTAAGTGGTTTTCCAGAAACAGGGTCTGTTTAGTAGTTGTTTTAAGCTGTTCAGTGGTTGAACGGTTGAGCGGTTAACACCCGGTCGCTGCCCGGTTAACGCCCAGTTAACGCCCGGTTGCTGCCCGGTTAACGCCCGGTTGCTGTCCGGTTGAGCAGTTAGACGTTTAAGTGGTTTCCTGAAACAGGGTCTGTTTATTAGTTGTTATTAGCTGTTTCCAGAAACAGGAGTCTGTTTATTAGTTGTTTTCAGGTTGGGTTGGGTTGGGTTGGGTAGGATATGTTTATTTAGCTGTTAAGATGCTGCGGATTGTTTAAGTTTCGAATAATATTTTACCACCGGCAATAGAACATTTGTTGAGGTTAGGTTCGGCTGTTTAAGGTAATGAAACATATAAAGGACTGGGTTTAATTCTTTATTAAAAACATTTAGATACATTTCTATGGATAATATTTCTAAGAGTTTTAAGTTTATCTGGAGCGTTGGAAAAGTATTGATGTGTTGTGTTTGTTCTCTGGAACTGATTAAAAATATCTAACATTATTGCTGCCTCTATATCTGTACCCATACTAGTATCTTCTTTGTACACAAACTTCGTTACGTCCACGGATGGCATCATATGTTTTATAACTTTGCGGGTGGGATCGTAAATTGCTCCTTCAAAGACGTTCCAAAAATGAATGTTACCTCCTATTTCCCCATAGAAAAGCTTTCCGCATTTTGGTTCTACATGTACATTATATTTTTTAGCAAGTTCCCAAACCATTAAAGTTGAAGGTAAACAGGACCCGCAATACAGGTTTCTACTAAATATTTCTTCAATGTTGGCAAGAATAATTTTTAATATTTCCGCCATGTTAATCGCTTGACGGTTGACAGTATACTAAACATTTCTCACCGAGTTATTCTATTTAGATTCTATAAATATTGTGCATGCAGCCAAAGGTCAAGAAGCCGTTCTACGATGTATAAAGGTTGACGGATATTGTTCCGACCTTAATGAAATATTTGAGTTTCAAGGATGTTATTATCAGGTGTTACAAATTTGGCAGAGATGAAACCCTTTACGACGACCCAACAACAACTTTGAGTTTGCGTTATGAGACAACACAGATAAAAATTAAAAGATTACTAAACATTTCTCACCGAGTTATTCTATTTAGATTACAAATTTCGTCTGCACCACTCCCTTCTTCGTGCCTCAGCAGACGTTTTTCGTATAAAATCCTCGTAGATTAATGTTTGCATTAAGATATAGGAACCAAACAGGTGCTTGAAATGTTTGAATTTGCGTTATTAACGCGTCGATGACAGTTTTGGTAAACCACTCCACTAAATCTCCTCGTTTAGGCAACACCATTTCCTGCGTGTTAAAGTTCTTTCGTTCTTTTCCGGAATTAAAACCAACGGAAAACTATATCTTGATCACATCAGGCGTACCACTTATAGTAAATTTTATCTGTTTTAATTCGGTTTGAAAACAGCCTACAGTGCTACGCGAATGTCTTCCTCTGTCTGTGATTTAATATATTTTTGCTATGGCTGAACTGGATTCTCAGCTATTGCCTTTAATAATTCATATCTTACTTGTTCATATTGTCCGATATCTACCTGATAACATTCAAAACAATACGTTTTAAAGTCGTAGTATGCGAACCTCTTGCGATCTTTTCTTCGTATACCACCAACCTTATATCTATCCTTGTCTAAACATATTTCACATTTTTCCTTTAGCTCTGGTCGACACTCGCTACAATCGCAAGGCCTTCCCCAAAAGCACTCTTTAGGCATTGTGCTCGCTTCAACTGATCAACTAAGACTGAACGTTTAAATGTAATAAAGATAGATTAATATTTAAAATAAGTGGTGGGGGTAGTATCCTGGTAATTTTTTAAAATATTTTAGCTCTATACTTATCTTAAACTTTTACTGCATACTAAACCTTAAACTCGTTTTGCAGAACTTCAGTTGGTGTTCGGAACGCACCCCTGTTTTCCGAACGCATCCTAAAATTCTGCTTGAACAAACATGGCAGAGGTTATAAATAGAGGTGCGTCAGAGCAGTCTAGTCATTTCGCATCAACCTCTTGAAGTGTACGGACGTGCCTAGTTAAAATGGAAAAGTTTCTTGTTATTAAGGATACCGTTCAGAAAGTTGGAAGATACAATGTAATTGGTCGTGCGGTGGAATTTAAGTTAAAGCCTGTGCCGGAAGGAACTGAACCAGTTGGCTGGGTGAGAGACGCTATACAGCAGGTTATTCATAAGGCCACTGAAGGACTTCAATCGACGGATTACTTTAGGTTTAGTTTTTGTTCAAAAGACTTTAGTCGTGGTGAAGGGTGGATTCGATTTAGGCCTGCAGAAGAAATCAATTACGAAGACGTTTGGAATGTTATAAGCAACGTTTATCAATCTAATTCCTCTGGATTGAATACGGAATCATTTTGCCTGAAGGTAACAAGCGTACGTCTGCCATCAGGTAGAGGGAGAGGAAAAAAATACAACAGTTTTGAAGAGGAGTGTGGCATGAGAAGAGGAATTATAACCAGTTCAAACAAGGACAATTTATGCCTACCACGTGCTCTCGTAGTGGCCATTGCTAGTGCTAATAAAGTCCCTGCATTAAGCAAGATTAGGAGAGATGTGGGAAAACTTCAGACAGAGAGAACTAAAATTTTGATGGAGGAAGCTGAACTTACCATTCCTGAAGGGGGTGCTGGAATGATAGAGCTGGAAAAATTTCAACTATATCTCACGGACTATAAAATCGTTGTTTACAGTTATGGATCAAAAGGCAGAGATGTTATCTTTGAGGGAACATCAGAAAGCAACAAGAGACTTAATCTATTGCACCATAATAATCATTACAATGTAATAACATCCCTGACAGCTGCCTTTGTGTGTAACTATTATTGTGAGCAATGTTTCATTCCTTATGATCATAAACTTGAACATAGATGTAGTAAAACATGTCGATCTTGTCTCCAAGCTTCCCTCTGTCCTGATGATCAAATTAAAGTTAAATGTTATTCTTGTCATCGGTATTTTAAAGGAAAGGACAGTTATGAAAATCATCTAAAAGTTGGCTCATGGGAAAAAACTACTGTCTGTGCGGAACTTCGAAGTTGTAATCAATGTTTTAAAATAATTCGAAGTACCAGAAACCTTATATGTGGTGAGATATTTTGCTAGATCTGTCGTACTCACGTTACCGCCAATCATCTCTGTCACATTCAACCTGACACAGGAAAACCCAAAACTAAAGATACCTTATTTGTGTTTTATGATTTGGAGACGCAGCAAGAAGAAGAGATGGAACCCGGTGTGATCCGTCATAGCGTCAATCTTTGTGTATTTCAACAGTGTTGCGACGTGTGCATAAAATCACAGACTATTGATATTTGTACTAGGTGCGGCATCATATTGCAAAAGCTTAAAGGTTTACACGCGGTACAGGCCTTTACGCAACACGTGCTACAGATCAGGAAGAACTTTAAAGAATTAATTGTTATTGCGCACAATGGGCAAGCATTTGATCACCAATTCATATTAAATTACATTCTGACTGAAACCGATCTAACACCTGAACTCATTATGAGAGGAACCAAAATCATTATGATGTTGGTGGGAAATGTCAAATATATAGACTCGCTAAATTATTTTCCCATGGCTTTAGCAAAACTGCCCAAAGGTTTCTGTCTTCCAGACACCTTGAAAAAAGGATATTTTCCTCACCTGTTTAATACCAAGGCCAACGAAAACTATGTTGGAACTCTTCCCCCAATCGAATATTACTCTCCAGATACAATGACAGAGGACGAACGAGCTAAATTCCTAAAATGGTATGAAGAGCATAAAGATACTGTATTTGAGATGCAAAAAGATATTGTTGACTACTGTGTTTCCGATGTAAAAATTTTAACTGAGGCATGTCTGAAATTTAGAGATCAAATGCTTAACACCACCAGCGTATGCCCCTTTACAGAGGCTACTACAATTGCTTCTTGCTGTAATAACGTATTTAGAAGGAATTTTCTTAAGCCCAACACCATTGGAATTATTCCTAAAAACGGCTATCGCTGGAGAGATAATCAGAGTCGTATTGCAATTGAGTGGTCATTGTGGTTAGAGAACCAAAGAAAAATAAATATTGTGCATGCAGCCAAAGGTCAAGAAGCCGTTCTACGAGGTATAAAGGTTGACGAATATTGTTCCGACCTTAATGAAATATTTGAGTTTCAAGGATGTTATTATCATGGCTGCCCTAGGTGTTACAAATTTGGCAGAGATGAAACCCTTTACGACGACCCAACAACAACTTTGAGTTTGCGTTATGAGACAACACAGATAAAAATTAAAATATTAAAGGAGTTTGGCTATTTAGTAACTGAAATGTGGGAGTGCGAATTTCGACAGCAGTTAGAATCAAAGCCAGAGATCAGACAATTTACTCAGAGACATCCGCTTCTACTTACGATCCCTTTAAACCCTAGAGACGCCTTTTTTGGAGGCCGGACTGGTAATGTTAGGGAATATTATGAAATAGCAGAAGGAGAAAAGATAAAATACGCTGATGTTTACAGCTTGTATCCTTACGTCTGTAAATATGGCAAATTCCCCATTGGTCACCCTGAAGATTTTGTGGGTGCCAATTGTATTCGTTTGGATTTGAATTCTACTGATGGACTGATTAAATGCTGTATACTCCCACCTAAGGACCTTTACCATCCCGTTTTGCCTCTAAAAATGAAAAATAAACTTATGTTTCTATTGTGCCAAACATGTGGACAAGAAATGAACAAAAATACTTCTTGTGCCCACACCGATAAAGAAAGGTCCTTAGAAGGTACTTGGGTAATAGACGATGTCTTAAAAGCAGTTGAGAAGGGATATCAGATATTAGAAATTTTTGAAATTTGGAGATATAAGATTCAAAGGTTCAGTAAAGACGCAGGAGAGGAAGGCTTATTTACAGCGATGATGAACAAGTTTATAAAGATAAAACAGGAAGCACCAGGGTGGCCGGATGTTTGTACTACGGAAAAAGAAAAAAACCGATATATTGAAGACTTTTTCGAACGAGAAGATGTTAAACTTGAGTATTCCAAAATACTCGAGAATCATGGTCTTAGGTCTTTGGCCAAGTTAATACTTAACTCCTTTTGGGGAAAATTTGGTCAGAGGGAAAATCTACCTAAAACAAAAATTATAAGCACACCATCAGATTTTTTTACCTTGTTTACTAATCCCGGAATTTATGTTAATGGCGTATTCCCCGTTAATGAAAAAACATTAATAATTGTTAGTTATGAGCACACAGAAGAATCATCTGATCCACTATCTACTGTTAATGTGTCTATTGCTGCTTTCGTAACGGCACAGGCTAGATTGAAGTTATACAGCTATCTTGAACAAGTCGAAGACAGGGTCCTTTATTACGACACGGACTCTGTAATTTATGTGTCCAGACCGGGTCAAATTGATTTACCAACAGGCGAATTTATCGAAGATCTGACTAATGAATTAGAGTGCAATGGTTCCGGTAGTTATATCACTCAGTTCGTTTCTGGAGGTCCTAAGAATTACGCATTTAAAGTTCACTCAACAAAATGCAACACAGAAGAAGTAGTTTGCAAAGTAAAAGGCATCTCTTTAAATTGTGCTGCATCAAAATTAATAAATTTTGAAACAATAAAAAATATGGTTCTAAACAAGACAGACCCAGTACCTATTATATCAAAGAACATTCGACGAACGAAAGCCCATACTGTAACAACAAATACGGAAACCAAGCGGTATAGACCGAATTCAGTCAAGAGAAAGGTTCTTCCTGATGGTAACTCTGAGCCCTATGGATATAAGAAGCAAAGAACAGACTGGAATTAAATAATAAACTCGGGTATAACAAAAATATAAAATTGTAAAGTAAATGTAATTAATAAAGAAACTTCAAATATAGAATTCATTTGTTTATGTAAACACCCTGTCCCTGTCAAGCGAGTGATATACTCAACCGTCGGTCAACCATCAATCAACCCTCAATCAACCACCACTCAAACGCCTATTAAAACAGGGTCTGTTTTTAGCTGTTTTTCCAGAACAGGGTCTGTTTATTAGCTGTTTTTCCAGAACAGGGTCTATTTTTTAGCTGTTTTCCAGAACAGGGTCTGTTTATTAGCTGTTTTTCCAGAACAGGGTCTATTTTTAGCTGTTTTTCCCGAACAGGGTCTGTTTATTAGCTGTTTTTCCGGAACAGGGTCTGTTTTTTAGCTGTTTCTCCCGAACAGGGTCTGTTTATTAGCTGTTTTTTAGCTGTTTTTCCGGAACAGGGTCTGTTTTTTAGCTGTTTAGGAGCCGATTTCCAGAAAGAGAAGTTGTCAATCAACCGCCAATCAACCATCAATCAACCAACAATCAACCGCCAATCAACCATCAATCAGCCCCCAATCAACCATCAATCAACCCCCAATCAACCATCAATCAGCCCCCAATCAACCATCAATCAACCACCAATCAACCACCAATCAACCACTCAACCGCTCAACCACTCAACCGCTCAACCACTCAACCACTCAACCGCTCAACCGCTCAACCGCTCAACCGCTCAACCGCTCAACCGCTCAACCACTCAACCGCTCAAACACTCAACCGCTCAACCGTTCAACCGCTCAACCGCTCAACCGCTAACACTGCTCCTATTTCTGAAATCAACTAATAAAAACCATTATGAAACATTTCGAAACCCCTCTGTAGTGAACCACCCTTAATATTAATCCGTTTTGAAAAATATATAGCTCTTTTAATAATAATCTAATACCCTCGTATATTTAAATTTTTATATCTTCTCATATACCTTATGATTATCTAATAAGTTTGTTACGTCAGCATAACGAGTGACTTGGACTTGAAAGGTTAAATTGTTAGTATATTTCTGTGGCTCAATGGGTACGGCGTTGGAGTTGTAACCGGAAGGTTGGCGGTTCAAGACGCATTCGGTCCAAAAACTTTTTTCACTTATTTAATAAAAGGTTAAATCGAATGACGACAACAGTGCGTCATCTATATATCTGTAAGCGAAGTTCAATGATCTCATACGAAGATTCCCGAAACGGTGGCTCGTCCCAAATATGGGGCGCTGGTTTGTGGGGCCCTGGTGCGTAGGGCTCCGAGGGTAAGGTCGCGAGGGGCCGATATTGCTACTGTAGCTATTGCCCAGCGAGTTAATGACCAAGTAACTAAGGCCAAAATAGCTATCGCCCAAGAGTGTGACATTTGACAGTGAAAGTGAGGTTATGTATACATTCTTCTTCTTCGTCTCAAGTAAGGGGATACCTACTCAAGTATTTATTTAGGGTGGGAGGAATACATCCGGCGACCTCGAAAAATACACCGCCAATGTAACCTTGAAATAAGCATCGTACACCTGGTCATCACCAAACAAAGAATCATCTGCTCGCGTTCTAGGCCAAGTTCTTGACCTTGACCCTAGAATAACACCTGCACATATCAAGGTCAAATAACAATAGCACACCTGGGCGTTCAAGGTCGACCCTACTGCGCATGCGGAGACTGACGAAGCATCATATACCTCTACTAGCGTGTACCTGGCATCCCTGACAGAAAACAAACTGGTTCCAAAGAACCAAACATGGAAATTAAGCCACCCTAGAAATAAGGTGTCGCGGATGGTTCAGTTCGGGTGACCTTCGTCCAGCTTGGGGAAATGCTAAATAAACGACACTTTGCTGTTCTGAAAGCAAGGCTGTTTGCGCCTTGCAGAAAACATTGCAAACCTTAATAAAATACGTCTCTGGGGGCGTAAGTAAATAAAAACCCTGGGAGGGGATTTAGAACCTAAGGGAAAAGAAAATTCAATGGGGACAAGAAATTGAATTAATTTTCGAATGATAAATAAATTCAGGGGATAATCGGTGATGGGCAGGACGGCTCTCCCGGAAATTCTTGCTCGACTTCAAATGTCAGTCTTTCATAATAGAAGCCGGGAGGGACCGTTTTCACCCCAACCGCATTTAGAAAACCCTCTGCAGAGGTTTTCCGGACGTGGAAGTTAACGATTCGGGATCGTAGCTGTTTCGAAATTCATGTTGATTAATTCGGTCGTAATGTCGACAACATTCAGGTTCGATCGATATTGCATTCGTTCGAATGAATGGGGGGATTGTGCGACAGTCCCTGGTTGTTATTTTTATAAAATAACTCTGTAGTTTAGTGAAGAAGGTTGTTTAACTTTTATTTTTTAACATCATTTTGTAAAGCTCTTTTTAATATATTCAAATTTATATTTTATTAATATGGACAATTTTTAAAGCAAATTTTCACCAAGACATTAAATAGAAAGTACCAACAGTAAAATAGCCGGGTGCAGCAGTCAAACCTGCATTTTTGAAATAACTGTAAAAAATACACGGTTGCATTTTTAAAAATTTTATTGGTACCATGTTAATTAACATTAAAAAGCATTTAAGAAACATTATTCATTTAAAAATAACATTAATAAAATGTCGTCCATTTCGATAGATGCATTCTTGGAGGCGATCTCTAAAACTGTCCATTACATCACGGAGCATCTGCTTAGGGATTCTTCCGGTTTCCTGACGGATTCTGGCCTTCAGTTCTTCGAGAGTAGGCCGTTCTTTGAAAACTTTGCTCTTTAGATAGCCCTACAAGAAAAAGTCACATGCGGTGAGGTCGGGTGAACGGGCGGGCCAAGGAATGGCTTCGTTCCGGGATACCAACCAAGTTCGCCCTGCCACCTCTTATGTTTCTCGTTTCACCGATGTTTTCAAAGTTTTGTACCCATAACTTTATTGAGTTAACAGAAGGCACGGGCCGATTACGATTAAATTGGAAATGAACACGGAAGCGGCTGTATTGTCGTAGAAGCGGTCATTCCACTTTTCATTGGTCCGGAAAACCCCTGCAGGAATTCCCGGACCTGTGTGGCAATGCCGATGGTCCCTCCCGGCTTGTCTATGTGACAACTCCGACTCAGAGTTCAAATTAAACAGCCTAAGCTTGGTCAAAAGTCCGGGAGAGCCATCCCGACGTGCACCGAAATCCCCTGAAAGTTGAGTTTGATCTGATGGATCGAATTTGTCCCCGCATTTGGTTTCTACCCTTGCGTCTAAAGTTTCCCCACCAGGTCTCGAGGAAGTACGCTCGTCAAAAGCGCATTCTGGTTTAAATTTTGGACCTCCGCTTTTTTTCCAGGTGGCATTTAATTGACTGGATTCCATCTACAGTGCTAAAGGCGGTCTGGAAAGAGTCGATCGAGGAGGCCCTACTTAAGTTTCTATTTTCGTTCTCCATTTTTGTTCTGTTTGTCCAGGGATGCCAGGTACTTTCAGTAATCAATGTATAAAGTACAGACGGCGTGTCTGTCTTTGTCGCTGTGTGGACCCACCTCCTTAATTACCCCGCTAGCTGGAAGCTGCTAGCGTTCCACCATGGACCGCAGTGACGAAGGGTTTTTAAAGTTTGAAAGCGGGACTAATTTTGGTTTATATTAATCTTAGGAATAGGTTGAAACCAGGATTTCCCTAAGAAAACATATTTAGGTTCGTTGACACGGGCACGTTCAACTTAATTTTCGTTTAAATTAAACAAGATCAAAAGTTTAATTTTAGTGAATTCACGGGGGGCCAATTTTTCTGTTTATTGTTTGTCGTTGAATTTAATTTTCAGGGAAAGTCTGAGTTGTTGTACGTTCGCGAAGCCGCTCCTAATGCTACCTAATCATAATGCTAATTAGGGGGGTCGGGGGGGGCGCTTAACTAACTTCACTCTATGACTTTATTCAGTCGCTACTGTCAACAGCACTTATTAAGCCTGAACGTAAGCCCTGCATCCCTAAATAATGTCAACACGCTCTTGAGTCTTTCCATTCCTTCTTGTGTCGACACGGAGGGTATCAATGTATCGTCAAGATATGCTAAAGCAGTTTCAAATCGCAGTGGCCCTAATATTTGATTTACGGTTCGTTGAAAAAAAGCGGGTGCATTGATCATACCGAATGGGATTCTTAAGAAATCGTAATGGCCGCCGGGAGTGACAAACGTAGTTTTTGGGATAGATTCTTCGTCTATTGGAATTTGATGGTACCCTGATGCAAGATCTAGACTAGTAAAATATTTACTGCCTTTTAAAGAATCTAGAAGGTCGTCTATTCTACGTAAAGGTTGATTCATTTTTAAGGTTTTTCGGTTCAAAGCGCGGTAGTCTATGCACATGCGCGGCTCACCGTTTTTCTTTTTTACTAAGAGAATGGGACTTGAATAAGGTGAGTTAGATTCGCGAATAATATTGTTTTCGATTAAATCTTGAACCATCCCTCTAACGACTTCACGTTCCGTAAAAGCCATTCGATAAGGACTGTAGGTGATAGGTGATTCGTCTGTTAATGAAATGGACATTTTTGCCACATTAGTTTTACCAATCTCGGTAGTATTGGTAGCAAAACAGTCGCGGTACTCGTTAATAAGTTTTAATAAGTCATTTTTAACAGAAATATCTAAATTAGCATTTAATTGTGCTTCAATATCTTTGGACGTTAAAAGTTTGAATTTCGCAACTTCGGTATGCATCACGGGTATAGGCGAAGTATTTACTTATTCGTAACAAGTAAATCCTCTGGCTACAACCCTGCCTTTTTTGTAACAAATGTCCTTACCTGATGCGTTTAAAACAGGTATAAGACCGCCTGTCGACACGTTTATGACGCATCTTGGAATAACATGAAAATTGCCTGGTCCATTTCTGTTTTGTAAATCGATATAAACTTCGCCAACATTTTCATTACTAAAAACTTCAATATGACCTATGTGATGAGTTGGAATGATAGTGGTCTCTCGAGCACATAAACGTATTTTTTTTAGTGATTTATTAATATCTGATACAATAGGCTTATTTTTATTGAACAAACGCACTTGATTACCATGTATAACAACTAAAATGTTATCGTTATTTATAAATGGCTGTCCCACAATAATAGAAACGTTTTGAACATTATCCGGAACCACCAAAACGTTTACCTTTGCAGTAGCTAAATCCACGACTAAATATATCTCGACCTTATGGCTAACATGTACTTCTCCACCGGCAAACCCACGTAAACATGCCGATGTAGGCTCGCATTTAAGACCAAGTTTTTCAACATCGGATTTTCTAATACCTAGTAATTGCACCACAGCCAGAATCGACATAACCTCTCATTGGTTCACCGTTTATCATACAATCAATAAAATAACAGGTATTTAAATCATTACTTTTAGGAATTTGCGGAATCCGTAAAATATTTACTGACTCACCTGTGGATGGTACTTCATAGCGTCGTCGTGAAGGCGCTGATTGTCCCCCCACTACACATTTATTGGCTTCGTGACCCAATAAATGACATTTTGAACACTCAATCCGTTGTTTTGAACCGTTGCGTTGGAGTGAAAATGTCCCTTAGATGTGCAATTATAGCAATGAATATTTTTTGTAGTTTTCTTTGCGGCCGCTGCTCGTTAAACATAGATTCTGGTTTTGGGTTTCGGCGTCCAGTACTCCCCTGGTACACGTGACTATTTTCTGTTGATTTTCATCCCGTAGAGTTGACAAGTACTCCTCATATAGAGTCTCTGGGGTCACGTAACGCCCCGCCCTAGCCCCATTTTGAATTGTTACGTTTACTATACCGTCGATTAAACATGAATCTGCATTGCGACCTGTAATTTCTCACGTCCTCAGTAGCTCCATCTTACTAAAATAGTAATTGGTCATCGTCTCGTCTCTTTCTTTAATTCGTCGAAGCATTTTTCTTAACACAGTGGCATAGTCAACATGATCAGGAAAACTCTTTGAAATCAGTGCCATCCATTCGGACCACAACAACTTGGATATGTTGTGAGGCTATGATACCAGGTTCGTGCCATGCCTGCCAAACGTGACTGCATGATATATGCGGTAGTAGTGTCATCCCAATTATTGATTGCTTTCAGTTGATTTATCTTTTCCAGCCATTTTGCAGCTGACAAATTTTCGTTTTCCGGATTAACTCCGGAATGCAGTCGCTTTTTAGAGAAAACCGTCGATTCTCTGTTTGTGTTCTTTGTTTTGCAACAAGTTCGAGTAACTGTTCCAGTCGTTCCACTCAGGACTCCATTGAGGACGTGGACGCTTGTTCGGCGATATGTCCAGAACTCGTTCTAACTAATGGGGGTGTCAGGGAACGTGTACGTATCGCCGTTCTACCATGTGGAGACATAAGTAACTGCCTCTCACTTGTAGTAACAATTGTACCTCTTTTCTTTGACTTACCCCCGTCTAAGGGATTGTCTATTGTCCTCTTGCGACTTTGCCTCCGGGATGAACTCCGTGGTGATTTATTTTTGTACCTCCCTTCCGAAGAACCATCGCTGGACGAACTCGAAGACGAGCTACTTGAACGTTGTCTTGAACGACCCATTGGTACGTAACAACAAAACACTAACAAGCACGTCTTCGGGGGTTTTACCAAGTTTATTTATAATATACATATGTAAAATGATGTTTAAATTGTAATTAATTTTAAATAAACTTTATTATTATTATTATTATTATTATTATTACTATGCAGATACGTACAAACACAAAGGTATCGTTCACGTCGTTTTAATTGTTTCTGACACTCACACTAAGCACTAAATTTAAATTGTCCACCCCACACCTGAACTGTAAACTACTAAAAATAATAAAAACGCCGAAAGGTCAATTAAACAATATATTGGGAAATAATTGAAATAAAATAAAAACATAAAATCAGGAACAAAATAAAAGGGCTTATATGAACGCGTCGTCAAAACTAGACTGTTCTCCGTGTCCCCATCCTATTTTCTTAACGGGTTATGTTTATGTTACACAACCCATAAAGTTATTATTTATCGTTTCCTAAAAGCATGCATTGCGTATACCACTCAATGGAACCAAGAAGTTTGGGTCCGGTATAAAGAGGCCTATTATATTACACTTGTGACCTCTTCAGAATAAAATGCTGTTAAAGAAAATATTTTAGGGAATGCACTCTCCTAGTTATGATTTAAGAAGGACACTACTGCAACACTTGTCGCAGTAAACACGCAGACTGCTTGTCTGCATATTGTTTTTAAAATTGTGTTCGTTATTTTAAGCTGTTCGTCCAGAGTATTAGTGTCTATATGTCCTTTTTAAATCATAACTAGGAGGGTGCATTCCCAAAAATATTTTCTTTCACAGCACTTTATTCTGAAGGTCACAAAAATTACCGAAACGTAACTAAAAACAAAACCATAAATAAAATAATAATATAAAAAAATTGTATTTATTCCGGATCTATAAATCCCAAGAAAATATTCTACAATACAAATTTGACTGCACAAAACGCTATCCACAAATGAAACTTCGAAAAATGCTGTTTTCCTTGCATGTGAATGACAACACTTAATTACTTACGAAACGCCCCCGAACAATAAAATATTTCTATTTTTACAGTTATAATTATATATCAAAATTGAACTTCATCGCAATCCTTTATTTTAAAATGTGGATTTTTAGGGTCTTTGACATATGATAGCAGACAGCACCTTAACACAATTTTAGATGGAAATAAGTTTTAGTTTAATTTTGGTATCAGGAATCTGTGCCAGCGTTTTGTACAGACCTTTTGATAATACGCTGGCTTAATTTATTTTTCAGAATATGGCCTCATATGTTGTCACCAAAATCACCGTTATTCTCTTCGCTTCTGCCATTATATTTATGTTGTCGCCATCTCGAGCTACATACAGAAAACCGCCATTTAATGGATCCATCTTTGGCAAAAGAGTTGGCATTGTAAGAGAAGGTAAGTGTTTCGAAGTAGCCAATTCTGAGACTAGGCTTTACCAAGCGCGGCCCGTGAGTTTTTTTACAGGTGGGTCAAAATTTTGTGCGCAACTAGTGATATCAACGCAACAAGCAAAATACACTTTTTTAATTAAGAAAGATTTTTTAATAATATGCCAAGAAATTATTTACCTACAAATAAACACTGCAAAAATCATAAAATAGGTACTGCAGAATATTGAACATTACTACTCTTGATGTTTATGACTTTTAATATCACTTTTCTGTTTATGGATTTTTTCTATGGGTTTTAATACCCTAAAATAGTAGATTTTACCGGCTTCCGTTGTGATAAGTTTAGCATATCCTCAATAGAGGTCGCGCCTTGCACTAAAAGCCCAGAATATAAACAGAACACAATTCTGAGCTAAAAGGATTATTATTCGTAAAATAAAATTAGGAACGCTGCCGAAACTCCGTTTTCTTTAATAAATACAATGCTGGCCTAAGATGAAATATGCTGACGACTAGACATAGTAATACGATATGTGTCTACGCACGTGCAGTCTGTAAGATGTAGTAAATATGAGATTGCCGACAATTTTAAATATATTTTATCGAGGAACAACTTGTTGCCAATGCACCTTTTAGAGCCGATCTAATTTTTTAAATAACAAAAAATTAAAGAAAAGTTCTTGCCGAACACTGATTCGAACCCTCGACCTCCCGATTAGCTCGCTGAGATCGTACCCCTACGGCTACGCTGGTTATCTAAGAATATCGGTCCGATACCGTTAAATTTGATGCCTAGCGCTGGCCTGACAGAAATCGTATTTATAATTTTTTATGTTTAACCACTACAATATTATTAATACAATGCCCGTCAACTTTTTAGAAAACTGAAATTTGCCATGGTTATAGGTTACATCAAACACACACAGACTTAAAATACAAAAATAATAATTTATACTACTTTTTTCTGGAGAATGAGAAGTTAATGGCGCATAATGAAAGTTATTTTCCGAAATCACTATCACTAATAACACTAATGACAAAAAATATTAGATACGTATTTTTTACGTGCTAATTCCCCAAAATAACGGAGAAAATCACTCCTGAACTTCACCCCCAAAAACGTATTTTGGTCGATTTCACCTATAAGAAGATACAATTAAAGTTCTTTCTAGGAAAAGTTGTGTATAGGGATATGCCAGTAGTTTGATTTGAAAATTCTATCTTCTTGTAGGTGAAATCCACCAAAATTCTTTTTTGATGGTGAACTTCAAGGGTAAGATTATTCCGAGTAGTAAATGATACCACTAAAAATGTGATGGTACTGTTATTTTTTGTGATATCAACGTACCATGTTCCCAATTTTATTACTTATTATTACTATTTGCTTATAGAAAGCAATCATTATTCAACAATTTGCTAAAAAAAGTGAGTGAAGAAGAATGTGTGTATTTGCATACCTTAAGTCACTGTGACAAGCCGACACACCGACAGCCCGAAAGGCAGACAGACAGGAATAAGAATAAATGTTTTTCGTGATTTTGGGATCCCCAAATCCTGAAGATATGAAAAAAACTTCATAGTTTATAGCAGAGACTATAAAGAATATAGACAAATTCTCGAATACACCGAAAGCCGGTCTCCCTTGAAAGATTTGGGTGGGTGTACTAATTTATGGTTTAGGAATTTGTTTGTTCACCATATATATATATATATATATATATATATATATATATATATATATATATATATATATATATATATATATATATATATATATACCGGGTGTCAACAAGATCACTTTCCGGCTGCCATTTATTTAGTTTTTAATCCAACAAGATGAAACTTGGCAGGAGTCATAGGCTACTAAAAAGTCACTTTTCGAGGTACTTGTCAAATTTCGACGACTTCCGGTTTAGCCGGAAGTGACCCCAACTTTGAATTTTCAAATGAGACACCCTGTATATTTCTTGATTTTTGGAATCTAGAGATCATTTTACGTACAACTGTATCATAGTTATTACTTTTTGTGTCAATTTACCATTTTTAAAACAAATTTTTTGTTTTAATCTAGAGTGCCATGGCCCACCTTAAATCGTTCTAACAGACGTGTACATCTGCGCAAAAATACCTACACAATTTTATCACCTTTCATTTGTCTTACCAGAGCGTTCAAAGTTGACTAAATTACTTTTTTGATAATAACTTAAAAAAATTAAATACAACTATAATACTTTCATGGTATAATTAGATGTAGTTTTTTATTACGAATCCAACGGTGCATCACGACATCAAAATTCTCTTGGATTTTCTAAAGAAAATTGCATTTTATTGCCATAGCCATTTGTTATGGTTTGATCAAACATGTAACTGCACGACGCGACGATCAAATATTATATCCAGTTAGCCATGACAAACAATTAAATTATTATAGCTGTTTAAAAAATAACGGAATGAAGCCTCAAAATATTGTTAAATTTGCCAATTCAGGATAAATGATAGAATTTTACAAATTTGTAAACAATTATTTTTTCTGGTGTTTAATATTATGTGTTTGGTTTGTGGCGAATTGTTTACAGCCACCCATTATTATTATTCAGTTTTGTCATGGCTAAGTGTATATAATATTTGATCGTCGTGCAGTTGCATGTTTGATCAAACCATATAAAATGGCTATTGCAATAAAATGTAGTTTTCTTTAGAAAATCCAAGAGAATTTTGATGTTGCGATGCACCGTTGGATTCGTAATAAAAAACTACATCTAGTTATACTATGAAAGTGTTATAGTTGTATTTAATTTTTTAAATTTATTATCAAAAAAGTGATTTAGTCAACTTTGAACGCTCTGGTAAGACAAATGAAAGGTGATAAAATTGTGTAGGTATTTTGGTGCAGATGTACACGTCTATTAGAACGATTTAAGGTGGATCATGGCATTCTAGATTAAAACAAAAAATTTGTTTCAAAAATGTTAAATTGACACAAAAAGTAATAAGAATAATACAGTTGTACGTAAAATGATCTCTAGATTCCAAAAATCAAGAAATATACAGGGTGTCTCATTTGAAAATCTAAAGTTGGTGTCACTTCCGGCTAAACCGGAAGTCGTCGAAATTTGACAAGTACCTAGAAAAGTGACTTTTTATTAGCCTATGACTCCTGCCAAGTTTCATCTTGTTCGATTAAATACTAAAGAAATGACAGGGAAAGTGATCTCGTTGACACCCGGTATATATATATATATATATATATATATATATATATATATATATATATATATATATATATATATATATATATATATATATATATATATATATAATAAATGTAAATGCGAAGATTTACTTCTTCGCTAGTGCAGCGAAAAGGCCGTGAATGAAAAATAAAAATAATGAGGACTATCTTTGATTCTGGTCTGGGTGACCTCCTGCTATCGATTTCTGGGCTCTTACCCATCAGCGGGCAGGCTTACACCCAGGGTGGCTGAAGAACAGACCACGATTTGACCAGAATCAAAGAGAGTCCTTATATCCAAAATGTTCGGAAAGGATGGGTAAGATGTAGTGGCTCGCGCCAACTAGTTCACCCAGTGTTGCTCCAAAAATGTTTGGCTGCTAACACAATAATACTCGAAAGTATGTCGAATGTCGATTTTCTCGACGTCGACGGTACAAATGCACCATTGTACAACAATAGTAGAAAAATGGAAGATTTCTTGGCCTATAGGTAATATAATAAATGTAAATGCGAAGATTTACTTCTTCGCTAGTGCAGCGAAAAGGCCGTGAATGAAAAATAAAAATAATGAGGACTATCTTTGATTCTGGTCTGGGTGACCTCCTGCTATCGATTTCTGGGCCCTTACCCCTCAGCGGGCAGGCTTACACCCAGGGTGGCTGAAGAACAGACCACGATTTGACCAGAATCAAAGAGAGTCCTTATATCCAAAATGTTCGGAAAGGATGGGTAAGATGTAGTGGCTCGCGCCAACTAGTTC
Source organism: Philopedon plagiatum (assembly GCA_963971165.1). Taxonomy (NCBI): domain Eukaryota; kingdom Metazoa; phylum Arthropoda; class Insecta; order Coleoptera; family Curculionidae; genus Philopedon; species Philopedon plagiatum. The sequence goes on from OZ020195.1 coordinate 39,826,765, forward strand.
ACCCAGTGTTGCTCCAAAAATGTTTGGCTGCTAACACAATAATACTCGAAAGTATGTCGAATGTCGATTTTCTCGACGTCGACGGTACAAATGCACCATTGTACAACAATAGTAGAAAAATGGAAGATATCTTGGCCTATAGGTAATATAATAAATGTAAATGCGAAGATTTACTTCTTCGCTAGTGCAGCGAAAAGGCCGTGAATGAAAAATAAAAATAATGAGGACTATCTTTGATTCGCTGCACTAGCGAAGAAGTAAATTTTCGCATTTACATTTATTATATTACCTATAGGCCGAGAAATCTTCCATTTTTCTACTATTGTTGTACAATGGTGCATTTGTTCCGTCGACGTCGAGAAAATCGACATTCGACATACTTTCGAGTATTATTGTGTTAGCAGCCAAACATTTTTGGAGCAACACTGGGTGAACTAGTTGGCGCGAGCCACTACATCTTACCCATCCTTTCCGAACATTTTGGATATAAGGACTCTCTTTGATTCTGGTCAAATCGTTCTTCGGCCACCCTGGGTGTAAGCCTGCCCGCTGATGGGTAAGGGCCCAGAAATCGATAGCAGGAGGTCACCCAGACCAGAATCAAAGATAGTCCTCATTATTTTTATTTTTCGTTCACGGCCTTTTCGCTGCACTAGCGAAGAAGTAAATCTTCGCATTTACTTTTATTATATTACCTATAGGCCAAGAAATCTTACATTTTTCTATATATATATATATATATATATATATATATATATATATATATATATATATATATATATATATATATACATATATATATATATATATATATATATATATATATATATATATATATATATATATATATATATATATATATATATATACAGGGTGTTATGAAATTCACTGCATATATTGAAATGGGTGACTCCTGATATGAATTCAGATTGAATAAAAATATTCACAAATGGCGCTCACTATAAAAAAAAGGTTGATATCAGCCCTCAAAAAAAAATTTTTTTGTGACAGCGCGCCACTGTCATAAATACATGGCTATATAAAAAACAACGAGCAATGTCAGTTACAGAAAAAACTTTTGTTTTTAACGACAGACGTAGCCAAATTTTTTTACCTTATTTCTATGTACCAAGTTCGAAGACCTAATATTTTTGTTACCTTTAAAGAAAGAACTCCTAGTATCACTTAATTTCAAAGAGCTAAAATATTACAACACAAAACAATACAAAAAAAGCTCTTCTTCAAACGAAGTGTAAAATAATAATTTTCAACTAAACGTACCTACTTATCAGCAGTGGAAACTTTCATTTTCACTAAATAATAACCAGAAATTTCCAGTGTTATCTGCACACTTTACAATGCGTAGGATAGCACTGGAAACTTTCTTTTATTCTATTTTGCTTTAGTCTCTTTTAACTTGATATCAACATTCGAATACTACATATGTACACCTAACAGCCAGCGAAAAATTAGTTTTCATATTAAATGGTCAACACTATACGCGCGTACGATATATTTTTGATAATAACACTGATAAAAAGCTAGACAGTTTTTTTACTAAATAATAAAGAAGTATAGATAAAACTTTATGAAAATTGAAAATCCAAAACATCCTTGTCGACAAATAACGCTGAGTCATTGTGTCTTGTGTCTTTTGTTGACCTCCCCGGCCACGCGGGCCACCAAAGAAAATAAAATTTGATTGGCTGGCTGCGACTATGCGAACCTGGTGGCAAATATCTATAATACGTTTTCAACTGCCGCGTAAATTTGAAATATGGAGAATATATCTTTAGTTTGAAAGTTTTTGAACAAATAAGTGAAGTTTACGGTGATGTAAGGCCCGGTACTTTGAAAAATATTAATAACAACGATGTGTAAAATAAACTTTCGGTTTAAATTCGGTTTACGTACTTTGACAAACATTTGATTGCCAGATTAGCAATCCACAGTTTGTCCAGTCCTTAGAACTACTATTTCAAATTTTAACCCCAAAATCTATAAAAAGAAGAAAATTCTAGGTTATGTCATTTCATAAGTTCTTCTGTCACAGACATTCACAGATGATCGGTTTCTATATTTTCATTTATCGTTTTCATTGCATTTTGGTGTTTTTAAAACAAGGTATGTATGAAACATAATTTTAAACATAATTATCTATAAAATAAGATGTTTTTAAACCAACAGAGCACTCAAAAATATTGTTTTTTAGCATTTGACTTGGTGGAACTGATGCAATATGAACGAGTCTAATAAGAAAAAGCAAAGGGCTGCTAACTATACTAATAAAGAAATTATCTTCTAATGAATAGCATTAAGCCCGAAATGAAGATAACTGAAAACAAGAAAACAGATGCGGCCACAGTGACTGACAAACAGAAGGTTTGTGAGAGGGTTTCGATGTTTTTGAATATGAACAGTGAACCTAGTTGAGATGTAAATTCACTGAAATTAAAATATGAAAACCTAAAAAAATTTGAAAAAAAAAAGATTGCATTGAAAAAACCACATTATAGAGCTACAGGTGGTGGTCCTGCAACTACAACCAAATTAGAGTGGTATGAAGAGTTTCTGCTAACACTATTACAATTAGGCCTAGCAGGGTTACCATCACAGGGTGATTGTGATGAAGAAGACAACTCACATTTAGCAACTAGTCTGAATTTGCAATGGGGTAAGTATAATCACATTTTTATCATTAAACCTATTATCACCTATGTCTATAGTTATTGGTACAAAGTTAAACAAAAAACAACTCAGATTCTTGTTCAGAAGGTTTAAATGAATAATAAATATCGAACGTAGTCATAGTGCCGTCTGTGAAATGAGTGCTGAAGAATTTAATTGAATTTTTGGGTTTTAAGTGAATGTAAAAAAGTTTTTGTGTTTTAAACCTAATTTTTATAGTGTGACTTCTCCTGTAATCTGTAATATTCTGAAATATCTTATAGTATAACTGAAATCTGTCTTCAAAAAATTTCATAACCTAGAAGAGTGCATGCGGATATCTTGAATTGACGATACGACTGCGTTCCAAATTTTATTTTAGCTTGCTTAAGAATCGCTAAAATGACAAGAGGGAGAGAAAACAAGGAATTTCCATGTGTTGTCTGCAAAGAGACAACTAAAGGAGCATATGCAATCTCATGTTGCAAGTGTGATAAGTGGCATCACATAAAATGCATTGGCATGTCGGTACCCACACTAAACAGTTTTGAAAAGGAATTGAGGCAGGTGGACGGAAAGAGATGGTTTTGCAAAACTTGTAACGATAATATGACAAAGAGAGTCTCGGTGGGTACACCTGGAACAACGAACAAAAAGGAGTATACCTTGAATGACGTTATGCAGAAACTGGAGAGCATAGAAAACAAATATATTGATATATTTGGTAAGCTGGAAGAGCAACAAAAAATCAATATGGAACTCAGAACAGAAATCAATGATCTAAAAATTAGACTGGCTGCATCTTCGGCAAACATAGAAAACCAATCTGAAGAAAAAGTATACGAGTCTAAATGTAATCCTATTGCTGAATTGACCGAGCGTGAGTACAGAAAGAAAAACCTGATTATATTCTCACCTATTGAACTTAAGACTGGTGACCTTAATGAGAAGCAAGAGGCCGATCGTAACTTGGCTAAGAAGATAATTGAAATTGCCTACTCTTTAGTGAAGCCTGACGAACTTAGGATATCCCGTGTTGGCCCTGAAAAAACTGAGAAGAACAGACCAATGAAAATCAGATTCCCCCATGAAGAAAATGTTAGAACTATAATTCAAAATGTATCCACACTGAAAAAATGTGAAGCCCTCTCTAGCCTAGCCTTCATCTTCGATAGAACTCCCACACAGTTGCAGGAATACAAAGTATTGAGAGCGGAATTAAATGGACGCATCCAGGAAGGTGAAACTGGCTTGAAGATAAAATATTTTGGTGATATCCCGAAAATAATAAAGTCAAAAAACTAATGGACAGTAATAAAATGTCTGCATTTCACATTAACATACAGTGTATTGCAAATAAATCGTCAGAGCTTTCTATTTTTCTTCAATATAATAAGTTCGATATTGTATGTATCTCCGAGCACTGGCAGGATGAGTACCTAATTAAATTAATTAATATACCTAATTATAAACTTCTCTCTTACTTTTGCAGGGACACCAATAAGCATGGTGGTGTAGCCATATATATAAGAGACGGGATGATTGGTGACTTCGTCCCTATAGACATGAGTAGGTATAGTGTGGAGTTTCTGGCTGAATTCTGTGGTGCCTACAACAAACGCACCCATACATTGATTATCTCTGTTTACAGACCCTGTGGTGGCGATGTCGATGATTTTGTTCAAAATTTTGAGAATCTTATAAATGATATGTCAGCAAAATGTAAAAATTTGATTATCTTAGGGGACTTTAACATCGATTTTCTTAAATATTCTTTACCACTAGAGAACTTGGTCTGCGTAATTTCATCCTTCGGCTTATATGCCACTATTAGCCAGTTTACAATTGTTTTCCGTGGTAGCAGCTCTTGCATTGACAACATCTTAACTAACTTGAATGATGATCAGTTCTCTACATTGGTTATAGACCCCTGTCTCTCTGACCATTATGGTCAACTTATTACTTTTAAATCTGAGGCGATGGTTCGACCTAGTCAAAGAACCAGTTCGCGCCCCATTACTCAACGAGGTCTGGATAATCTGAAGGCTGATATTATGCTGGTGAATTGGAATGCCTTTTATCTTAGTACTGGGGCTGACTTCTTAACAAGTTTTCTGATAACTACTTTTAAAGAATTATTGAATAAGTGTTTTCCGGTGCAAGCGGTGAAACCTAAGTGTGGAGGGCAGATCGTTAATTGGTTCGGGCCTGATCTCGCGAGTTTAAGGGACACTTTGAGAGCAGTAAAAATTATATCTGATCATAGGGGGGATGATGACTCTAGGAAAGTATATAAAGAAGTACAGAGAACATATAAAAATAAAATTATTGAATCTAAACGTAATGCTTATGATAACTTTTTACAAAACTCTAACAACAAGATTAGAGATAGTTGGAGACTCATTAATTTTGTGAGAAACAAGGAGAACACCAAGATCAGTAGCAATATTTCGAATTCAGAATTTAACGATTTCTTTGTCTCTGTGGCTGAGAACATCGTCAATGCCTTGCCTGCGCTTGACCAGGACCTAGTCATTAGCAAAACTCCTGTTGCTGCTGGGTCTTTTTTCATTAGTCCCGTGACTGAGGATGACGTTCTCTCTGCGATTTACAGTCTTAAGGATTCTAACTCCCTTGACATCTATGGCCTTAATAGTAAAATAATAAAACATCTTGGCTCCAGTATAGCTCAGCCACTGGCACATCTCTTTAACATGTGTGTTTGCGAAGGTATATTCCCTGATGAGTTTAAGATTAGTAGGGTGGTGCCAGTTTTCAAGAAGGGGAACGTTGATGATGTCAATAACTATAGGCCTATATCTATCATCCCTATTTTTAGTAAAATATTTGAAATAATTCTCAAACCTAAAATCTGTCAGTTTCTGGAGAAGAATCAGCTTCTTAATCCTAACCAGTTTGGTTTTAGACCAGGCCGGTCAACTGTTGGGGCGGTTACAAATTTGGTGGAGAGCATAGTCGGGGGCTTTGAGGAGGGTAAAAATGCTGCAGTTACTCTGTGCGACCTAAGCAAGGCCTTCGACTGTGTTGATCACCAGAGGCTGCTCACAAAGCTGGAAAACTTTTTTAATATCAGGGGGATCTGTTTGAAGTTCTTCTCGTCTTATCTTCTTAACAGACATCAGTGTGTTGGATCTTGTGATAATTATTCTGAAATAAAAAGGGTAACATTTGGAGTTCCCCAGGGCTCTGTATTGGGGCCACTGCTCTTCATTATGTATATTAATGATCTATATTACTTTCTTACCTGAAACCTGTATTTTATATGCCGATGATACTACGGTTATCTGTACACATAAGGATATTGGTGCTTTACAGGATAATATTTCTTCATTAGAGGACAAGGCCGGTTTATGGTTTCTCCATAATAAGCTTAACATGAATACAGATAAGACTCAGCGGCTTACTGTCTCGAGTGACCCGAGACTGACTGAGGGTGGAAAAGTGGTGATGTTGGGTATATCACTTGATGATGGTCTAAGATGGAATGGCCATATAGACATCCTTTGTAGAAGGTTGTCCTCTGGCGTTTTTCTATTGAGACGGTTAAAGCATCTTGTCAGTGGAAGGGCGCTTAAGTGTTGCTACCATGCTCTTTTTGAATCCCATATTTTGTATGGAGTTAGTCTATGGGGAAATGCGACGGAGTCTCGAAGGATCTTTATCCTGCAGAAGAAGGCTGTTCGCATTCTGGCAGGTGCTGGTCTGAGAGATCACTGCCGTCCTATTTTTAAAGACCTTGGCATTTTAACTTTTCCCAGTCTTTACATCTGGTATAGCTTGATAGATATTCATAAAAATAAATCTAACTTACTTACAAACTCATACTATCATGATTATAGTACAAGACAGGTACATCATCTGAGACCTAAAAAGTTTCGACTCAATGTTTCAGCCCGAAACTCTGCACCTGTACCTCTCTACAATAAGCTCTCTCTTGAAACTCAGAATTTAAACTTAATTCGTTTTAAAAATAAAACTAAAACTTTCCTTGCACTAAATGCCTTCTACAGTATTAATGAATTCAAGCATTGGCCGAATCCTATCTGAACTCTCTTAATATAGTTTATTTAATAACCTCTATCTCCTGCAACTCTGTACACCTTGATAATCTGTATAATGCTAACTGAATAGTTTAATGCCTCTGATGGTTTATCTGGGATATAATGTATGAGTTTAATTTCTGTACCACTTTTTATTTTTGGTTCCAATTTGTGTATTTCTGCGGTTATATTTTTATGTTGTAAATTGTTTTTTTTTCTTTTTTCATGTATTGTATGTTTCACATGTTTTGTGTATATACCTATGACGATTGTATGACAAAGTTTGTCGAGAACATGAAATAAATCTATCTATCTATCTATCTAAAAAATACCCATATGAAAAATAGTTAAGGATATTCATTTATTATGAACTTATTTGTATTTTCCTATACCTACTTAGTTTTTTATTTTATTTTTTCATAAACACTGAATTTTGATATAATATATATAATATTATTGTTTTATCTCGTTGATATCTACTTTTAATTATTGCAACTATTTCGTTTGCAAAACATATTGTTTTGTAACTTTCCTTTAATAATTATCCCTAACTTTTTTCTACATGTGTACCTAGTTGTTTTTGTTAAAGTCACTTATACCTATGAAACCATGACAACTCTGTATAAAAAATCTGTATTGATCCCAACCATTTATTATTTTATTTTATTCCAGAAGAGAAATTGAGTGTACACCGATTTTCTAACGAAACCAGTAGTATAGCTCTATGAGTACTTGGCTTCATTCGATAACTTATATCTCGGCTTATATTATCAAGGGAACTTTACTTAACCCATTGCCAGGCTTATAATATTTTCCATGTACCAGACTACATTTTATTGTAAATAATTTTATTATGCCATTCATAAAAATGGGGATTTATTTTTTTAACTTTTGTTGAAATATTTTTTAGAGCAAGCTGAAATAGCAGAACTGGAGATTGAGCAGAAAGAATACAACGTTGATGATCAGTATGAAATAATAACTATTGAGCAAGCTATTGAGTCTTCAGGGAAGAGTGTAGTAGAAGAAAGTCCTGAAGCACGTGAACATAATTTAAAAAGTAATAATGAATCAGAAATTCTCTTCAATATTCAAGGTACAGGACATCCAAATAAAAGTAAAAGACTTTGTGATGAAGAAACTGTGGAGTTGGTATGTTTAATTAATTATAATAATAATAATAAAATGTTTTATTTGCTTATCAGCATTATTAACACATTAAGCATTGTCATAAGTACCTATAAGTAAAAAATGTATAAATTGAATCTTACAAGTAATTTTTAGATTTAAATGATACATTGAGTATTAAAGTCACAAAAATACAAAACAATCCAGTCCAAGATTTGACAACACGACACCGAGAAATAAAAAAAATCAGTTTAGTAAATTGTTAATGAAAAGCTTTACATTACAAAATACATTACATATGTAGCAAATTTGCCCGTATGATATTTTTTAATAGAAAGAAAAAACTAAAAAATGCAGAAGTCAAAAAAAATTTAAGTTTTACTTGGTAAGTCATTATCTTTCTTTCAGTCTAGCTTTAAATGCCCAGATTTGTGACACAAATGATAATTAATTTTGTCATAACTTGTTAATAAAATGTTTTTAAGTATCATGAAAAATTTTATAAGCACAAGTTTTGTTTGACTTGCTAAAAAAAAATGGAATACCTAATTTTTTCAAATAATTTTTCCATCACAGTTTCAAAACTTTGTACTGTATTTTCAATTGCAGAAATACGATCATTCTAAAATTTTTAGTTGTTTTTGCTTCTGCAAATTTCCAAAAACTCTGGGTGGAAATAGAAAATTAGTTTTAAAAATACTAAAACTTTCTACTAAGCAAATTTTTCATTAAAAACTTATGGAACAATTAATTGATTACATATCATTTAACCAAACATTAAAAACATTTGCAGCTGAATATGACCTATTAGATATCACAATTGGCTAGAGCCCAGGTTTTTGGGTTTTTATATTGCTGATTTGGGTTTTTGCTGGGTATTTGTTTTTACTTTGTTTTTGTGTTTTATGTTGTTAATTTAAGCCTTGGTTTAAAAATTTACACAAAATGTCAAATGTGTGTAAAACAGAAAAAGAATCTTTAAGATTAAATAAATAAATAAATCATATATTTCCAGTAATAGCATACAATGATCTAGTTACAAATGCAAAAAATAACAGTAATCTTAAAAAAAATACCTTCTCTTTTGTATTCTAGCCCCACACAATAAATAGCAAACATAGCACTCCCCTGCTATCACCAAAAATATTAAAGCGCACAATGGCAGATTAGATGCTGTGTGTGCGCTCATTTACACCATCATTGATCCTTTGTGAGCTTTTATAAGAAAATACTACCCAAAAACAAAAACTAACTTAGTCACAATACTGAGCATACTATCAATGAAAGCAATATCATATAGTTTTTTTTTCTGATAAATTGACACATGGTGAGTAATTACATCAAATATGCACCAAGACTAAAGCACCAATACCCATATAGGTTTATTTAAGGTAACCAACAGTAAAATTCGTTTCGATCCGTCGTATCCTATTCCCCAGTACCAGAAAAGATAATGGATTGGAGTATGGGGGGCTGACCCCGCTTTTATATGCCACAGAAAATATCTTATGAAGTTGGCCCCAAATGAAAATTTTTGAAAAAATTAATGGAGTTCTGAGATTCCTGTGAATAGTCTAGAGTTCTTTTTGATTTTTATTAATATTTCTGTTAAAATAAAAGTAAAAACACTGTTTTAAAAATGGGGGGCTAACTTCACGTAGCCCCCCATCATTGCAAAAATAAGTTTCGCCACAGTGCTTAATAGTTCTAAAGGAGTTCTACAGTTCTTTATGATTTTCGAGGCCAGATCTCTTACCAAAAAAATTCTAATACATGTTTTGTGCTTTTTGGGAAGGAAAAAATTCAACAACAAAATGCAGAACTCTTGAACTATGGCAGCACTAACGGGAACTCATGAGTTTTAAACCAGAACCCTTGTTAAAAAAATTTTCATAGGGGCCAAATTGTAAACTTTACACTTTTTTAACAGTCAAAAATTTAAGTTGTAAAAAAACACCATTGTAATTTGTAATTCCACAGAACTGTAGAACTATTGCAGCACTAACGGGAACCAGAACTCTTCCCTGATAGCACAAAATATTTTTAAAATATTTTTTAAAAATATTTATTTAATATTTGCGTGACAGATTTTTAAATATTTATTTTATATACATTATAAATATTTATTTAATATATATTATAAATATCTATTTTATAAGTATTTTAAATGTTTATTTAATATATATTGTAAATATTTATTTTATATATATTTTAAATGTTTATTTAATATTTATTTTACACTTTTTTTAAATTATTTATTTTATATAGGGCGCGTTCGTTTTTTTACGTCAGATTAATCTATTAGTATATGAAATAGAAATATACAAAAAGTCAAGAAGGAGAAGGATAGCATGAACAAAAATTCCTCAATTCATATCTTTTTGCTCGATCATTTTTCCTGAGCAAAAAGATGACAAGTTTGACAATTCTTTGACATAAATTTAGGAATTTTTGTTCATGCTATCCGTCTTGAATCTTTGTATACTTCTATCTCATATACTAACAGATTATTCTGACGTAAAAAAACGAACGCAGCCATAGTAATATACTAACTAAATAAAATATTTATTAAATAATGTTTGTACACAAAAAACTAAATTAGAATGTTTATTTTTTTTTGTATTTTTTAAGACCTGTATTTTTTTGCATGGGGGCATGTAGAGAAATTTGCCTTTCACTGTGGGTGGAGATTTTGTTGGCTTTATAATGATTTATTTTTAAATTCCTCTACATGCATCCATGCGACAAATACAGGGCTCCAAAGAAATACAAAAAAAGTAATATGAATTACTTTTATTATCTCCTGATGAAGAGATCTCTTTTCAATGGGGGTAAAACTGATGGTTGTTTATAAAAACAGTTTTGGTAGACAAACAATTTATTTTAACTCGAAACATAAAAAAAAATCTTATAAAAGTATTAACAATATTTATCTTAATCTGTTTCTTGATCAAGTTCTTGATCTTGACTGTTGTCTCTGAAAAATAAAATAAACTAAAATCGAATATAACAAAAATTGTGGTTGTAAGTTGTAAAGTTTTACGCAATAATTTTAATAAAAAAAGCAATAGTACCTGTCAGGTCTATCTTTTGGAAGTCTTGACTTTGCTGTCGCCAAAAATAGAGCAACAGTCTTTTTTATTTCATCCTCGGTTGAAGAGGGGTGACGTTTTCTTGTAGCGACTATAAATTTAAAAAAAATAAATAAAATTAGTATTTTTCATTTGTAAAAGCAACATATGAATAACTAGTACTCACCCAAAAGGGCATCATATATTTTGAGGCCACAAAATGGTAATTTTTTCTTTTTTCCTTGGCCCGAGTACTTCAGGGCCAATTGCTTGCCAAATAATTTATTCATCATAAAATAAACAGTTTTGTGAGGAGTATTTCCTCCGACTAGGTATAAACTGTTGACCTAAAAAAAGGCGCGTTAACTGCTAGTTTGGAAAGCCTACACACGGACACAAACATGGACATAAAGCTACAATAAAATTATTTACCGGATAGTAAAATAATTATAAAAGTGATGCTACTGGATTTAATAAATTCTAAAAAAGTTTACTTACTAAATTTTTAAAATTTTCCTTGCTGGCCATTTCTGCTTCTAAATCATCAATAGCAGCTGTAGTTTTGCAAGGAAGTTTGTTATTGGTAGTATCTTCATTAGGAATATTAGACACTGCATTAGCAGTTACAATATTTTCAATCCTATTCACCACTTTTCTTAATTCTTGTATTTCGAATTTAGTATTATATATTTCTGACATAAGGGTCGTAAAGTCTAAAAAGATGCAAGCATATTTATAATTATTCTGGTTTACCTAGTTTAAATTATAAAGTTTTATTTTGACCCAAAATAAACAACCCCGAACATAATAAGTAAGCGACTAACATTAACCATTAGAAAATTACAAACCATTATTTTCGATTCGCTGTAAAGAATTCCTAACAGGTAGGGACAGTGGGGTTGCTCGTCCAGTGGGTGTCCCTAAAACACCAAAACAACAGATTTCAAAAAAACAAAAACATATTTTAAACTTGGTAAGGTTTTATTATGGAAAAGAAGCATTATTTATGCTAATATAAATATCACTTACCTAATGAAGCTACTTTGCTAGTTGATGCTAAATTTGACACTGACGGCGATGATACAGTAGGAGTAAATGAACTATTGTTACATCCTAAAAAAATATTGCAAATAAAATAATAATCAATATTTTTAAAAAATGTTACCCTGACCTAATTCCTCGTAGAAATTCTCTCTGATAAGACCACCACTATATGAACCAGTTTGTTTATTTAATTTTGTCTTTTTCTTTGACTTTATTACTAAAAGCATGATTAAATTTATGTTAATATACATATTATATTTAGAGCCAATATTTCAGTTGGCACTTAAGTTTCTCTTAGCCTATACCGCAAGTTCAAAATAATTTGTCATTTACAGTGAGCGGCAAAAATAATTTTAAAAATTAACAATTTTTTTTAAGTCTATTTGGTTTGCCGCTTACTCTAAATAACAAATTTGGCAGGATGAGTTCCTGACAAGAATTTTGAGCTTGTGGTATAACTTGCTTTAGACTGTAATAAATATTATGCCAAACACTGAAATCGTCACTTAGGTTAAGAAAATCTTAACTGTCAATTGAAATACTGACCCTTATGTATATTGCATCAAGGGACAAAAGTAGGCTTTTTACAGGCAAGTACCTAATTAATTTTTACCTCAAAAATTAGAAGAGAATAAAGTGTTTGTCCCGTGACGCACACGATATGTCTACATTTTCCATTCTAGAAAAACAAAGTAATTACACGACCCCAAGTACTTACAACTACTAAGTGGTTCATTGTTATCAGTTGATTCTTCGGATGATGTACTATCATTGCTTTCGTAAATCCGTTTCGTTTTCATTCGTATTCGTTTCCTTTCTGTGGCTGTTTGCTCATCCGCTGTTTCCAAATTTGAAGTATATTGGCCTCTATTACAGAGATCCTTGGCCATGCTTAAGTCTTTTACAGCTTCTGCTTTGCATACTGCTTTTAACCAATCAAAATTTTCATTTATTGGCGTACTCTTTCTGATTTTAAAGGAATTTGTTGATGTAGGATATTTATATTTTGTTTTGGTGTCATTTCCCCAAGAACTTGGTACATAATCTATTAGATTTTCTTCACACCAGACAACGACGTCACATGATTTTTCCATTTTAGAAAAATATTTTTCTAAAAAATGCAGTCAAAATATAGTAGTAGGTACTTAGTTACGTCGAGTAACACCCTGTATAACGACACTACTTTTATTGTTCCAGGTAGTAGTGATAAAAATATAAATTTACAACCAATTACAACCATTAAAAATTATAATATGTACATTATTAAAGCTAAGAAAAAACTAATTATATCTGTGAAATTTCCGAAATAAAAAAGATATAATAATTTGTATGAGGAAAAAATTTTAATTTTACATAATATCAATACCTTTTCGCCAGAAAATCGTAAGTGTAACTACCAAACCGCCAGGCAACTTCCAGCGAATTATTGTAAAAGAAGGAAAAAAACTAATTAAGTATAATGACTTAAGTAATTCACATGAAAGCACTACTGAAAGAACTGCGTACTGTAAAATTTACTAAATGAGATATTATGGCAAAAAGGTATAGATAAAAAAAAAGTACAAACAATTGGTAATTATTCATAACAACTTTAAGACGATATTAAATATTTAAGTGCAAAATTTCAACAGCTGTGTAGTAAGAACAACACTTTAGCACCAAAACTTTTAAATTTAGTTCGTTTATTGGTACATTTATCATATCATTTAAAAAGTTTTTAAATTTATATACTCCTACTTCTTTCGAACATATTGGGTATGTATATAAACTCTTAAGTTCACTGCTAATATACCCCACTACACAATTATTGCTAGAGTTCCAATCCATAACTTTTAAAATTAATCCGTTGTGTAATAACACAAAACAATCACTTTTACTGACAGACCCAAATTTAATTTTAGAATTTGCCAGTTGCATATACTTTAACGAATTATTTATGTAAAACTTACTGGCTTGATTTCTTTCAAAATTTACAAACATATTTGAGTGTTCAGAGAAACGTCGACAGATTTGTTGTAATGGTTGATTTGGTTTTCTAACATATTTTTTTATTTTGCCCAAAAAATTTTCAAAAGGAAAACAACTGATTTCATTTAGGGTAGTCTTAAAATGTTTTACATCATCAGCCAAGTGTAAAAGACAATGCACATTGTAAATACAAGCTTCTGTACCATACAACCTTGGGAAATTTTTTACAAAGCTTAGCAGTAGCTTTTCAGCCATAGATATCCAATTATTTAAGTTTAGAAATTTACAATTAAGTAAAATTCTAATTGCTACATGGAATAGCAAGAAATGTTCATAAAGGTTCTTCTCTAATATGTTTAAAAAAATAGTTGGCCCTAGATATAACAATATTAAACGAAATTCCGTTGCTTTGAATCGAAGCACTTCATCCAAAGACCGTGGTTTGCGCGTAAAATCTGAAGGAATTCGAGAAGCGCAAAACCGCAATCTCTTCGAAAGTTTCATTCGTAAATTTACACGTAATTTTACAGGTTGGGAGCATCCTTTCTTAGTCCAATATAAGATTAATTTTCTCATAACCCCTAAACAACACAAATGCATGTAATCTAATGCGAAGTCTTTAATAATATTAATATTTCTAATATTTAATAACGGAGTCAAAGTTGTATGGTGTTCAGGACATGACTTATTTGTAAAATCATCATGTGTACGATCCCTTGAAAAAAAATCTGTGTACACTATTCTATTTTTATAATAATTTCCTTTTTGAATATATCGGTCACAGCCAAACTTTCCATTATGACCAATAGTACCTTTAGCAAATGAACGAGCTGGAGCATCACATGTAAAACCCAACAGATTAACTTTAATAGTTATGGTGTCAATAGCTATTCCATTTGTTAATAACTCATTTAGCTCTAGTACAAATTTGCCAAAATAAGTATCAATAGAATTTGGCTTAGAGCATCCACAATATATTGCAACTGGAAATGGTAAAAATCTAAAATTTTTACTATAAACTCTACATAACAAGGGCCACAGTTGCTTATTAGAGCTCTTAAATAAAGGTAGACCATCTACATTAAACATTAAATAAATGCCACATTGCAAAAATTCATTTTTTACATCAGGTATTTTAATGTACAAGTTTAAGGTATGTAAAATACCAAAATATATAAACTCATCCCCATAAGTTTTATCATCATTACTAAAGTTGCTTATTTGATTATTTCTTTTTGTTCCCAGTAAACTTCTACTATCTAATGGTAAATTAAACTCAGGCAAAATGTTGTTAAGTCCTTTAAGTAGTGTATTGCACTGTGTTAAATTCACATTTTGTTCCAAAGTCCATTTTTTTAAAAACTCTTTGAGAGCTGTACGTTTATTACAATTGGTGTATATCGAGGACAAATCTGATACACTATTTGTTAGTTCCCTAGAGTTCTCTGTGGCGTTACATGGAACAGTTATTGGTTTACAGGAATTACTACTAACAATATCTAAGTTACTTTCTTTACTAAAATGTATTGTATTTGGCGATTCTAATAAAACAGATTGCTTGTTATTTATTAAAGACTCCTTCATTTTCTTTAATCTATACCTCGCACAGTAAGTGGAGTTTCTATATTTCCTATTCATTTGTAATTCGTGTTCGGATGAATCTAAGAAAAGAAATCGTAAGCAATAAATTCAAACAATATTCATCATAACATACCTTGCTAATCTTGCTATGCTATCCCCACAACAGAGTCAACAGACATGTAACCGCAATGACCCGGTAAAACTGCTCAAAACCAGGATTTATCCTCGGGTTTATCGATTGTTATTCAGTATCTATGCGGTAAACACAACACTAAAAAGTTTATTTTCAACACTCAACAGATATTTATTACGATTATTGAGTAAAATAGCTGAAATCTTAACAAAAATACAAAAACTTCGTCAGCGTCTGGCTTTCCAACCTTAAAAACAAAACGTGACGAGACGACAAAACGAAACGAAAGGAAAACAAGAAAAACGGACACGACGCGCCCGATTGCGGGCGTGTCTTCTCCATAAGGAAGACAAAGACAGGCGGTAATCCGACGGGTTCGACACTGAGCACGCACCTGACAGCCACAGACGTTTACGCGGCAAATTTAAAAATTATCTTTCCATAAAATAGGCAAATAAAATGTGTAGTATAATACAAAATATACATGTATTTGTTATTTAATTCTCTCTTAGAAATTGTGACTTCATTAGTAAATGATATATAAAGTAATATTCTCCACAAATATTTTTTGAAAGTACTTATTAATCGTTTTTGCTAAAAACAGAACAAAAATTTTTTCTGAAATCAGCATTTGGTCTAAGTAACATTTTTTATAATTAATATTATCAGTTATTAACCACATATGACAGAAGACAAAAAAGTGCATACCTAAACATGATTTCCAAAATATTTATTTAATATTAGTTAAATAATTGCGATAAATATGTTTTTAGAAATGTTTTCTAAATATTATTGGTTAAACAAAAATTATGGAGTTCTTTAAGGAACTACGGAAATCACTGCAATTGTACATTTAATGTCTTACTATGAATAGTATTAATTAATATAATTTATGAATGTACAGAATACATAATTAACGCAATTTAACTTAATTTTACAATATTTATTTAATATTCCCTTAATATCTGCAACAAATATTTTTTTGAAAATATTTTTTAAATCTTTTATTTTGCTAAAAAATATTTAACAAATATATGAATATTTATAAAATATTTATAAAATATTAAGTGCTATCAGGGTTGTTACTATAAACGTATTTGATTATTCCAATAGTACCTAAATATGTTACAATTTCACGTGTTGTTAGAACTGACTAGATAAATGGATACAACTTAAATTTTTGACTGTTAAGAAAGTTTGAAGTTGGCCCCCATGAAATATTTTTTTAACAAGAGTTCTGTTTAAAACTCATGAGTTCCCGTTAGTGCTGCAACAGCTCTACAGTTCTGTAGAATTAGAATGGTATTTTTTTATTTACACCTTATATTTTTGATTGTTAAAAAAGTGTGAAGTTGACCCCCCATGAAATATTGTTTAACAAGAGTTCTGGTTTAAAACTCATGAGTTCCCGTTAGTGCTGCCATTATTTTACAGTTCTACAGAAAGATAATGACATTTTGTTGTTGAATTTTTTCCTTCTCAAAAAGCACAAAACATGTATTAGAATTTTTTTGGTAAGAGTTCTGGGCTCGAAAATCATAAAGAACTGTATAACTCCTTTATAACTATTAAGCACTGTGGCGAAAGTTTTGTTTCTGCAACAATGGGGGGCTGCGTGAAGTTAGCCCCCCATTTTTAAAATAGTGGTTTTACTTTGATTTTAACGGAGCTATTAATAAAAATAAGAACTCTAGAACTCTTCATAAGAAACTCAGAACTCCATTAATTTTTAATAAATTTTGCATTTGGGGGGCCAACTTCCTGTATAATATTTTCAGTGATGTCTGTACATCACTGAAAACATTATTTCTCACAAATTTAAAAATATACCTTGTTTCATTATCTTTTTTATAGCTAAAATTTTTCATTCTAAAAATGATGTATATGTATGACAAATAGTGAAATACAACCTAAAAACTAACAACTTACTCCAAAGTAAACAAAATTTACTTTTGAAAAAAGGTACTTTTAATTTTTTTATAGATCCATTTGCTGCCTACCAAGTTTAAATGGTATTTGTAAAGCTTTGATGGCAAAGTGAAACTGAAATCTAGTAATTCTTGCTTGTGTAACTATTGTTTTAATACTTTTAATGTTATTGTAATTTACATATTTTATGTATTAGGCTCATTTCTAGGATAACATCACTGTATTTTTTTGGCATTAATAAAGATCTGCTTGTCTTTGTTTTTTTTTAATACATACATATGTACTATATTATATTAAAATTTAGTTTTACCAAAAACATTTTAAAATGTTTTCTTTAGTGATAATTATGTAATATAATTATAACAATGAGATAATGAGATTTTGTACAAAATCAAAATCGTTTTAATTTGTTTAAAGGCACAACTATAGAGATGGTAGTAACCAGTGGCATATGGTGAAATTTCAAAGTTGTATATCTCTGTTCCTACATACAGGACCGGTACCAATTTTTATTGGTTTTAATAGCGAGCCCACTAGGAATTTTTTTGTAAAGAAAAAAAAACGTTTTGAATTTGCGAAAAAAAGTTGAATTTTTGCTTGGGTTTACCAGAACATTCTCAGTGGGCTCACTATTAAAACCTCCAAATGTGGTACGGTTCCTGTAAGTAAGAACAGAGATATACAACTTTGAAATTTCACCATATGCCACAGGTACTGACCTAGGCTACTAGCCATTATATCTAGTTTAATAAAAAGCATGAAAAGGTAGTAATACCTATATCTATACACGATAGCTCAAGCTCCTATTTTGTAACAAACAACATAAAACTTTAGATGTTTTATTTTCAAAAAATGTTAAGTAAAGTAAGGGAAGTTAACTTATTGGTAAAACTGAGCTGATGCAATTTTTGAACAAAAAAAAGTAAAAATGAGGAATATCGTTTATTACAGTTTTTTACGCAACATAGTGAAATTTCTATAAAGATGGGTTATCCTCCACAAAAATCTAAATACAAAAAACAAAAAGTAACACCACTCTATCCTCCCTTTGACAGACTTTCTCCCAGATGTGAGGTACATCTCTTCGCTGTAAATAAAAAATAGAATTATTACTAAACAATAACTTGAGAATGACAAAATAATTGTCAAAATATTGTGTTTTATTTAATACAGGTATTATATTAGGTTTGTTGCAACAAAAGTTCAAAAGTTTACTGAGTTTGTGCAAAGCTATTTTACTGTCACTTTACAAGTCGATTTAAAAATTATTATAGTACAGTGTTCCTAGAACGAGTGAATTGTGTTCCAAGCTAGTTCTGAAGCGGTCTTAAAGTTCCAAGATAATTCTGAATCAGTTTAACGTGCTATCTAACTTCACTTATTTTATTTTTGTTATTAATCAAATTAGTAATAGAAGAACACAGCAATTTTTCTTCCATTTCTTGTTGACATATATTAATAAAAGCGGCAATATTTTCTAACAGGTATTTTTTTGTGATTTTATAGGTTAGGATAAACAAACAAAATTCTCAACCAGTTCTAAATCGTTCCAACACTAGTCAAGTCGATTCTAGAACAATAAGTTGTCGCATGGATTCCAAGCAGTTCTGAACTGTGAATTTTTCAATTGGAACAAACCTAATGCAAAATGCAAAAATAATATTTTACATTCTTTGCCCATCTAATAAATTACACCAAAATCTAATGTTACAGACTCTTAAATTTACTTACCTCTGAAAATTTCGTTTCAAATCTCCGTTTCTCTCTCCTCTGTTAACTGCGTCTTGTTTACTTTTGATAGTCCCATAGTAAAATAATTGCATCTGGATGATTCCCATCCTTCAGAGCAGTAGGTGTTTCTAAAATTAAATGTAAAATTGTAACGGGTGTACTTTTGTCTTTTGGTATACATACTTATTCACTAGTCTTGATACAGACTATACAAGTTTAACAAGAACAGTTTTTAGGTATATAAAATAAAGGTTTAAACCTGTGAGAGACAGTTAAATGTAAACGAAAACGTGTCTTAAAGTGTTTTACCTGTTATTAAAGATGTACTGGAAACTTCCTTAATTTAGGATTGTCTCTTATTAGGTATACTAGTTAACCATCCTATGTCTGCCTAATAATTCATCTAAATGGGTTAAATAAAACCTTGTGATTTAAGACTACACGTACAGAATAAAAAACAACCCATCTTCATTCATTTTGAAGGGACTTCCACAACAGGTTAATGACATTTTCGTGTAAACATTTCTTATAAACGTGTAGTACACCTTACAATCGCAACAAACAGTTTTAACCAACGAATACGAATTGTTTTAACACTTTTATACGCTAAAAAACATAGCAAAATGTAAATAAACCAAAACGCGACAAATAAATATAGGTTAACGTAAATACAGATGTTTGCCTTCAACCTTCAATTCATTTTGACACATCACTCATTTGGCATATGGCGTTTACCAGGTTACGACGTGGTGATTTTTCTATCTCTTTTATTTCCATATCGTTGAAGAGAGACTGATCTATACCAGGTTACCAAAATTGCGTTGCTTGATAAACGCCAAAATATGGCTATTATTTTACACCTTAAAGTGACAAAGAGACAAGATACATGTTTCATGATGAAGGGAGATCGAAACAGAAGGATTTCTTAATGTCATCAAAGAGCATTCAAAGAGTCATGCGCCATATATAAGTTTTTCAGCAGCACACAAACCACGCAATGAATGTTTTAATTTTTTTTTCGTTTAAAGTTTTAAATAATGTAATTTCTTTTCACTACCTAGAAAATGGTCTTCGTCGATCCGTTGTTAACCAATATTTTGATCAGTTTTATCTAGTTTGTGCTTAGTGAGTAGCGTAATAGGGCTGAAATTATAATAATATTTACGTATTATGGTAACGGATGGTAGCGGATCTGGTTATACTTTTAAAGTAAGTACTATGTAGTTGTGCTCAATTAGTATTTTCGTTTTGATTTTTAACTTTTCCTGGGCAGAAAGTTTAAGCTACTTAGTAGGAATAACGCTTATAATCATTAATAAAATAATATAGGGTGTCATAATTATTAGTTAAAACTAAGGCTACTGACACAAAGGATTGATTTCGCAGTTTTTACTAATTTTTTTTTGTTTTCTCTTCGAAAAAGGTTTAAATTGGTTTTACCTTTGTCTTAAATTACAGTTAATAACAGAAAATAAATTATTCTTAAAGATTTATAATAATGTCTGGCAACGTTTAAACACATTCAATTGTTTTTAATTTTTCGCGCGCAGATTTACGTCAAGCGCCTTGTGTACGATCAGCCAGATGCGGCGAATATAGACTGGTTTGAGGGTATTTTTGAAAATTTTTAAAATCTTCGATTTAAGTTATTGGGTATGTCTGTAGACTACCCCAGGAGTCACCCATTCCAATATATGCAGTGAATTTCATAACACCCTGTATATATATGCAAAATGTCTTATACGCCTCCAAAATATATATGCTTTCATAGAACACACCTCCAAAATCGGAGGCGCCCCCGTTTTATACGCATATACACTTTAATTAATGGTAATGACGAATTTGCCTCCACATGCTCTCCCTACTATTATGCCTCAGAAATATGGCAATAAGGTAAGGAGGCCAATTAATACTGAAGATTTCAGCGTGTGTAAATAATTTACTTTTATGATTATGTTTCAAAATTGTTGCTGAAATTACGATTGGTGCTCCGAAAATGTAAGTATGTGTATAAGATCGGTGAATGCTTTGATATAAGGGTCTGTAACTTTATTTGTACAGTTTTTATATGATAAGAGAGGGATAAAAATGGGTAATAGGTCCTCTTATTACTAATGCATGTTGCAGTAGTAGAACTTTTTTGAAATTTATTTTTGCTAAATTGTTGTCACGCTCTAACACGAAAAATTACGAAGTCTGAACAAAAAAATATTGCCCACATTTAGAGGGATGTCCACTAATGGTGTCGAGATTATGCTTAAGTTCGTATATTGTACAGAGGCGTGGTCAAAAATTAGGCACAAGAGTAATATAACAAATATGAAAGTGTTTTTATTTAATTTAATATAATATTAGGAGCTTTTAATATTCTTGGTTTTCTATTTAAAGAACATGTTTTCGTCTCTTTCTGAGCTGAACTTACAGACACGCCCCTTAAGGTGTATCATTAAAATTTTACTAAAACTAGAACTAGTTCTTGGACCTCAAAGGAATGTCTGAAAAGTGTTCGAAAGAAAGTTTTTCAATCAAACGTTCATATCAAAACTCTTCTGTTCTAGTTATGAAAATTACCATGTTATTTTTGTTTAAATTTACCTGACACTGAAAAAATGCGAGAAAAACTTTTTATCGTAATATTTAAAGGCGTAATATAATCGACACATTATAATAATTATCTGAAACATACACACAATAAATGAGATTTTGCCTAATTTTTTCTATGTGGGATCAATTATTTTATTGAAACAAGTTGAGTCGCTGCTCGCTGGCGAATCCATTTGCACAGGTTTTTAAAAACGCTATTGTTAAATTTCAGCGGCTCATTTCTTGGCGACTAGTATTAAAAAATGTTGGTTGCTGATTGTCAACAATAGGTTTTTTAGAAACATGTACCAGCGTCGGTCGTCAGTACCAACGTGTACTCGAAACGTACACGTTTGGAATCGCCTGATTAAATAGTCTACTATATTTTCACCCCTTTAATGAAGGATTTTATTAAAATGTTAAAACGTATTTATTTATTTTTAATATTTAAATCTATTACCAATTTTGATACTTTTTTATTACTTACTTATGATTTCTCTTAAAGTCAATGTATTGCTTAGGGTTGTTAAAGACTTAACGCAATAAAAAAAGTAAAAAGATGTAAAAAACTCCTTATGTTAGGTAACAATGGAAAAATACACAACTTTCAACGTTAAAATATAACGTTAAACAAAAAGCTTAAAGGCCATGTTGAACTCTGTCAAGCGTCGTATCCGGGTTTCAAGAGGTAGCAAATTCATATCTTTTTTTTTTTAATTAAAAGGGCCCCAAAGCACATCAAATAATTTTCTTTTAACCACAATGAAAACGAGTAGGTATACTTTGGGGCTTCAACGCCCTCCGTCCTCCGGAGGGATCTTATCTTGTGATCTATGACGTCTTATATCGCCCACGTGGGTGATTGTCATTTGACCTAGACATTGGCCTTGACCTTGTCATTGACCTTGACCTTGAGAAATTACCTTGGCCAACTGTCACCTGTCATACGTCAGCTGTCATCTGTCACCTGTCATACGTCATCTGTCAGCTGTCAACTGTCATCTATCATACGTCATCTGTCAACTGTCATACATCATCTGTCAACTGTCATACTCTTGGGCGTTAGTTACTTGGGTCTTAACTACTTAGGGCTTTAACTACTTGGGGGCTGGACCTACTTGGGGCTTTAACTACTTGTGGGCGTCAACTACTTGGGGGCCCTATCTATTTGGGGCCTAACTGCATCGGACATTAGTACTACTTCGTAAGCATATTATTAGTATTAATTATTTCAGGGGAAAATGACGTCAAAAACTTTTTTTCTTTATTTTTGTCCATGCTAGGATTAGAACCTGGGATCTGCATAGTGGAACAGCAACGCTCTAACCAACCTGGCCATCGGCTTCTCATAAAATATTTAGTTCATAACATATAGGCTTGCGGCAGCTAGGCAAGCAAGATGTCGCTGTTTTTAGCGAAGTCACGATTATAACGATATGTAATAAAGGTCTTGAAGGAAGAAAACACTTAGTAGTAGTAGGAAAATTATGTATTTAACCACAAGATATGTCTATATTTAGCAACCATATATACAAAATTAGTTAATAATATTAAGCAGGTTACTGCTATGAATACAAGTAAACTAGAAAAACTGTTGAGAGTTTCGGAGAAAGATGGCGTTAGTGTAGAAGTAATAGTAGTAGTTGGAGTAGTAGGAGTACGAGTTGGGGGCGGCTAGCGCTTAAACGATAAGTGTTGAAGAATTAAAATTTTGGTGTTAGATAGAAGTCATAAAGACCATTAGATATACGTTCAAAAACCCCAAAAATATTATAGTCATTTCGGCGATTTCTCTGACGCTGACCAAAAGGGCCTTAAAATTTGTTTGCTTCGATAGGGACTAAGGGTAGGAGTAATAAAATACATACCCCAAATTTCATCGAAATCCGTTAAGCCGTTTAGGCGCTAGAGGGCTACAAAAGTGTTTAAGGTATCAGGAGCATAGGAATGTGAGAAGTTAAATAAAAAACGAAATTACGGCTAGCGCTTAAACGACAAGTGTTGAAGAATTAAAATTTTGGTGTTAGATAGAAGTCAGAAAGAACATGAGATATACAGGTTCAAAACCCCAAAATTATTAAAGTCATTTCGGCGATTTCTCTGACGCTGACCCCAAGGGCCTTAAAATTTGTTTGCTTCGATAGGGACTAAGGGTAGGAGTTGCGACGCACTTTGTTAAAAGAAAAAGTGTTTAGTTTTAAACTGTCAAAGATACTATGATGAGTATCATTGACCAAGTACTTACCGCTTATAACTTGGAAAGAATATTAAAAATAACTCTGAGAAGTACTCTAAAGAAAAACACAGGAACAACAGGGTGTCCTGAGGGAAGCAGGTGTAGTAGAGCGCGTGCAAATTAGCCCTTGGCTCAGTTAGCCGGGTAGGTTCAATTGGACGCCACCAGTTTTTTTACACCGACGCAAACTGGAAGTCGCCTAGATGGTTTAGGAACCTGCTTCTCACACGACAAACCAGCTGTTCATAACTGAAAGTTAAAAAAACATAGGGCGCAGTGAGCTGGATAAAAACAACGTGATAAGTTTACCCTATGTACATATATTTACACAAAAAAAAAAGTTTTACAAATGTTGTGAACGCAAAAGACCAAAAAGTGTTGGGCGACTTTGCCCCCGCAAAATAAATAAGTTGCTTCCAAATAAATAAATGACTTCCTGAGGAAGTCTGTCCTTATACACAAAAAAAATAAGCTGGCTCCTTAGCCCCTACTGGAGACAATAGGGAGGCTTCTTTGCACCCAGCAAAAAAGAGGTAGGGATGCTTTGTAGCCCCCACGGAAGACAATAGGGCGTTTTGTAGCCTCTGCGGAAGACCCTAGGACAAAACAATTCCTAGTAGTTACAGTAATTTAAATTTGATTAAAAAAAAATATATTTGAAGTTACGTTAATAATTAAAAATATAAATCAGAAGTTACGTTAATAGAAAAGATTACTATTCGGAGAGAAACAATTATTGACTTGAACTAAAGCGCCAAAATTTAATTAATTTTTTTATTAATTAATTAATTAATTTAATATTAAAAGAGAAAGCCATCGGCTTGAACTGAATCACAAAATTTAGGTAAGTAGAAAAATATTCAAAAATAAGAAGCTACGTTAATATAAAATAAGTTACTAGTAAAAGAGAAAGTAATGATTAAAACCCACTTGCAGAATTTAAGCAAGCTTAAGATAATATTTCAAAGTTACGTTGATAAACAAAATAAATTATTATTAAAGGACATCGATAACTAAATAAACTTGTACCGTTCCTTGATACTTTAGTGATAAACGTTAATATTTACAAACTACTACATGATCACTAACTGACCAGGTTTAACGCCGTATCATGCAATCTTACATTAACAATAAAGATAATAAAGGTACAGCAAAAGCAAAATAATTGACACTTAAATCATAATTTTACTCAAGATTCAAAGTATAAACAAAGAAAAGGCTTCAGCGAAGGCAGTAAAAATAACTAAAAATGGAAACCTCTACGGTAGCTTGACTTAAAATTTAAACATTCAAGTAATATTCAAAATAAAGGAAAAGCTTAAGCGAAGCCACAAAAAAAAGAAAGTAATTAATACTTTAAGTCCCTACGGTAGCTTGACTCAAAAGCTAAGCATCCAGTACTACTCGTGTAAATAAAGCGAATCAATGTAAGATAACACAAGAATAATAATTGACTTCAGAGAAATTTTAGTCATTAAAATGAAGAGAGAAACAGTTTAAATATAAACAATCAAAATATACACCGCTTATGTACATTTATAAAACACAAAGCTTAAATTACAAGCAATTATATCGGTACTATCCAAGCAACTAATTAACTACTTTAGGTTCCCCAAACGAATTTAACTAATTATGAAGCAACTATGTAGCTACCTTAAGTTAAGCAATTAATATGACATAATAAAAAAAGGTAAAACGTGTACGAGCATAATAAGTTTCTAAGCACACTAAAATATTCGCCAAATGATAAATTGAAAATAAAATAATAGGTTACGTAATCTGTCTGACAACATAAAAATATTTTTGAACCAATCGTTATAGACTAAAAGCAAAAGAAATCTAAATCTCGTGAAACCTCAAGCCCGTACACGTCTTAGCTTTAAAAAAAACAGGAAAATAAAGGGTTTTGTGATATCAACAAACTATACTATCAGACTATTCAGTACCACAAATTCCCTTCTAACTATATAAATTACTGCTTGAAACAGGTATTACAGTTAGCCCAATTTACTCCTGCACGTGCTTTGCGGTAAAGTTATTAAAAAAAAAAGAAATGATTTAAACAATCTACATTCTACGTGGGCGACCGACTATGTTAATTCAAATAAAACCCAGGCCCGTAAGCTGGTATAAGGAGGTCTTAAACATAACTTATAGCTTGTACGAGGTTTACGGTCCACGATCAAGTCTCAAATATTTATTCGCAAATTAGGTAAAGTGATATTAATATTTAAGAAATTGGCTTGACTACTATAACTCAAAATATGGTGTAGCAATAAGAACCACCCGAGAAAACTAGAGTCTTACTTAGAACATAGTACCGTAAAGCAGAACGATAATTACGGTTCGTTAAAATTTTAATTATAATTTTATGGGCTTAAATTGGCGATTAATAAGTACCTGAGAAACACGGAGCAAAAAAACTTCAAGGTTTAACTTACCCCTTAACCAAGGAGGGTTCGATATTCCAAACTCCACGGATAAAACACCCAAAAGAGGCAGCTACCAGCGGCTTCCAAGGCGTCAGGCCGTTGTTGATGGCTGAACAAAGTAAAAGAAAGAACACCCTTAGACTTGAAAAAAATTTCACCAGGCACGTGGTATCGGCAGGTAGACAAAAAACGTACAAAAAAAACTTACCCTATCATGGAACGAAGTCGCCCAAAAATATCCTGCGTCTTGCAGAAACAAATTCTTCAAGAATTTAAACACGGTTCCTGACTTTTTAATCCAAAAAAAAACTTGAATTTCAAAAACTGAAACTGTAAATCAGGGACCGTAGAACAACTGTCGAAAGGCAGAGTGGAAGTGACCGGCCTATGCCTCGTGTCGGAAGAATCATATGACACTTCATCCCACCACACCGACACATATCCAAAATGGTTCCGAAGAATTTCCGTCCTGCACTGACTACTCCAACCGTCACCACGCCACCAAACAAAGACACTACAATCGTACAGAGGCCTCTAGCGTGAAACAATATAGTCACGGAAATACAGAAAGTTATACCTACGCCGGTGGCTTGAACAAGATAGCAACGAAAGCCTGCCAAACCCACGCAAAAATGCCTCAGTTGCTATAGAACAAATTTGCAAACTTACGAAGCGGCAACGCTGGAAGTCTCATAGTGCAGCTGTCAGTCCAACTAACCCCACAAAATTAATAATCAAAACAGCATTTCTAAAAACAATGTTTGAGCAAAGAAAATGTCTTTAAAACGAATCTAAATAATAGAGAACGCTCAATCCAGGAACCCGAGACCGTAAAGGCAAGGTGATCAATAACCCACTAATTAACGGCGATTCAATGTCGCGAGGGAATGTAAACAATATAAAAAGGTAAGTAGACTTTCAAAACTTATTATCTAAACATGTTAGCATCAAAAGACTAAGGGCAACTTGTCTATACACACAGGGTGAACCTTAAACAAGGCGAATGAAACGAAATACAGGGCCCAAACAAGAGAGGAGAGAAAGATGTTAAAACAAACTAAGCTGTGGACGATGGCCAAGCTGACTTGAGGATAAGCTAGCAGCAATTAGCCAGAACAGAAACCGTAGAAACTAGCCTGGGAACAGAGCAGGTCAAACGTGTACGTGTGGGGACACAACTATTTCATTAAGGTAAACTATAAAATAAAACTAAACAGGCCTTCGTGAACAAAACTAACCCTTAAAACAAACTCTGATACTGGGGCCGAAATTAAATTGTCACAGAGTAATAAAATACATACCCCAAATTTCATCGAAATCCGTTAAGTCGTTTAGGTGCTAGAGGGTTACAAAGGTGTTTAAGGTATCAGGAGCATAGAAATGTGAGAAGTTAAATAAAAAACGAAATTACGGCTAGCGTCTAAACGACAAAAATGATTTTTGGTGAAATCTTGAATTTTTCTCCGAAAATCTGCTTTAAACAAGCCGCCTTTAAATCGCCCTTAGCCAAAAATTTAGGAGAGTCATACTGAAGACATATGTCACGTAAAACGCTTTCAAAAGGAGCAAGAGTTGGAGATGCGGAACATTCGAGAAAGATTGCATCATCAGTGGAATAGTACTGGACAAAGCGAGCTGAAATGATTCAACACGAGGCAGGGTCAACGCAACCGTCGTTTTCCGTGCCCAGCGGTACCATCCTGAGTAAAGTGGTTCGAAGTCAAGTCATGATGACGAAGCAAGTACTAGAATTTTCTAGCAAGCACAATGACTATGCATTGTAATGTAAAGCGTAGATAGTTACGATTAGGCCTGCGGAGAGTGGTAGCAGCAGCAATGAAAATAGTTATTTCTAGCAAAGTTACCTAGGTGAGAACAGCAAGTCGAAATCAACAACACGAAGCAAGGTCAGCGCAACAATCGTGGAGACGAGTTTTTCGATGTATGAATATGTAATAAAACTAATAATTAGAAAAATTATTTATTTAACCACAATATATCGATAATTATTATATAATATTAAACAGGGTACAGCTAGGAATACAAGTAAACTAGAAATACTGTTCAGAGCTTGGGATAAAGATGGGGTTAGGGTAGAATTAGTACGAGGAAAAGATGTTTCGACTGATGTAAAAACTTTTCCAAAATCTCGACTAAGATCGTCGCTAGAGGTCGTAATGGCTAAAATGCGTCTTTCATATTAGTGTTCTAACGGTAAGAAGGGAAGGATTCCGAATGTTGGAGAGAGAGACAGGCTCGTTTAAATCGTATGGAAAGAAACCGAAAACTATTAAATATATACTGTTTAAGTACGAAAATATCGGTTTATGTATACTCGGGCGATTCAAAACGTGGAAAGAGATAGAAAAATAAAGACAAAAATATTAGAGAATACGTACTATAAGTCATGTATAAAAGTATGGCAGCTGTCACCTATCATTTAAGATATGTCAACTGTCAGTTGTCACTTGCTAAATACCAAAATAAAAATTTAATATACGTAACGTGTTCAAAACAGCGTTAGAAGACATGCGTAAAAGTATGCCAGCTGTCACCTGTCATTTAAGATATGTCAACTGTCACCTGTCACTTTTTAAATGCCAAAATAAAAATTAAAAATACGTCGCGTGTTAAGGATGACGTCATAAGATATATGTAAAAGTATATCAGCTGTCACCCGTCATCTTCAATGTGCCAACTGTTATTATGTGCCCAAAGATCAGGATTTAGAATGCAAAATTCAACATCTTGATGAGGAAGAGTGATAAAAAACGTTGAGCGGTAAAAAATAAAAGACTTGAAAACAAATATAACTAATTATTGCACCACACAACAAGTTTGATACTCATATCAAACCCTAAACCCTCGAGATTCAGTGTAACACTCAACGTCTTAAAGAACAGCTAAAAACAAACCATGTTTAGGAAAACAACTAAGAAAAGGCCTCCTGGTTCTGGAAACAACTAGGAAACAGCCAAAAATAACTAAGAAACAGATCCTGTTTCAGAAAACTACTTAAACGTCTACCTGCTCAACTACTTAACAGCTCAATAAACAGATCCGGGTTCTGAAAACAACTAAGAAACAGACTCCTGTTTCCGAAAAAAACTCCTGAACGTCTATGGGAAACAACTAGGAACCATCGAAAAACAACTACTAAATAGGCCCCCTGTTTCAGGGAACGACTTAAACGGCCAACTACCCAACCACTTAACAGCTAAAAACACACCCTGTTTCGGAAACCAACTCCTGAACAGCTATGAAACAACTAAGAAATAGGTCTTGTTTCTGGAAACAGTAATTCGTATTCGTACTTGCTAATAGAGAAACAATCTACAGACACTAATAATCAGACTTTATCAATCAATATCCTAAAATTGCTCGAGAATACATATCAAAATATTGGAGAGAGATTCAGCTGATATTGATCTAACACAGGGTCTTAAGCACGATATCGAAACTGATGCATGGAAACTGGGAGATTCACGGGTTGATTTTTTGAAAAATGGCGATATTCAAGTAGGCGATATTGAATACCGAGGAACTCAAGGGCGCTACAATCTTCTGTTTTTTTAAAAAACTATTTATCATAAAAAGGAAGATGAGGAACAATACAAAGATACTCTCTTACGAACAAACCTTTACCGAAGGGATAGTGGCCAGTTAAAAGGAAATAGATCTGACAAATATAACAATATTATTAAACCATTACTCTCAGTATCGGCAGAAGTTTCGAAACTTAGAACGAAATCAGCAAAAACACCTCCAAGTACAACAAGAATCCCAACAAGGTCGGAGAAACGGAATATGAATAGGGACTAGAAATGGCACATTTTCTCTAATTTAACCGACCTCGTATCTTTTACCATTTCGGAGATAGCAATAGTGGTATCAACTATTTTAGACACCCTGTATATATATATATATATATATATATATATATATATATATATATATATATATATATATATATATATATATATATATATATATATATATATATATATATATATGCAAAATGTCTTATACGCCTCCAAAATATATATGCTTTCATAGAACACGCCTCCAACATCGGAGGCGCATTCGAAAACTCGGAGGCCAAAGCGAATTTGCGTGTATAATGGATTTATTTGTAGATTTAAGTCAGCAGAAGAAGTTTCACAAATTTTTGTTTGGAGGCATTTTCGGTCGATACACATGTACAGGGTGTCCGAGATAAGACGCCATATCCCCATTTCCATATGGAAAACTGTAAGAGATACTTTAAAATGCTTAAAATAAAAGTTTCTTAATTTTACCTGACATTTTCATTTATTTGGATTTTATTTACACAGCGTGTTTTATTTTTCCTGGGCAGGTACGCACTTTATTATTTTCAATGACACACCCTGTATATTATTACAGATTTGAATAGCGCCTTTAAAGGCGAGTTCAGTAATATATAGTAGTATGGGTCTCAGATGCAACGTTTCGGATTTTTTGGCATTTATCTTCAGTTTTTGACATATTTTTAAATTAACATAATTAGGTTATTAAAATGATTTTTAATATTCTGCTTGCGCCAAAGAAAAATACTAAAACGTACCTCATTTACAGCCTAAAGCAAAAATTTAAAAATAAAGGGATGTTACAGTGTTGCCATGTTTCGCGTATTGGGAAATTACTTGACTTTTTTAAATGGAACCCCCTGTATATTGTCAATTCTAAATAGGTAATTAAAAGACGAGTTCATTGCTCTATAACAACATAGGTCTATTAGTCTCTGTTTCTGACTTATTGACGATTTTTTTTTCAGTATGTAACATATATTTAAATAAAAAATAGAAATGATTTAATTTCTCATATATTTATTTTATAAATAATGTTTATCTCCTCGAGGTAGGTAACGTGGGGCATTACCCATTTAAAATATAATTTAGTTTACTGTCAAAGTGATTTTCTAAAATATACTCGTGTCCTCGAAATGGTGATATATATGCAGATATAAAAAAAATCTAGGTGGTATATTACAAAGCACGAAACAAAAAGACTACCTATGTAAATGTCAAATCTGTTATTTTATACAGACCGCTACCCCAAGAAAATCAACAGTCGTTCTATATATATATATATATATATATATATATATATATATATATATATATATATATATATATATATATATATATATATATATATAGAACGACTGTTGATTATCTTGGGGTAGCGGTCTCGGGACGAAGTAAAACTCTTTTTTCCTTGAAAAAGGAAAAAATAAATTTCCGAAAGCTTGGCGTTTGTGAAAAAAGAGTTTTACTTCGTCCCGAGACCGCTACCCCAAGAAAATCAACAGTGGTTCTATTCAACTGTCGGTCAAGACTACCCTTCCCAGTATATATATATATATATATATATATATATATATATATATATATATATATATATTTTATTTGAGAGTTCTTGGGTTTTTGGATCCCGGGGAAAAATTATACAATTTTGTGGGTTGTTATTCACATTGTATTAATGTTTTGGTCGTATTCTTCGACCTTCATGAGAATATTTTTGTTTTTGAAAGCTAAAAACCGCTTTATTAGTAATTTAGTTACAAATTAAAACTTAAAAATATCTTACCTTCGAACGAAACTTCAGTGGTGCACTGGTAAACAATCACAAATTATATTTACACAGGACCAGCGACACAGACGTAATTACAGTTAAAAACATTTAATTTATTAATATATTTATCTAAAATAACGTCACATTAAGCACCATTTGAGTTCATTGGAGAACTGAGAACAAGAAACGACAAAGAAATTGGCTATGGAATTTGCTTTTTGTTGTATTATTTTGTGTAATTTTTTAGGCTTTCTTTTAATATGATTGATTAACCTTTTTCCTTTAGAATTTTAATTGTTAATTAATGGTGTTATTGGATTATTTTATTATGTTGTAATAGATTTTGCTAAGGTGTTTTGTATCGGTTTTGGAGTTTATACTGCTATGATTCTTTTGAATTTCGATCATTTCATAGAGTTCTCGTTTTTTTGTGCGATTTTCTGTACGTAAGACTTTAACGTTTTCATAATTGAATGTGTGTTGTTTTTCTAGCATATGGTTGGTAAGTGCAGTTTTGTTTTTTTTATCATATTTGTATCCATTTAATCTATTTTTTAAAAGTTGGCTTGTTTGACTGATGTACACACCTTCACAGTTGTTACAGGGTATTTGATAAATTATGTTACTTTTTTTATTTTTTGGAATTTTGGATTTTAAGTGACTGAAATTGTTTTCTAGTAGGTTATACCCCTTATGTGCGACAGTTATATTGTGATTTTTGACTGTGTTATTTATTTTTTCTGACAGGCCTGGGATATATGGAAGAGAAAGATAGTTTTTGTTTTTTGGTTTTTTATTAGTTTTATTTTTGTTGTAGAACATGTGGATGCGTTTTTTAAAAATGGTATTAATTAGTTTTTCTGGGTAGCTGTTCAATTTTAGGGCTTCTTTTGCTTTTTTATTGCTGTATCGCGATATTCGGGGCTGGAAAGTTTAATGGCTCTATCGGCCAGGCCAATAATTACTGATTTTTTTTTGAGCAAGAGGATGTTGAGATTTGAAGTTAACATATTTAGAGGACCAGGTTTCTTTTGTAAGAACGGAATGGTTCACAAAAGAAACCTGGTCCTCTAGATATGTTAACTTCAAATCATTCAAATCTCAATATCCTGTTGCTCAAAAAAAATCAGTAATTATTGGCCTGGCCGATAGAGCCATTAAACTTTCCAGCCTCGAATATCGCGATACAGCAATAAAAAAAGCAAAAGAAGCCCTAAAATTGAACAGCTACCCAGAAAAACTAATTAATACCATTTTTAAAAAACGCATCCACAGGTTCTACAACAAAAATCAAACTAATAAAAAACCAAGAAACAAAAACTATCTTTCTCTTCCTTTAATCCCAGGCCTGTCAGAAAAATTAAATAACACAGTCAAAAATCACAATATAACTGTCGCACATAAGGGATATAACCTACTAAAAAACAATTTCAGTCACTTAAAATTCAAAATTCGAAAAAATAAAAAAAGTAGCATAATTTATCAAATACCCTGTAACAACTGTGAAGGTGTGTACATCGGCCAAACAAGCCAACTTTTAAAAAATAGATTAAATGGACACAAATATGATAAAAAAAACAAAACTGCACTTACCAACCATATCCTAGAAAAACAACACACATTCAATTATGAAAACGTTAAAGTCTTGTGTATAGAAAATCACACAAAAAAAAACGAGAACTCTATGAAATGATCGAAATTCAAAAGAATCATAACAGTATAAACTCCACAACCGACACAAAACACCTTAGCAAAATCTATTACAACATAATAAAATAATCCAATAACACCATTAATTAACAATTAAAATTCTAAAGGAAGAAGGTTAATCAATCATATTAAAAGAAAGCCTAAAAAATTACACAAAATAATACAACAAAAAGCAAATTCCATAGCCAATTTCTTTGTCGTTTCGTGTTCTCAGTTCTCCAATGAGCCCAAATGGTGCTGAATGTGACGATATTTGAGATAAATATATTAATAAAATTACGTCTGTGTCGCTGGTCCTGTGTAAATATAATTTGTGATTGTTTACCAGTGCACCACTGAAGTTTCGTTCGAAGGTAAGATATTTTTAAGTTTTAATTTGTAACCAAATTACTAATAAAGCGGTTTTTACCTTTCAAAAACAAAAAAATTCTGATGAAGGTCGAAGAATACGACCGAAACGTTAATACAATGTGAATAACAACCCACAAAATTGTATAATTGTTCCCCGGGATCCAAAAACCCAAGAACCCTCAAATAAAAAAACTATATAAGGATCCAAGAAACAAATTAAACCATAAACTATATATATATATATATATATATATATATATATATATATATATATATATATATATATATATATATATATATATATATATATATAT
This sequence comes from Philopedon plagiatum, assembly GCA_963971165.1. NCBI lineage: Eukaryota > Metazoa > Arthropoda > Insecta > Coleoptera > Curculionidae > Philopedon > Philopedon plagiatum. The sequence goes on from OZ020195.1 coordinate 39,861,299, forward strand.
ATATATATATATATATATATATATATATATATATACTTGGTAGAAACTCTTGGGGAGTTGGCCATATACTAAAGGGCTAGGAGAAAAAAACTCTCTTTTTTCACTACTGCCGAGCTTTCGGTAATTCTTTATTACCTTTTTCAAGGCTAAAAAGTATAGAGCTGTAAAATGTAATACTATAGAAGTTAAAAATAACTTACGTGCAAAGTGAGAGTTGATACAAAAACATCATCACATAAACAATGGTAAACATTTAAGAACAATACATATTTGATTTATTATTGAGGTTTATTTTTATTAGAAATGCATTTTTGTACTGAATGAACTGGAAGATAATCTCGTTTGATATCATGGTATTTTAGTCAAAAAAACGGTTTAATTAAGGGTCCCATGCTACGAGTATTAATAACATTCTGGGTTCTACTATGGTTCCTGAGGATTTAGTTAAATAATATTCTTGTCGCTCCATTGTAGGTTACATTCATGTTATTTGTTGATTTTTGTAAGAGTTGAAAGTAAATTATGTTGAGATCTTGAATGTCTCTGTTTTTGTTAATGCATGAAGGTTCTTGGTAAATCTCAACCATTTCTAAGAAAGTTCGTTTGTTAGTGTTATGTTGGGAGGACAGCACTTTAGTATTACTAAAGGCAAAATCGTGCCCATCTTTGATGTAGTGTTCTGATAAAGCACATGATTGTTTCCCTAGCCGGCAATCACTTTTGTGTCTAGTGAGCCTATCTCTGAGGACTGTGGATGTTTGTCCTATATACACCTTTTCACAGTTGTCACATGGTATGCGATAGATTACTGATGACTGTTTCACTGTTTCGTCTTTATCCTTAACTTTTGTGTATAAGTTACCTATTTTTTTAATTTGTTTGTTCGCTATTCTAATTTGTGGATGTTTTAAGATGTTTGTGATTTTGAATGTTAGTTCTTTAATATATGGTAAAGCGAAATATTTAAACGTCTCTGCCTCTATGTTGGAATTTTCTCCAGTTTGGGACCTTATTGTTATGTTAACTGTAAGTGTGGTATTATATAGATATTTCTTAATTAACCAGTCTGGATATGAGTTTTCTTTTAGAATTACGTGAAGCTTTTTTAAATTTTTTTCCCTTAATGACGGATGGGCTATTCTTTCTATTCTTTTACGTAAGCCTAGAATTACGTTAATTTTAGTTTTTTTAGTGTGGTAAGAGTGGTAGTTAATATAGCGTCCAGAACTGGTAGGTTTTTGATACCAGTCTAACATGATGTTGTTATCATCGTTTCTAATTACTAGAGTGTCTAGGAATGGAACGCTATTGTTAGTTTCTTCCTCTATGGTAAATTGAATGTGAGGGTCATAGTTGTTAAAGATAGAAAGTGTCTCAGCTATTTTATTCTTGGGTACTGCGCAAATCAGGTCATCTACGTATTTTTTCATAAATGGAGGTTGGAATGACAATTTTTGGATGCTGCCATTCAAGAGGTCATCCATGACATACTGTGCTACTATGGGTGATAGAGTAGCTCCCATTGGAGTGCCCAATCTTTGCTTGTAGTATCTGTTTTGAAATCGACAGTAAGTTGAATCGAATATAAATTGTACGATGTTTAGAAAATCATTTTTTGGGATATTCGTATGTTGTTCTATTTCATGCCAATGAATTTCTATGCTATTTTTAATCAAATAATAAGGAATGTTACTGTACAGAGATACCACATCAAGACTGATAAGCACGAAAGTGGGGGGTAATCTCTTGTCATTTACCACTAGAGAAAATTCAAAAGGATCAGTGACAAAGTAAGGATTTTGCCTTTAGTAATACTAAAGTGCTGTCCTCCCAACATAACACTAACAAACGAACTTTCTTAGAAATGGTTGAGATTTACCAAGAACCTTCATGCATTAACAAAAACAGAGACATTCAAGATCTCAACATAATTTACTCTCAACTCCTACAAAAATCAACAAATAACATGAATGTAACCTACAATGGAGCGACAAGAATATTATTTAACTAAATCCTCAGGAACCATTGTAGAACCCAGAATGTTATTAATACTCGTAGCATGGGACCCTTAATTAAACCGTTTTTTTGACTAAAATACCATGATATCAAACGAGATTATCTTCCAGTTCATTCAGTACAAAAATGCATTTCTAATAAAAATAAACCTCAATAATAAATCAAATATGTATTGTTCTTAAATGTTTACCATTGTTTATGTGATGATGTTTTTGTATCAACTCTCACGTTGCACGTAAGTTATTTTTAACTTCTATAGTATTACATTATACAGCTCTATACTTTTTAGCCTTGAAAAATATAATAAAGAATTACCGAAAGCTCGGCAGTAGTGAAAAAAGAGAGTTTTTTTCTCCTAGCCCTTTAGTATATGGCCAACTCCCCAAGAGTTTCTACCAAGTTTGATATTTTTGGCCAAGATCATATATAATATATATATATATATATATATATATATATATATATATATATATATATATATATATATATATATATATATATATACAGTGACCGGCAAAAAGTTCGCAACATATGGGAAAAATTTTTATTAGGAGAGTATCGGAAAAACTTTCCCAGGGGATCGGTTCTGCATGTCCGATAACCTAAAAATCGATTTTGACATACGTCACGTGACCACTGGTATAGCGTCAAATTAAAAAAAAAATTGTTAATTTACAAAAAGTGAGGTTAGTTGACGAGATATCAAAAAAAGTTATTTGAAAAAATTGCTTAGAATTAAATTCTAGATCCTTGTGCAAAATTTTAAGATTTTATTTAAAAAAATTGGAAAACTCAATTTTTTTTAAATATTTTTTTATCGATTTACAAATTTCCAGTTTTTTTCGTTTAGATAGCTTGGCTAATGTAAAGCCCATGTATCCGGATGAAAATAAACGAATGTAGTAGTTTTTTCTACAATTGACAGGACAAAATTAAAAAAAACAGGGTTTCGCCGGACGCTAGCTGTTGCAATGATTTGTATCTAGCAGCAGTGTCAAAATTTTAGAGACATTTCAATGAGATTACATTGAGAAAACCTTAATCGTCTTAAATATATCTGAAGTTCGACTTTTTGTAAAGTTAAGGGGATTAAAATAGATAATAAACAAAAAATTACCTGTTTATTTAATCGAAATTTTATAAACGAAAACCAATGTAAGAAAAACTTAAAAGTAGTCAAATTCTGTACTAACAACACAAAAAATCATTGTTTTTCCTTGGGTGCACAAAATTTAAAACTCAGTATGACCACCATTTCTCTCCATACATACTGTTGTTCTCGAGCGCAACTCTCGATTAACATTTCGGAGCATTTTACGATTTATTTGCAATACACAATTTATAATGACATTCTCTAAATTTTGTATATTCCTAAAGGGTCGATGTTTGTACACAGGGTTCTTTAGGTATCCCCACATAAAAAAATCTAACGGAGTCAGATCTACAATTCTACAATTGACAGGACAAAATCGAAAAAATAGGTGTTCGCCGGACGCTCGCTGTTGCAATGGTTTGAATCTAATGAAATGACTGTATCAAGATTTTATTAAGATTTTTCGCACATAAATTTAACAACCAGGTCTATTTAGTTGTACTTAAAACTACCAAAGCAGGCTCTGAAATTAAAACAACCAAATAATCTAGTAGGTTAAAAACAACAGAAAAATGTCAAACAAATTATAATTTGTTTGATTTCAACCTATGTCATTGGTTTATGTCTCGCATCTTACTAAGTTTGATATTTTACATAAGTTTATTAATATTTTATTCCTTAAAATGGCACCCACACTACTTTTTCAGGAAAAGATAGAAATTATTTTAATTTCTGGAGATAATTACAAAAGCCATAGAGAAACAGCAGCAATTTTTAATGAGAGGCACCCCGATAAATCCCTCCATTATTCCACAGTATCTCGTCTAGTCAATAAATTTAAAGAAACGGGATCGGTAGAAAATCAGTATAAAGTTTCCCATGAAAAACCGGTAACAGGTGACGAAGGTTCTCTGGATGTGTGTTTGTCGATCACAGAAACACCCCAATTAGCAGTTAGTCAAATATCGGAGATCACTAACATTCACGAAAGATCTGTGCGGAGGATATTAAAAAGAAACAAATTTCATCCGTACAAACCTAAATTTGTACAAGTATTAAAAGATAGGGATTATGACGCCCGCTTCGATTTTTGTGCCTGGTTCCAGGGTATGATTGAGGAAGATTTTAATTTCCCAAAGAACGTTCTTTTCTCGGATGAAGCTACATTTACCTCTAACGGAACCGTCAGTTCACAAAACTGTAGATGGTGGGCCACCGAAAACCCAGACTTTGTAATTCAGAGTAAAGACCAATATAGTTTTAAGGTTAATGTGTGGTGCGGAATTTTCAACCTCAGAATAGTGGGACCTTTTTTCTTTAGACACAATTTAAATTCAGAACGATATTTAGAATTTCTACAAACTGAGATATCTGACTTTTTAGACAATTTGTCATTAGCCGAAAGAAGAAATTTATACTTTCAACAAGACGGAGCTAGCATTCATTCCACAAATGAGGTGAAGAGATGGCTGGATCAAGAATTTGGAAACCAGTGGATAGGACGGTTTTCTGAAAATCCGTGGCCTGCGAGATCACCAGATCTGACTCCGTTAGATTTCTTTATGTGGGGATACCTAAAGAACTCTGTGTACAAACATCGACCCTTTAGGAATATACAAAATTTAGAGAATGTCATTAGAAATTGTGTATTGCAAATAAATCGTAAAATGCTCCGAAATGTTAATCGAGAGTTGCGCTCGAGAACAATAGTATGTATGGAGAGAAATGGTGGTCATACTTAGTTTTAAATTTTGTGCACCCAAGGAAAAACAATGATTTTTTATGTTGTTAGTACAGAATTTGACTACTTTTAAGTTTTTCTTACATTGGTTTTCGTTTATGAAATTTCGACTAAATAAACAGGTAATTTTTTGTTTATTATCTATTTTACTCCCCTTAACTTTACAAAAAGTCGAACTTCAGATATATTTAAGACGATTAAGGTTTTCTCAATGTAATCTCATTGAAATGTCTCTAAAATTTTGACACTGCTGCTAGATACAAATCATTGCAACAGCTAGCGTCCGGCGAAACCCTGTTTTTTTTAATTTTGTCCTGTCAATTGTAGAAAAAACTACTACATTCGTTTATTTTCATCCAGATACATGGGCTTTACATTAGCCAAGCTATCTAAACGAAAAAAACTGGAAATTTGTAAATCGATAAAAAAATATTTAAAAAAAATTGAGTTTTCCAATTTTTTTAAATAAAATCTTAAAATTTTGCACAAGGACCTAGAATTTAATTCTAAGCAATTTTTTCAAATAACTTTTTTTGATATCTCGTCAACTAACCTCACTTTTTGTAAATTAACAATTTTTTTTTTAATTTGACGCTATACCAGTGGTCACGTGACGTATGTCAAAATCGATTTTTAGGTTATCGGACATGCAGAACCGATCCCCCGGAAAATTTTTTCCAATACTCACCTAATAAAAATTTTTCCCATATGTTGCCAACTTTTTGCCGGTCACTATTTATATATATATATATATATATATATATATATATATATATATATATATATATATATATATATATATATATATATATAGGGTGATTCAAAAGTAAGCGGCATCCTTTCAGGGGCGTAATCCTTGCATAAAAATAAGGCAAAAAGTTTCTATTAATATGGGTCCGAAAATGCTTCCTAAGGGAGCTACGCCCCTTTGAATAGGACACCTTAAAGACGATTTCTTCTCTATAACTTTAAAACCCTTTACAATTAAATTTTGAAAATTGGTGTACGGTATAAACATTTGATGGTAAATAAGATTCTAAATTCAAAATTTTAAAATCTTATTCAGGGGCGTCACATGCGGGGGAGGGTGAGGGTAAAAACATCCCTTTTTCTTTTACTTTTTAGGTTAATGTGATTTTGTTTGGAAATTGTAAAATTCTAGAGTTTTTTACGTAAAAAAGGTACTCTTAGTTCAATTCGATAGAGCGTACCATTTACGAGAAAATCGACTTTGAAAACTTTCTGGTAGTACGTTTATTCATAATAAAATTACTAGATACGCATTCAAAACGAAGTGCAGTGCCTAATTTAGCTTGTCGTGACGCTAATGGTAATAGTTTTGAATATTTTCTCTAAATTGCTAAATAAAATGTTAGTAAAAAAATGTGTATCAGAAAATTTTCAAAGTCGATTTTCTCGTAAATGGTACGCTCTATCGAATTGACCTAAGAGTACCTTTTTTACGTAAAAAACTCTAGAATTTTATAATTTCCAAACAAAAGCATAACAACCTAAAGACTAAAAGAAAAAGGGATGTTTTTACCCTCACCCTCCCCCTCATCTGACGCCCTGAATAAAATTTTAAAGTTTTGAATTTAGAATCTTATTTACCATCAAATGTTTATACTGTACACCAATTTTCAAAATTTAATTGTAAAGGGTTTTAAAGTTATAGAGAAAAAATCGTCTTTAAGGTGTCCTATTCAAAGGGGCGTAGCTCCCTTAGGAAGCATTTTCGGACCCATATTAATAGAAACTTTTTGCCTTATCTTTATGCTAGGACTACGCCCCTGAAAGGATGCCGCTTACTTTTGAATCACCCTATATATATATATATATATATATATATATATATATATATATATATATATATATATATATATATATATATATATATATATATATATATATATACATATAATAAAGGAAATTTATAAGTTTACGAAATTCTAGCTGACCATTGACAAGTACAAAATAACAGATTTGACATTTACATAGGTAGTCTTTTTGTTTCGTGCTTTGTAATATACCACCTAGATTTTTTTATATCTGCATATATATCACCATTTCGAGAACGAGTATATTTTAGAAAATCACTTTGACAGTAAACTAAATTATATTTTAAATGGGTAATGCCCCACGTTACCTAACGCGAGGAGATAAACATTATTTATAAAATAAATATATGAGAAATTAAATCATTTTTATTTTTTATTGAAATATATGTTACATACTGAAAAAAAATCGTCAATATGTCAGAAACAGAGACTAATAGACCCATGTTCTTATATATCAATTAACTCGTCTTTTAATTCCCTATTTAGAATTCCCATTCCCATTCCCATTTTCTGTAACCAGCTTTTTCGGAACCCTCCAAGACTGTTTAAGCATATGATCCATTTCATTAGTCACATCTTGAGCATTTTTTGACTTTAAAGAAATTTGGTCCAGAGAAATTTTGAAAAACAATTAATTACAAGGAAGATATATTTAAATCCCTTGTTTTCACAAGCATACTGATCAAGAGCGTCTGGCTTGAGGCAATCGACCAAAGAACAAATTGGATAGTGCTTGTCGCGATCACGATATCGAATACGCAGTCTAAATAGTTGGAACAAATAAATCGAGCCGATCGAGTGATGGAGAACAGAGCTCGGGAATGGGTAAAGACAAACGATTCCAGTTTTGGTGAAAAAGCTTCAGCATGGTTAGTAACTAACGCTATGAAGGTAAAACGCAAGTTGGGTGGTGGTAAGGAGCAGATGAAGTCCCTATCATCAGTGGTCACTCTGCTTAGGAAACAACTTAAACATACGGGTGCAGGTGATGTTATTAAGAGAAAGACTCTCAGTAAAATACTTAAAGCTGCACGGTCAAGAAGGTGGGAAGACGTAAGAGGACCGACGTACCACGAATAATACTTTTACCGAAACAGGGTGGGTTTCTACCACTTATTCCCATATTTGCAAAACTTAGTGCACTGGGAGCGATAAATGGGGGAGCTGCGCGGATTGGAAAGCCGTTAATGACGCTCACAGTGCCAAGGACAAGTTAAAAGAATCTAAACGGCACAACGAAGCAATGTAAAATGCCAAAAATCGACCAATAAAGCTACCTAAAAAGCCGTTATCCGATCACGATATTAATTCGCACGTCACTCGATCAAAACTACTACATTTAAGAGGAGTATTTATACGAGACACTTTACCGAACGCACCCCTCAAAATAGAGTGTGGTGTTATTAATTTGGATCGGAACACAGGATTCGGGACACATTGGGTAGCTTACAGGAAAAACGGTAATCGAGTTGCTTAGGTTTGCTTATTTCGACAGTTTTGGCAACTTGAAGTCGCCCAAGGAATTTGTCAAGCTCATGAAAAATGTTAAAATATATTTTAATCAAACCAACCCGAACAGTATCAGGAGTATGGAATGACAAAGTGTGGTCAGATTGCTCTAGCATATCTCTACAATGAATCTTTATAAATGCAGGTGTTGATGCTTATTGACATCAGTAATGTCACAGACATGGAGGTTAAAAGGTCGCTCTCACCGACTTGAATCATACTTTGTACCTCCCATAGAGCTCGATTCAAGATTTGATTACCCTTTAGCATTAATTTCGCTAAACCCTTGGAACACGATCCCTAACATAGAAAAGGGACGAAACAAGTTTTATTACATTGTCAATAATCAGGAGGAGCGAGTATTGGAAATACCAACAGGCTTCTAAGAGTTGGAAGATATCGAACAGTTTCTACAACGTAATATCCTAGATCCTAGAGCTTCCGCAGATGAATCTTATCGTTTAAACCCAATAACAACAGGTTATAGTGTGATTTAACCAGTGTCTCCGATATAAACTTTAAACCAAAAGACTGTATTGCAGAGTTGTTGGGATTTTCGCATCAACTGTTAAAGTCTGGTAAATTATACAAATATATTATACAAGTTGTATATTAGAGTCGAGTGTAACGTCATTTCCGGTTCGTATTTCACAAATAATCCCACACATACTCTTTACAAATTTTCACCAACTGTCGATCCAGGCTACAGTATAAATATCGAACCAAGGAATCTAATCTATTTACCTGTAAATCAAAAAAGAATCTATAACATTACTCTCACGCTAAAAGACCAGGGTTCTAGACCTCTTCATTTTCGAGGTGAAGAAGAAGTAATTCGATTAGAACGAAATGGTTCTAGTATTTAAAAGGTATTTAAATAATAATACCTCAGCTGACAGATCATTCAGTGATCAGAAGTCGAAGGGGTCACTCACATTTCCAAATATACAGGGTGTTATGGAAATCATTTAATATATTGGAATGGGTAACTCCTGATATGAATTCAGATTGAATAAAAATATTCATAAATGGCGCTTCACTATAAAAAAAGGTTGATATCGGCCCTCAAAAACTTTTTTGTAAATAACAGCTCACCACTGGCAATAAACACATGGCCATATAAAAACAGCGGGAAAGGCCAGTTACAGAAAAAAAAATTGTTTTGACTTCAGTAGTCACTGTGACGTTGCCAATTCTCTCTAGAATATTCCTATGTAAGTAACAGAATTGACAAAATAATAGATTTGTTATCTTTAAAGTAAGAAATCATACTAAATCTTTTAAAACATTCAATTTCAAAAAGTTAAAATACTACAACACACAAAATCCAGAGAACAGCTGTTCAAAACAAGAATAAAATTTTGTTCAACTAGGCCGACCAGAAATTTTTGGAAGAAAAAGAGTCCCTATACAAAAATTTTGGTTCCAAATTAGCTTTAAACAAAAAAATTCCAACACTTAAGAATGTACTTTTTTATTTGCCTATTTTAAATCATATTTAACAGAATATTTGGCATTTATTAACAGGTTTAAACAAACCTGTTAATAAATGCCAAATCTAGGTAAATACCTATATCGTCCTTAATTCGGTGGTTTTATTGCAAAAGGTGCTATGTCGATATTTTGGCCAAATCACGTTTTTTGTGTTACATATTATATGCCAATAAGATCTATGATCACCGACAGCTAACTTTACGTCAATCACCTTTGGTAGCTAAATGTATAACTTTAGAGGCTGTGATATTAGGTTAGTAATTTATCTTATTTATTTAATTATTTATTGTATTTATTTTACCCTAATCTACTCTATTTAATGTATTTTGGTGTCTTATTTCCTTAAAATTAATTAAAACAAATAAACAGTATACTATTTAGTAACAGTATAATATTCAATATTAAGCTTATAAATTCATAAATATGCTTTGCAAATAGGTGTATGAGCTTCTCGGTCTATCGAAATAGATACTTGTCTGTTGTAGCATCTGCAAACTTGAGACTTCTGTTAACACCATTGCGATGAAACACTAAAGTGTACTGGCCAATTATCATAAATATATCCACCCAATGGGTATTGAAACCATCAAAAGTGCTTAAAAATTCTTCAAATTCCTGACTAGAGAAATAAATTTTGCCATAACCAATAGCATACAAAATTACTTCTTTGCGCTACTCTTCTGACGTAGTAAAAATGATAGTTATAAAGTCGTCAATCTGGTAAACTCGGTTAGGCTTCTTCTTCTTCTTAAGAACTATCGCTGGAACATCAGGACATCTAGAAGGAGATTCAAACACCTTATCCCATCTGGAGGACGTAGCCATTGATAAGTTTTGAAAATATTCAAACCAAAGATTTATTTTCTTTGTAAAACTTAATGTCTCTTTTCAAGTTGCATATTTTTTTCAAATGCTCATCTAATTTAACTGACAAGTCGACTGTCTTTCTCATGTGCTCGAGACTAAATGCCTAAATTTCTCAAGGATTTCTAGTAATATGGGATAAAATTCAACATGTAATACAATTTAACTTCTTTATTTAGTTAAAAAATCGTAAATATAATCAGACAAGATTTTTGAATTCTCTACTACCAGTACAATATTCTAAACCATGATAAGAACAAGTAGTTTTACATAGAGATAATTTCGGTACATTAGCACTGTCCCTAGTAAATTCTAAATTAACAATGTCGGGTATATCCTTAAGATATTTCGTCGTGGAAAAAGTTTCAAGTAAAAAGGCCTTCTTTGCATGTCCCTTCACATGGATGACATCAACATCTCGTAGATTATTGTAGATAATGCGGTAAAGTTCATTGTAATCGCCTTCGCCAGAATTGTAGCATAAACCATGTCGGTTCCCATATAGAAACATTGCTTGCTTCTGACAATCATAGGATAGCTCATAAAACGACTTAAATGGTTTAAAAAGATAGTTCTTTATTTGCTTTCCATCGTAAATAGCCAATTCTTTATCTTGACATTCTGGAACACTGAATCCTTGAACGCCAACCATAACAAACTCCATTGTGTCTGGGTTGAAGGGCAACTGACTCCAACAGAGCATGAATAATTATACAAAAGGCACGTGACTCATCGGAAAATTTCTCGGAACTTTGAAACTCCAACTTGACGTCAGTGGTGTTACTCTTAAGGGCTTCATTTTGTTTAGAACAGTCAACAACAAAGAGGGTTCTACTAGCGAAAGCGACAAAATCCAAAAGCGACTCACACCGTTGTTTTCCCAAATAGGAGTTTTAAAAGTCCCTATACATCTGATAGGCTTCTGTAAACTGTCCATTGGCAAAGTTTAGGTTTAACGACTCATAGGGGTAAACTTCAGAATTGAAATGCAACTTTACGTAGATGATGTCTAAATTATCGAAGTAGGTACAATCAGCTTGATAGTTATCTTTTCGCTTCTTCATAAAAAATACAATGACATATCGGGCTCTCACAGACATGGTCTTAACGATCCAAATATCACGCTTTGTCGTTCTCAAAGCAGGCAATTCATGTATTTTGCAGTTCCAAAAACTTTAATTTCACTGCATCACTTGGGTAAATATGTCTAACTTTCAACTCAACCATTTCTGGTTCCAGCGGACTTGTAACAGTTGTAATCATGACGAGCACAAATTAGCTTAAGTTTTTGTTTACCTATTAATACATTGTGGTAATTGGCAAACACGCCAAGCCATATTGAAAGCGTTATGCGAAAATTAGTCTTTAGAAGTTTCGTCCAAAGTCTTGATAGTTCCACTAGGCCAATTCCATCCAGCTAGGTCTAGAGCACCGCTTTTTAAACTGTGCTAACAATGCCAGGATCTCGAATATAACAATCTCCTTACCATTAACTTCATAGGAAATGTTGTCAAAGAAAAAGGCTCCAGCATTATTGGTTAGAGTACAAGTACCGGTCTTGCCAGTGGTATCTGCTTTCACCTTAAATGCACTTTCGATGTAGAATTGAGCTTCGCTTTCTCTCTTTCCTCGTTCTCATTTTTATCGCTCTGTCTCTCAATCTATTTGTTCCGCCGAGAGGAGCTAACGGCTAAGACTTTCACGCTTCAATTTTCGACGGACGCGTAAACGACGAAAACTCACGCTGTGATAGGTTGAATATCTGGCGTAGCGACGCGATAGGTAACTGCGCAACATCACGACGTCATCATTAGCTCGTGCAGTGGTTCCGTCAGCTCCCCTCGCGCACTTTCATCGGCCGGCTTTTAAAATTCTGTCATTCTCCTAGTGAAAAAAAAAGGTTTCAATTTATTAAACATGCTATGGTATGTGTTTATTGTGTTGACTATTTATAAGAAAACAAAACATTTCATAGTGTTTGTTGGACTTTCATGTTTTAACCAAACGGCTGGGTTGTATCGTCCTTAATTCGGTGATTTTATGGCAAAAGGTGCTATGAAGATATTTTGGACAAATCACGTTTTTAGTGTTACATATTATATGGCAATAAGATCTATGTTCTCTAAAAACCATATGGCTCGATTTGCCTTAAAAATAATTCTATTTTAAATTGTCAAGATGAGCTAAGTTTGTTTCTATTAGATTTTTTTTTAAGTGTGGCTCTGCTTGATTGGCTTGAGTTTAAGCTAGCAGAGCCACGCTGAAAAACCACAAAAGAGACTTCTTTTCCAAAATATTTTTTACTGGACTTTTTGGCAAATTAATTATCCATGAAATATGTACAGAGACAGATAAAAATAAACTACTAAAAAAACATCTTTTAAAAAATTTAAAATGGGGTAATAAATTAGCAATAAATTAGTCTTAAAACACGGTAGATATTCACAGGTTATAAAGTTAATATTTCGTGGTTTTAGGTACCTAATATTATTTTATTCCTCTAATGGCAAAACTGAAAAGCGCTCTTTTTTTCTAACAGTTTATTTTTTCTCAGTCGCTGTACATAGTTCAGGGGCTACTAACTGGCCAAAAATCCCTGTTTAAAATATTTCGGAAAAGAATTTTGTTTTGTGGTTTTTCACCGTGGCTCTGCTAGCTTGAACTCAAGCCAGCAGAGCAACACGTTTTTTTTAAAGAAGAGCAAAAAAATTAAAATGGGGTAATAAGTTAGCAATAAATTAGTCTTAAAACATGGTAGATACTCACAGGTTATAAAGTTAACATTTCGTGGTTTTAGGTAATATTATTTTATTCCTCTAATGGCAAAACTGAAAGCGCTATTTTTTATAACAGTTTATTTTGTCTCAGTCTCTGGCCAAAAATTCCTGTTTAAAATATTATGGAAAATAATTTCGTTTTGTGGTTTTTCAGTGTGGCTCTGCCAGCTTGAACTCAAGCCAGCAGGGCCACACCTTAAAAAAAACGAAGAGCAAAAAAATTTAAAATATGGTAATAAATTAGCAATAAATTAGTCTCCAAACTTGATAGATGGTTTATAAAGTTAATATCTCGTGGTGTTAGCTAATAGTATTTGATTCCACTAATGAAGAAATTAAAAACTGCTCTTTCTAACAGTTTGTTTTTTTCGTCACATGTCAATGAATTATATTATTTTTAATCTATATAACTTAGTAGAACTCGTTTCCGTACAGTCGTATCTCACGAAATTAGATTCCCAAGTGTGCGACGAAATCTTTTGCGAAAAATTATCAGCTGAAACACTTGACTACCGCAATTAAAACAGTTGACATCGAACACAGCGTTGTCAAAGTGGCGGAGGACGTATCCACCGTAGGACGGGACCAGAATATACGCGAAAGTATACGCATGCTACGGTGGCCCCACCAATTCATACGGAAAAGCCTTGAACTAAAGTATTCAAAATATCGAAAATGACGCTCTAGGTCACCCTTCCAAAATTTGTCAGATGATTTAGGACAGTAAACTGGACCGTCTGGCACGGGATGCGATAGGTCCTCCATATACGGGAGACCCATCGCACCGGATGACCTATTCAATGCAAATTGTCGCAGGACGCATCTACTGCAGGATATATATATATATATATATATATATATATATATATATATATATATATATATATATATATATATATATATATATATATATATATATATATATATATATATATATATATATATATATATGTGGTTTGTTCTTTGAAATTTCGTCCAAGAGCCGTAATTTCACTGCATCACTCGGGTAAATATGTTTCACTTTCAACACAACCGTTTTTAAGGTTGTTGTTGCCTTCTTAGTACCCGAGGACTTGTAGCAGTTGTCGTCATGACGAGCACGAACTAGTTTAATTTTCTGTTTACCCATTAATACATTGTGGTAATCGGCAAACACGCCAAACAATATGGAAAGTGGGATGCGAAAATTAAAGTCTTTAGAAGTTTCGTCCAAGGTCTAGACAGTTCCACTGGGCCAATTCCATCCCGCTATGTCTAGAGCACGGCTTTCCTGCTCATTTAAACATAGCATATTTTTAACGGTGCTAACAATACCAGGATCTCGAATCTTTTCAATCTCCTTACCATTAACTTCATAGGAAAAAAGGCTAAAAAAGCTAGAAGCCTCCAATCAGGTTGGCAACAATAATAACATGAACGAGATTTGGAGCATTTTACAAGAACTGGAACAACTTGGAGTAATTGAATTCTATAAATAAGTTTGTTTAAAGCTACCATGTCTTAGTATCGCAATAATCATGAATAAGTTCGGTCGTTCCTTGCCCTCTTCATCTAATCAGAAAAGAGTGAGAGTGTTGCAAACACCCAACTTGATCAGTCTTACAAAAGATGGCGATTACAATATTCAAGATCATCGGCTTTGTAACGTCAAATCACCAAGAGATGTTACCGATGCCGTAAATAAAAAGTTTGTGAAGAGTATGCTAACTTCACTTTCTACTACCGTAGATAGATCGCTGGATGATAAAATACAAGTATCCCACTTGGAGATGGTGAGACAAGTAAATGTGTTGGAACAAAAAGTAAACAACTCTATCGGTAGTATTGTAAAGCAAATGGAGGCCTTTACAAAAACTAATAAGGATTATGTAGACTCTGTATCCGACCAACTTAAGCTACTTGACAACAAATTAAAGAGCGAGACTTTAATTTTGGATTGGATACAAACCTGGATCGTCTATCTACCCAATTCAAGGACATCGATAAACTCCTAAAAATTTACACCAACAATATGGCTATTCGAAATGCTCTCAAACCAGTCAGTGTGGATATGAAAAATATTCGTGAAGAACTATCAAAATTATTACAAAAAGTTGATTTGCTAAAGAAAGGATCTTCCCATCCACCAGCTGTCTAAAATGTAGACGTATATAATTCGATATCTTGCTGCAGGACCTCATTCTTTGGGAAATAATGGCTAAGGGCATTACGAAGGCGAGAGAACAAGTTGTTAAGGAACTGCATAAACCAGCTAGAATTAACTTTAAACGCCGCAGATTTATCCAGTATGGTTTAGATGATACGTTTGCCTCCGATCTTGCTCAACTCGATCAGCACGCTCGCTAAAACAAGGGATTTAAATACATCTTGGTTGTTATTGATTGTTTTTCAAAATATCTCTGGACCAAGCCTCTAAAGTCAAAAAATGCTCAGGATGTGGCTAGTGCAATGAATCATATACTCAAACAGTCTCGAGGGATTCCGAAAAAGCTGGATACAGATAATGGGAAAGAGTATTACAACGCTAGCTTTCAAAGCCTTATGAAGAAGCATGGGATACATCATTACAGTACCTTTAGTATTTTAAAGACTTCTATTGCTGAACGAGTAATTCGGACACTCAAAGAACACCTGTTTAAGTTGTTTACCTTGAATGGTAACCATAAATGGATTGACTTGTTGGAACAAGTTACAAATAATTGCAATAACACCAAATATCGCACAATCCGCATGAAACCGAAGGATGTAAACAAGAGTAAGGAGAAGAAAATCTTGGACTCTGTTTATAGTCGTTTAAAGGTTGTGGGGAGGCAAGAATTCAAAGTTGGTGACATTGTTCGCATAAGTAAGGCTAAGCACGTGTTTAAAAAGGGTTATGTGCCCAACTGGACCACTGAGTTGTTCAAAGTATCTCAGGTGAAGATTACCAATCCAACAACTTATTTGCTAGAGGATACGAGCGGTCAACCAATTAGTGGTGGATTCTATGAAGAAGAATTGCATATATATATATATATATATATATATATATATATATATATATATATATATATATATATATATATATATATTTTCTCCCAGCGTATAAAGTGAGGCCCATGTTAAAAGAAATTGCGTTTGAAGTGAGGTCCGATGTAAAGTGAGGACTGGTATACGGACCTCACTTTGTCAAACTCTTAAGACTTTACCTGTGACATGCTCCTGTCCTAAATCATCATTTTTTGCAAAAAAAAGATGGACCTCACTTCTTAAGGTGTATGTATATTTTAGTTCGAGGATTTTCCATGTGGGGGCGCTGACTCAAATGTATATTTTCTGACACTGTATATAGGTTAACGTATGGAACACCATGCGATTCACTTAGTGAGGACCATAGAAGTGGCAACGTCTGTTAAGCACTATTTCAGGTTTATCTGCCTGCAAATTGGCAAAATCTAAATTATTTGACCGAGAATTCCATATAAAAGGGATACTGATACTGGAACAGTGGTAACGCGCGAAAATTTAAAGCGTGTGGCAAAAATTAATTTGTACTGTTTGTTGTTTACGTTTTTCCCGGATATTTTTTTTGCGTATTAAATATTAACGTTGAGTTTGTCTTTTAGATCAGAAACTGTTTTTTTTACAAACCTGGTGGAATTTAAATGTCACCATGTTTTTTACTTTAACAAAAGTGAAGGAATACCAATTTATAATTCGAGTACATAAATACCAGATAAAGTGGCATTCCGTACATAATAAAACACATTTTTTTAGCAAAACTGTTTATATATTAACATTTAGTAAGTTTCTCGGGATGATACTGCTTCATAATAGTTCTGGTTTATTAACAAAAGCTTATACTAAAAGAAAATGTATTTTTTAATAATATTCTAATAAAGAATAGACTGTATCTTTTTACACTATTATTTCGAAAAACGCAAAACTTTAAAATTTTAAAGAGCTATTTTAATTTCTCCTTTAAATTTAGCAAACTTTTTCCAATTAACCTCTTCTATCTCTAGTAACAACTGAGACACCCTCTACTCACACATATTTTATATGCTCTTATTATAAGTATTAACGACAAAAATTTTAATTTTAGGCCAACTTTTGTTAGCAAAAACGTCGGGATTTTTGATTTGCAACTCAACGCATTCATTTTTTTTTGGAGGAATTTTATGTTTTAAGTGATATGCAAAATGGGACAATGCAAGTTCCTTTTGTATATCTGTCCATGGTTCCAACGTTCTTTTACTCTTCTTCTGCAATATATTGGCCAAAGTATTTCTTTTGACCTACGGATTAATAAATGAGGGTTTATTTAAGTATGACTATATTTAGAAACGAATGAATATTTCTTGTCATTACAATACAGCAATTTTGCCTTCATTTAACCATCTTTTGCAGTTCCCGAGGTTCGAATGCTAAGCTTCGAATGCAATGCTCTTTATAGACTACTAACTTTTACCCGCGGCTTCGCTCGCGTATAAGTTTTTTTGAATTATTTAATACCGGTATCAGTGTGTGACTTATCTGGAAAAATTCGTCTGCTTTTTACGATTCCTCCTGAAATTTTATTTTTTTCTGTTAAATTAAATCGGGTTGATGATTTTTAGGATTTAGTCTACAAAATGTACCCGTGACTAATACACAAAAATATTGAAAACCGTTAGTATTTTCATATAGAGATAGAAAAAGACCTTAATAAAACTTTCAGAGACATTAAAAGAATGTTAAATTTAACACTTTTCTTCTAACAGTGTATGATAGAGATCTTCTGCTCCTTATTAAAAGAATCAATATTTCACTTACATGTTTTGATGCATCTATTTTTCTTTCTTCAGTGATGTTTGTCTCGTTTTGTTCTATTTTGATATCGGAACCGTCGTTATATTCATCATCGGATTGGTCTTCTTCTACTACATCTAAATCAATATTTATTTCATCCAGACTTTTTCCCTTAAATTTGGAAGCTTCTCCGCGTTCATTAAGAAGTAATAACTTGGAGACCTTGGCAATTTGGTATACGTCACTGGGTAATCTATAGTAAGTTTTGTGGATTTCTGATGTGTGACCCATAAAATTTGCTAGTTGTTCTAAGTCTTGTTCGGACAGGTTGATAACTTGAGACATGGTGGCTAGGTGCTTTCTTAGTTTTGTCGACGTCAATGCCGCTGCATTTTTTACACCCGCAAGCCTAACATGTTTATATACAGCGTTTGTTCCACTAATGCTATTGGCAGACTTTGTATTTGCGAACAAATACATATTTTTTTGCCGCACAAAATTTTCGCGAAGTGACAATAACAATTCGATATTTCTAGTCATGTCTTCAGTAAATAAAACGGGAACCCCCCTTCCACGTTTTCCTTTTATTACAACTCGTTTAAAAGATTTCATAAGTACTCTTTCGCTTTCACTGATACAATTATCAAACTCTTTTGAACTTTGATTGTTGATATTAGTTGTATAGCATGCAACGGTCATACGCTGTAACTCACCCACTCTTCTTCTATTTAGTAGAATAAGTTGTACATAACAGATTTCTTGCAAGATTTTGAAAGCTTTTTCGTTATTCGGATCAAGTTGTAATGTATTTTTACATTTCTCACCCTCGATAGTTAAATATGATTTCAATAATGTAAGATCTTCGGCCAGCGGAATAAGGGAGGGTTTGTTCCATTTTTTTTGTTGTAAATCTTTATTTGCAAGAGTAGAGACCTCGTATTGCCACTCGCTTACAATAAGTTCTTTCAAAACTTTAAACTTGTTCATAGTTTCAGTTTCTGTGCGATATTTTTTAAGTAACATGTTGTAGGCTACATCGATGCATTCCTTCAATTGAGTACCCATGTTAGCGGCTAATGACGGAGCACCGTAACTTTCAGTTTTAGGATCATATTTGGAAATTATTTTTGTGCACTCCACAAGAATATCAAAATTTAACGGATCTAGTGCATTAAGCAAATCTTTAGCGCCATTTTTTTTCCTTATTTCAAAGAGCAAAGCTGCTAGTTGCCTCATTTTTCTTGATGTAACTGATGAGAACTGTTTTTCTCGATGACTTTTTAAATATCGTAGAGCAACAGCACAAATTAAAGGATCTGTTTTGGCTATAAAAGATATTTGATCTGCTCTCATTTTTGGAAATACTTCCTTTCTTAAAATATCATGGTTGGAGTATGATGAAAGCAAAGATTGTCCGTCTGTTTGGGCATTAATTCTTTCTTTTTTATCAGTTGTATTATGGGGACATTTCTTAACATGTCTAAACAGGGATTGTCTTTTATAAAATCCTTTGCAAAATTTACAAGGCAAATAGGAAGATACTGTTGCTGGTTTTAAGTCACCCAATACTGGTTTGCGTACAGGAACAACTAGGTCGTTAGTACAACTTTTAAGGAAATTACCTTGATTTCTAAGTTTATTAAAAAGTATTTTTCTTTTCTTGTCTCGAACATTGCACGCCAAAATTTCTTGAACTTCAATTTGAGAGTCATGATGCCTTAAAACATGGCGGGAAAATTTCATCACATCAGTAAGACAGAAATAACAATAATCCGTTTTATTCCAGACCCGTTTTTTTCTTGGTGCTGGTGCCTTTGGGAACAAAATATTTTTGGTTAAAGAACAATATAAGTATTTTAAGAGCTACTTTTTAAGAATGCCCATAGTAGTAGTAGGAGTAGTAATAGTAGTAGTAGTAGTAGTAGTAGTAGTAGTAGTAGTAGTAGTAGTAGTAGTAGTAGTAGTAGTCCATCTCTCAGTAGAGTGATTACATATACAATAGAAGTAAATTCTCAGTCTGTTCTAGTAGCTTATTAGTCTTAACTCATACAAATTATTTTTGCAAAATTTTTACATTATTTAATTATAACTAAATATACCTATACAATCCAAATGCACACACTGAAAATTTATATCTTCGATACATGTTGGATGAATTAAACAAAAATCTAATAAAGTAGTAGAGCAGACTGTGTGTTTTCTTTCATATTTTATCATTTGCCGCAAATAATAATTAATATAATGCAACAGTCCTATGGAGTTTTAATTGGTAACTCATAATTTATAGTGTATATTAAGAATGTGTCCCTATATTAAAAATAAATGGTTACCTCTGGTGAAATATCCTTGTCAGTAGGGTATGTAGTGGTTGCTTGCAAACCGCAATCAGATGCATAGAAACTAGGTTTATCTTGAACCTATTTTAGTAAAGTAAAAAGATATTATAGATTCAAGCATAAACAATTGTATGAACCCGTATATACCTATGTATTTTACTTGTTATCCACTGGTTGAAATTTTATATTATAGGTGCACTAAACAAGCTCAAACTTTGTCTTTAACAGTTTCAAAAGGCATAAAAAAATTTAAAAGGCATTATGTTTTTTTAAATACCTTTACTTCCATGTTTGGGTACGTTTGGGAAATTGCCCTTGTATTCTGTTTTTCAGCAAATCTTTTATTTGCAACTCGTTCCAGATTCTTGGCGAAAGAATCGGTGGAGTCATTATCTGCTTCATTCTCGGAGACCTCTTCAGAATCTGGAATATATTCATCACTGCTATCCTCATATACGTAGGAGTCGGATTCTGACAGGTCATCAACAGTTGATGTAATGATATTTGAACTTTTTGTGTCATATTCTTGTTGGCCGTTCAAGTTGCAGGATATATTTCTTTTTAATTCGTCTTTCCGAAATCGTGTTACATATCTTTTTTCTGTTGACGAGACTTGGTAATTTTGTATAATTTTTTTATCATCTGGTGACTTCGGAGAAATACTAACGTCGCTTTCTCTATTAACTGACTGATAATAATCTAAAACATGTCCGAGTTGTAAAAAAGTGTCATGGAATGAATATAAGGAAAAAATCGTGTGGGTCCCAAAACGTCTAATTATGTAAACATTAATTCCCAACTAACATTTCCTAAAACTTGGACTTAGTATATTAAGCCATGAATACTTGCTAAAAAAATAATTTATTCTTAGGTTATTTTAATTGTTTTTCTCACGACCCATCAAAAAAATGTACTTGAAAACTCCACTAAACTTGAATTAAAAATTTCATTTATTCTTTAATAATTTTGTGTTGTTTTTAACAGAAACAGAAAAATAGCACACAGTTTGAATCTTTTGGCTTAGCAGTGTGACGGTCACTATAGAAAATAAGTAGGCTATGAAATTTCGTTCCTGATTATTTGAAGTGCAGACTTTCAAATCGCATTTTGCCCATTTTTAATAATTTACAAGAAATGAGAAAAACTGCCATAGGTTTACTATAGGATTACAAAAGACGAACAAAACACCAAAATTTTGCGGAGAATATATTGTCTTGACATAACTATAACTGTGTGTTAATAGTTTTCCCAATTTTGTTTGTTATGGACAAACAGCTATTTGTTTGTCCCTGATGGACACAAACAGTTTGTTTGTCTAATTTGACAACCAAAAGTTTTCAACTGGCAAGTGTAAGAACAAGACAACTAAGTTTTATACTATGAATTCGTTTCCGAGGTTTTTCGCAAATTTATAAAGAAAAGGTCAATTTTAGTATGTACTTTCGACAATAATAGAACTAAATTCATTAGGTTTGTTTTTGCAGCAGTTTGAAACTAGTCAGAGCCAATCATCTTCAAGCAAAACGGTTTGCTGATCGAAACCGGGCAACCTCATTGGCTCTGATTGATTTGAAACCGCTGCAGAAACAAACCCATTGTAGCAGCCCGTTCCAAGATGAAAATCAAGCAAAACCAAGCAAATCGCTGAAATATCAGAATAATTCATAAGTTTTTAATGACAACTTATTAACAATGACAGGACAAAAACCTGCTAAAACATAACTGATCAACTAGAATATCCTAATTAAAACCAGTACTACATCTTAAATCTTCTTAGTGAATCTGAACGTCAATTTTTTTTAAATCGGCCAAACTGTAAAAAAGACATTTTGCTCTATGATATCATCTTGTTTGACACATTTCCAATAAAATAAGTTTCTAATAAACTTGGACCACCGTGTATAATATTTTGTTTTACCTTACGCCCAAGTAAAAAATAAATGAAATATAATACAATACCTAAGTGCAAGATTGTACATACCTGAACTATTATATTTTGTACTATTGTCCTTCTTACTGAGGGCCATTTTTAAAATTCTTGTTTTTCGATCCATTCTAAACACAATTAATTACATAAATATAAATAAAGTGGTTTTTTGACTTGTCAGTGAGGGAAGTCAAAATGAATCAAAATAAGATAAATATATTATTGTAACAAACAAAAATAAGTTCCTAATATGCTTAATCTTACCTTTAGTTCACAGTTTACACAAATTTACACTTTATTCTTTATTATAACGTTAAGTAAATCAAGCACATCTTCCGCATTAAAAACCATGTGTTAATCTGTTGATTTCCGTTACAGAATGCTGGTCAAAAATGTCAAAAAAGACCGCGAAGAGTATAAAATATTGGCAACATTGCATAGACCTCACTTGGTGAGCTTTATGGATAAATACACTTATGATGGTCCTCACTATGTGAGTGCAACCGAAAAAATATACACGGCTCACTTTGATAGGCAAATGTCATGTCCTCACTTGGGACCAATATACTCGCAATGTAATAAAAGCTTCCGTTATAGGTTTTTATGTGTATACTTGTAGTTTTACCATTGCTAATCGAAAATTCAAGTTACTGTCAAGAGGTGGAGCTTCCAGCTCCAGTCTTTCTGCTGGTCCTCACTTATTACGATTCAAACCGTGTCCTCACTTGGATAGCTGTGCAATATATATATATATATATATATATATATATATATATATATATATATATATATATATATATATATATATATATATATATATATATATATATATACAGTGTGTCCAAAAAAGTATGCAACATATGGGAAACTTTTTTATTGTCGATTTTTCAAAAAATTGTATTCTTGGTAAAAGTTGGTGCTTATCTGAAACAGTTAGCAAATATTTCGTATTTCATGCGCGGCTCATAGTAAGGGAGCAAATGCCATTTTTTTGAAACTACACCAAGAGTAAAGTACCTTTATTTTTGAAGATGGAGCGAAATTTTATTAAGAAAGGTTGCAGTAAATTAAGAAAATATTCCAAATACAAAATTTGAGCTACATGTCTCGATTTTCAATTTTTTTCCGTTTAACTCAATCCCCCTTTAAACGGTACGCCACTGGCCAGACTTTCCGTCATGCAACATCAGAACATTCACCAAACAACGCAAACATGGAGTCAAAATAAAATTCTATTCAATACCTGCAAAATACTTAAAGCCCCTCTCTCAGAAGTATCGTCTCAGGTATAAGCGTGTTGCAAACATTTAATTTTTTTTTAAACAAAAATTATCCTAATTAAAATAACCCTACAGCCCAGTTTCTCTCGTAAGATGTTAAGGGGCACAGAGTGTTTTGCCTGTTTCAAGTAGTAAGAGCAAATGCAAGTCTTTGTCCAAAAAAGGCGCAAAAGTTTTTATTTTGCTTTTCAAAGGGTAGGCCATGAAACAGCTGAAATGAAAATAAATAAGATGCTTGTCACAGTTACGGCTGGTTATGTACAGTTTTATTTGATACTGTTCTTGGTGAAAATTATGGTGGAGAAATTGACCTTACAAGAAAGGGCAGAATTAGTTCTTATTGTTGGAGATCACTATAAGTCATTTAGAGATGCAGCTGCTCTGTTCAGTGAAAGACATCCTGAAAAGTCAGTGCATTATAGTACAGTGTCACGAATTTACAACTA
The DNA here is from genome assembly GCA_963971165.1 of Philopedon plagiatum. Lineage (NCBI taxonomy): Eukaryota > Metazoa > Arthropoda > Insecta > Coleoptera > Curculionidae > Philopedon > Philopedon plagiatum. The sequence goes on from OZ020195.1 coordinate 39,885,390, forward strand.
CTTTAAAAACACGGGTTCGTTAAACTGGAATTACAAAAAAGAGCATACAAAATGGGTGAGAACTGAGGAGAATGAACTAGAAGTTTTGCAGCACTTTGTAGAAAATCCTAAAATACATTTAAGGTCAGTCCAGAGAGATACTGAATGTAAAAAGTCTACCATAAATAACATACTAAAGGATAATAAGTTTCATCCATACAAGCCCATATTTGTTAATCAGATTTTAGAGAGAGATTACGACAAAAGACTTTATTGTTCGTTTTGGATCCAAGGGGAAATAGAAAGCGATTCCGAATTTTTCCGAAAGATATTATTTTCTGATGAAGCCACATTCAGCACGAACGGTGTAGTTTCATCGCAGAACTGTCGTTGGTGGACGGACGCTAACCCACATTTTATAATAGAGTGTAAAAGCCAATATTCAGCGAAAACAAACGTATGGTGTGGCATATTGGACAATAAAATAGTGGGGCCTTTTTTCTTTCGAGAAAATCTAAATTCTGAACGTTATCTTCATTTTCTGCAAAACGAACTATCTGACGAACTCGACGAGCTTCCTTTAAATCTCAGATGCTATATGTGGTTTCAGCAGGATGGGGCACCGGCTCATAGTACCCAAATGATCACCGATTACTTAAATAGAGAATTTAATGTTAAATGGATTGGAAGGAATTCCGAACATCAGTGGCCACCAAGATCCCCAGATTTCTCTCCTCTAAATTTTTTTCTGTGGGGGTATCTTAAGGAAAAAGTCTACGCGAAAAGGCCTTTTCAAAATTTAGATCATTTAGAAAATGAGATTCGTGAAGCACTTTCTTTAATACCTCCGGAAACACTACGAAAAGTTGTCAAACGTTTTAGTAAGCAAACAGTAACATGCATTGAGAGAAACGGTAGACACACGGAACATTAATTTTTAATTTATGTATTTTTAGTACCTCTTAAGATAATATTTTAGTAAACGATATTTTCAAAACACAGTGATCTTTTCTTTACAACTGGGTGAAAGTGACTAAAGTAATTTTAGTTTTTTCATTCAGTATGAAAAAGGATGGGCTCTTCCCGTATTTTAAATAAGATAATTATCGTTAGTGAGAGATTTAAATATGTTTGCAACACATTATATCTGATACGATACTTCTGAGAGAGGGGCTTTAAGTATTTTGCAGGTATTTAATAGAATTTTATTTTGACTCCATGTTTGCGTTGTTTGATGAATGTTCTGATGTTGCATGATGGAAAGTCTGGCCAGTGGCGTACCGTTTAAAGGGGGATTGAGATAAACGGAAAAAAATTGAAAAACGAGACATGTAGCTCAAATTTTCTATTTGGACTACTTTATTAATTTACTGCAAACTTTCTTAATAAAATTTCGCTCCATCTTCAAAAATAAAGGTACTTTACTCTTGGTGTAGTTTCAAAAAAATGGCATTTGCTCCCTTACTATGAGCCGCGCATGAAAAGCGAAATATTTTCTAACTGTCTCAAGATAAGCACCAACTTTTACCAAGAATACAATTTTTTGAAAAATCGACAATAAAAAAGTTTCCCATATGTTGCATACTTTTTTGGAGACACTATATATATATATATATATATATATATATATATATATATATATATATATATATATATATATATTCCGCTTAGAAACTGGAAACTACATGAACTGCCTGCTTTGGGAACAACCAAGAGTGATATTTGGATCGTTAAGACCATGTCTGAGAGAGCCCGATACGTCATTGTATTTTTTATGAAGAAGCGAAAAGATAACTTTGAAGCTGATTGTACCTACTTTGATAATTTAGACATCACCCACGTTAGGTTGCATTTAAATTCTGAAGTTTACCCCTATGAGTCGTTAAACCTAAACTTTAAGAATAGACAGTTTGCAGAAGCCTATCAGATGTATACGGACTTTCAAAAAACCGATTTGGGAACGCAGCGGTGTGAGCCACTCTTGGATTTTCTCGCTTTCGCTAGTAGAGCCCTCTTTGTTATTGACTGGTCCAAACAAAATGAAGCCATCAAGAGTAACACTATTGACGTTACGTTGGAGTTTCAAAGTTCCGAAACCTTCTCGGCTGAGTCACGTGCCTTTTGTATAATTATTCATGACCGAGTGCTTGAGTATCAGGCTTTCACAGGCCAAGTACGTGATCTGTTGTAGTCATTTACTATTCAACCCAGACACGATGAAGTATGTTGTGGTTGACGTTCAAGGATTTAGCGTTCCAGAATTTCACGCTAAAGAATTGGCTATGTACGATGGGAAGCAAATAAAGAACTATCTTTTTAAACCCGCTAAACCGTTTTATGAGCTGTCCTATGAGTGCCAGAGGCAATCAAAGTTTCTATATGGGAACCGACATGGTTTATACTACAATTCCAGCGAAACCGATTACAATGAACTTCATCGCATTATCTACAACAATCTACGAGATGTTGACGTCATCTATGTGAAGGGACATGTAAAGAAGGCCTTCTTACTGGAAACTTTTTCCACGATGAAATATCTTAAGCATATACCCGATATTGTTAATTTAGAATTTACTAGGGACAGTGTCAATGTACCGAAATTATCTCTAAGTAAAACTACTTGTTCTTATCATGGTTTAGAATATTGTGCTTGTAGTGCTGAGAATTCAAAAATCTTGTATGAATATTTTTATGATTTTTTACCTAAATAAAGAAGTTAAATTGTATAACATGTTTAATTTTATCCTATATTATTAGAACCCCTTGAGAAATTTAGGCATTTAGTCTCAAGCACATGACAAAGACAGTCGACTTGTCAGTTAGATTAGATGAGCATTTGAATGAAATTCGCAAGCTGAAAAGAGATATTAAGTTTTACAAAGAAAAGAAATCTTTGGTTAGAATATTTTTGAAACTTGCCATTTAAAATTACCAATGGCTACCTCCTCCAGCTGGGATAAGGTGTTTGAATCGCCTTCTAGATGTCTCGATGTTCCAGTTCTTAAGACTAAGCCTAACCGAGTTTACGAGATTGATGACTTTATAACTGTCATTTTTGCTGCGTCCGAAGAGGAACGCAAACAAGTAATTTTGGATACTATTGGTTATGGCAAAATTTCTTTCTCAAGTGATGAATTTGAAGAATTTTTAAGCACTTGTGATTGTTTCAATACCCATTGGGTAGATATAGATATGATGATTGGATAGTACACGCTAGTGCTTCATCGCAATTGCAATAAGAGAAGTCTCAAGTTTGAAGATGCCGCAACAGACAAGTATCTATTTCGATGGACGGAGAAGCTAATACGCCTATTTGCAAAGCATGTTTATGAATTGTATAAGCTTACTATTGAGTATTATACTGTTACTAAATAAATAGCCTACTGTCAATTTGTTTTTTCTTTGCTCTAAGGAAATAAAACGCCAATATAAACACAAAAACAAGCATTTATTAACGGGTAAAAAATTAAAACAGTAAAAAGTGACCGAACAGTGGTCTGTAAATAGTAAATAGAGTACAAGAGTAAATAGAGTAAAATACACAATATAAAAATAGGGTAAACTTGGGTACATATCAAGTAAATAAATACATTAAATAGTGTATATCAGAATAAAATAAAATAATTAACTAACTAAAAATAAATTATTAGCCTAATATCACAGCCTCTAAAACCATACAGCTACCAAAGACGATTGGCGTAAAGTTAGCTGTCGGTGACCAGTCTTAGCTCATGGAATTTCCGATGATTCCTTATACTTTTCAATATCTCTATGACCCCAAGCAAGCGTGTTCTCCAGGTCACCGGGAATAAGATAGCGCTTATCGTCCGCGTGTGATAACGCTACCTTATTTTTAAGTTCGACATACATATCGTGTAAATGTGAGCGGAAAGTGTTCATCTGTCTATGAATGTGAGTTCCTTCTACGTCAACCGCTTCTCTGTAATCATCCAGAGTCAGTTCTTTCTGGGCGACGTAGTCAGGAACTCCCTTAGCTTTTTTGGTTAACTTTCCCTCCTCATTTACATAATATGCCTTCGCCCCGGTGCCGTAGAAATTCCAAATGATTTTTCCTGCATACTCGTCTTTGATTTTACCCAAAACTGACTGGTTTACAGGAACATCATGTGGGATATCTTGTGAGTAGTTGGACGTATCGAACCTATCTAAATTTTCTATCATGTCATTATAAAAATTATCTGTTGTAACTTTTAGAATAAGGGAATCGGTATCAGTGTAGAGTAATACCGCGGTGTTGCCGTATTTTGGCTTAATATGCCCGTACAAAAAGTCATACATAATAGTCTTGGATATTTCCAAGATGCTAAAACCTACTTAAATAGGTTTATTATATGTGACTTTTTGTTTTTTCATCTGGATAGCTACCAGGTTCTCGTTGAAAATAGTGCGATTTTTAAAATGAAGTTTCGAGATTAACGCTTCGGCTCCCAACCTTCTACCAATATTTTCCCAATGAGAAACAAGTGTAACATCTACCCGTTTCTCCACATTTTCCATCGTTTTACCAAACACAGCGTTGTTTATAAAAAAAAAGAAATCTTTTTCAAATTTATTTTTCGCTTTATTGCGCATAGCTGTGTTCAGATCGATATATTTCTTTAGCCATGGTGGTTGATCAAAAGATATAACGCGATGAATTTTTGTGCGCTTAAGCCCATAATCTGAAGCCTTCCGCAAATTTTGATAAAGAATTATATATTTACTTTTAGGTTTAAAATTTGGAATTAATTTTTTAATGTCTTGGAATTTTGATTCTGGTGGTGCTATGGATTGTGGACAAAAGGGTAGTTCGTTGTGTAAATAATGCAGCTGTTCGGGATATTCTAAATCTACCTCTAATATGTAGCCAGTTTTAGAATCATTCGCGACATTCATGTAATATAAACTTTGAATTTCGGTCTCATCCAACCACTTAAAATTCCCCGTTGGTAAAAATTGTGACATGGCCGCACCATATAGGTTGGTGGCGTCCAAATACATGATGTAGGAAGTAGGTTTGGAAGCATCGTAATGAGGTACAAATTTATTGTTCGCAAAAGCTTTTCTAACGCTACACTGACTGACCCTGCCGCGAATACCGTGATTAAAGAAGTGTACCATGTCTAAATCTGTCAGTAATTCCAAGCTAATTGATGTGGCCTTGAGTGCGGCGTCCATTGAAAGGGATGGCGCCGTGAAATACTGGGCAGGGTCTAGACTGTAAGTGTTAAGGCACGCGTCTCTAAAACTTTCAAACACATCTGTTAATAATAAAACGTCGGACTTTAAATAAATATCTGAATATTCGCCTAAAGTTGTGCATTCAAATAAATTTCACACAGCCCAAGCACGCTTGTAATCCTCTTTGCTAATGTCTTCTTTCTTTAGCTGGTTGTAAAAGTCTTTATGTGATGGCAGCTTCATATCGTTCAATTTTGCGAAACTATCCACGTAATTATATGGCACTTCTGTCGAATAAGCTGAAACTTATTTTCTTCCGCGAAATATTTTCTAACTTCTCGACATTGTTCTGGTTTTAAATTTTGACTAAGTTTAACTAGACCGCTGGCCATGAAACGAAAACTGTCGAGGAAGCGTAATTTTAAGAATACCTGTCGTTGTTTACCATGCTTGTTTTCGATGTTATCCACCAAAACGTGTTTAGTAAAGGAGATGTACTTTTCCTTGTTTTGGGGGATAACATCCAGCTTTTCTTCGTTGGTAGCCAATTCCTTAACAAACAGGTGGGAATCAAAGTTGGATATATTATGGAAAAAGATGGGTATAAATTGGGGGATTTTGTAATTTAGGTTACATACAGAGTGCGCAGCCGCACGATATTGGCCATTGGTGTGACTGTGGTCGTGCACGCGATCGTTTAATGCTACATCAAATGGCTTTTCGCATATATGACACACCGTAGTATTTTGATGCTCAATCTCTTGTTCCGCGGAAATAGGAATCATGGGTACTACTTCCTTCATAAAGCGATTATAGATTGATTTACAATCAGTCTCTAAACGTTTTACGAATTCTTTGTGAGCATCCGGACCCTTATAACTTTGGTAAATTGAATGAGCATCATCAAAGTCACATTTGATGTAGTAACCGAAAGAGTACGGGACATGCTTATGCGTTCTCAACGTGTATGACGTATCGGGATCCTGAGCATTTTCCTCTGTATCGATGGGTTCGATAGTTTCGAAATCGGCATAAACAACGAAAGGCACTTTTAAATTTTTTCAAAGATTGTAAATTTCAAAATATTCTCGGGAATCTCTTCGCCATATTTATTTTTTTTTCAAATTTGTCGTTGGGACTTTAGCTAAAACGTGCCCGCAATCGTGCTCCTGACGAGTCTTTAATTTTTGTTCTGAATAAAAATACGATAAACAACCATCACATAAATACTTTGTGCCGCAACGTGAGGATAATTGTCTTGAGATCAGGCGAGACAAACTTCTTATTAAGCAGTAATGACTATTACCATAGTCATCACTGATTACTAACAAATTTACATGTCGCTCTCTATTACGAGACTTTGTAAAGTATAAGGGACCAACAACTTCAATAATATTTTTATTATCTTCGAACCCTTCTCCAGTCCGCATACGTTGATAGAAATATTATTAAGTCGTTCAAACTTAGTTACATCGGTAAGTTTAATCGGAAATTCCATACCTGCAAAGTCCAACTCGTTTTCAAAAGGCAAATAGTTCGCGACTCTATTTGCATGTTGAGTCCAATGAACAGGTTATAACTCAGCTAGGACTGACCACATGAAACATTTTTGATCCGTATTCTGGATGTTTAAGACAGCTTTCTTTGCTTCAACCTGTTTTGGCAGCGGAATGTAGGAAGATGGCTTCAGAGGCTGGAACTTATTGATACCTAATTCTAAGTGAAGAAGTTGTTGGAGCGCCCACCCTGCAACAATAGAAATATTTATTAGTAAGAACTATTAAACCTCTGATGACTCGTTCGACTGCAGGAGGAAACGACCGAAAAGCTCCAGTCCGACCTTAAGCTGCTCGTACTTCGCCCGAATGTCTCCCACCAACTTGATGAATTTTTGTGTTAGATGCTGTAGATAATCCTTTACGTTGGCGGGATCCTGGCTTGAAGAAAGTCGTTACGTAGCAATTCGGCTCCTGAATGATGTTTTTACCAACTCCACACCTTCCTCCTCCTGCATCACGCAGCATTTCTCCCGATGTCCTAGTGTACTTAGATGGTTACCCCATCGGTTAGTAGGAACCTCTAGTTGGCATGTTGCACAATGCTGCGTGGATGACGCAGATGGTTCTGGAAATAAGAATAAATAATTAGTACCTGAGTTATATAAAGACAAATTTATTATTTAGACCACCAGAAATTTCAGTTTTAAATACTCACCATCTATCGAAGCGAGTCTTGCTCTTTTCGCCATGGAAGTCTGCGTGGCATTAGCTGGTCTTTTGGGGGCTGGGTGTTTCTCCTGCTGGTGACGAAGAAGAGCCCCCTCTAACTTGAAAATTCCACTGCAGACGTCGCAGATCTGGACCGTTATGCGGCAATCTCCATGACGTTTGAAGTTGTCCTTCCTGGTGAATGTACGATCGCAATATTGGCAAACAAACATTTTCTATAAAAAAATAAAATATAGTTGAGCATGGTGGTGGTTAGCAACGATTACTACTTTTTTAATTGTTTCATAATATTGCGCAATATTATTTTTTAACCTTATAGAACTATTGGCTTATGTGGCAGACAAACGAGCAAATTGTTATTTTGTAGAAATAATAAAATGGTTTTTACAAGTAACAGTTAACAAGACACCACTATAATTTTTACTAATAGGGCTGTGTTGCATACAGACAGACTTGTAATATTTTTTAACACTACTATAAACACAAATTTCTTATTTTGTAGAAATAATAAAATCGTTTTTACAAGCAACAGTTAAAAAAGACACATCTATATTTTTTTACTAATAGGCCTGTTTTGCATACAGACAGACTTGTAATATTTTAACACTACTATAAACACAAATTACTAATTTTTGCTAAATCTTAATACGACACAATAAATTTCCACCGCAGAATTCCTACTATCACTAATTTTTATTTGTTTCTTGATATAATGCATAGAAATAAATGTACTTACCAAATAATATTACACACGCTTTATAACACACACAATAAAACAAAGCACGCGTATATTTTTAGCGAACTGGCTGTTCTCAAAGAAAGCTTTTGAACGACTGGATCGTCTGACGGCTTCCCAATTAAGAACACGTCTAAAGCGCGGAAAACGCGTCGAAACGTATCTAAACGCCTAATAATAGAATATCCTCGCTTGGTCTGTGTAGTATAATTCCTACTGTAATATACTATCGTTTGCGCTGACCTTATTTGGCTCGCTTTGCAGAGCAATGTTCATGCAATCTTTCTGGCGTATTGCCAATAATGCGGTGTACGAGATATAAAAATATTAGAATATACGGGGTGGTTTATATCTTACTACGCAAAGATCATTGACAATGGCAACTGCATTGCAGTGTTGTGGGGCTTTAGCAGTAATCTAAGTGATGTTTAAAACAGCTTAACTAATAGAAAGACAGATTCTTTTCAGCCATTGGACTTAATAAGCGATAGTTCGCGAACGAGTTGATCGATTGACTTCGGGTTTTTTCCAAACGATTTGTTACGTCACGTTGAACACGTGATGTATGTCAAATATTAATTTTGACGTTTAACAAGTGACAAGTGACAGTTGACATATCTTAAATGACCGGTGACAGCCGACATGCTTTTACACATGTCTTATAACGCCATTTTGAACATATGATGTAAGCTAAATTTTTATTTTGGCGTTTAACAAGTGACTGGTGAAAGTTGACATATCTTAAATAACGGGTGACAGCTAACATACTTTTATACATGCCCCATTTTGAACACGTTACGTATATTGCATTTCTAATTGCAAACGATGGCTCTTCTAGCTGCAAGTCTACATCTCATCAGCACAATATTTTATGTGAAGCCGATGGCCAGGTCGGTTAGAGCGCTGATATTCCAACGTCCGTGTCCCGGGTTCTAATCCTAGCATGTGCAAAAATAAAGAAAAAAGTATTTGACGTCATATTCGTGAAATAATAATATTTTAAGGAGTAGTACTAAAGTCCGATGCAGTTAGGCCCCAAATAGATAGTGCCCAAGTAGTTGATGCCCCAGTAGTTAAAGCCCCAAGTAGTTAAAGCCCCGAGTAGTTAAGACCAAAGTAGCTAACGCCCAAGAGTGTGACAGTTGACGTATGATGTATGACGTATGACAGATGACAGTTGACAGATGACAGTTGACAGATGACAGTTGACAGTTGACAGTTGACAGTTGACAGATGACAGATGCGCGCGCAGCTAGATGCGCGCGCAGTCCCTCCGGAGGACGGAGGGCTTTGAACATATCATCTATAACTACTCAGGAACATCGTGTTGGTTACCTTGTGAGTAATTGGACGTATCGAACCTATCTAAATTTTGTTTCATGTCCTTAAAGAAATTTTCGGTTGTCATTTTTAAAACAAGGGAATCGGTGTCAGTGTAGAGTAATACCGCGTTGTTCTCATCCTTCGGTTTGATATACCCGTACAGAAAGTCATTCATAGTTGTCTTGGATACCCCAAGATACTAAAACCTACGTAAATAGGTTTATTATATGTGACATTTTGTTTTTTCATCTGGATAGCTACCAGATTCTCGTTGAAAATAGTGCGGTCTTTAAAATGAGATTTCGCGATTAACCCTTCGGATCCCAACCTTCTACCAATATTTTTCCAATGAGAAACCAGCTTAACATCTACCCTTTTCTCAACATTTTCCATCGTTTTACCATTAGAAATCTTTCTCAAACTTATTTTTCACTTTATTCCGCATCGCTGTGTTTAAATCGGGATATTTCTTAAGCCATCGTGATTGATCAATTGAGCGAACGCGATGAATTTTTGTGAGCTAAAGCCTGTCGCAAATTTTGAGCCGAGCTGCTGCTACTCCGACTTTGTGGTTTAGTCGTAGTAATTGATTTTTTAGTTACGTTCTGCTGCTGCTGCTGCTTTACGGCATTAGATACAGATGCTAATGGTTTAGAAACTGGTCCATAAAACTTTTCCAATTCATGTCCATTATGCACTTTAGCTGCTTTAATTTGTTTAAATTTTTTTCTAACCGCATTTGTGGTTTCTAGTAGCTTTCGTTTTAATTCGATTTCTTCATTCATGATGCTTTCAAAGCATTATTATAGTAATATATAACTATCGAATCCCTTGCGATATCTGCCTGAATTTACATCACTATCCATGTCAATAACTAAAACACCATATTTATTATCCCAACATTTAGCACACATCTCTTGAAATTGTGTGAACGTCAGGTCGGGTGAAAGGTGTTTCCAAAATATATGTTTCATATTCATCCCATCTTGTTTAAACATAATAATGAAGTTGGCATTATCCCGAACAAGCAGCTTAGAAACACGAGAATACGTTTGCGCCAAGTAAAAGGCATCCACATTTTTGTGACGTCCCATGCTAAAATACGATCTTATAACGTCCTGTTTCTCACACATAACGTCATCAAAAATAAATATTGAATTAGGTTTAGCATCTGACGGTTCCACAATGTTATTTGCGTCGCTAAAAGCGTAGTAGCCAAGACCTCTGATTGGTGATAAAATTTTCTTTAAATATTCATATTTTGGTTGATAGAGCGACTTTGAGTAGATATAAACATTTTCGAAACGCAGTCCCGAGGGGTGAGTAAGCAGCGAAATCATAACATTTGTTTTTCCACAGTTGGAAGGTCCTATTAATAATCCACGAATAGATGATGGTAGCAAAGGACCATGTCTCTTAAATAGGTTCTGTTCCTGTCCAGATCCAACCTTTACATCGAGGTTATCGACGGGAAGTTTTTGTTTAAGATTGACAAAAACGCGATTTAGCTTATTTGCGTAATAATGAAAATTTAAGTGCTCGCCACCAAGCAGATCACGAGCTTGAGCAAAGCGCGTGGAAAATAGTAAAATCAAAAGACTCTCGAGCTAGTGAAAAAGCTGCAGCTTTGTTGGTAACCAACATTATGAAAGCGAAACAACGTTTTGGTATGGGTGTATCGTTATCATCATCATCATCATCATCATCATCATCATCATCAAAATCGAGAAAAGCATCCATTAGAGGTAAGCGTCGCTTCCAGCGCCACCGCCGCCACACTATTCTTTCCAAAGGTAAAGGCGTGGGTAAACACAAGCGCGTACACAAAGTAGCTTTTGGATCATGACGACCCGTTCGATCAGAATTGTTAAAGCTGGTGGGAAAAAACTTATCGAGAAAAATATTATGAAAGCATCGAAAATAGCTGCAGTAGCTGCACGCAAATCCCTAAGAATAGCTGGGAGCAAACGAAAAATTCGCCCGCCTAGAATCATTCCAATTCCAAAGACTGGGGGAATATTACCGTTAAAGCCAATATTTGCAGGACTATCGGCTTTAGGTTCATTAGCTGGTAGTGCAGCTGGCATTGTGCGTGCTGTAAAGGCAGTAAAAAAGTTGACTGCAGAAAAAATAGGTACTGGCTTACATCTAAGTTCGAGGGGAAATGGATTATATTTGAAACCATATCGCACAGGTTTGGGATTACTTATTAACAACGGCAAAAATAAGAAATCAAAAAACTGATAGAATCCCTACCTCAAGAACCACTATCCAATATTGATATAGAAAAGTATGCCTTAAAAATGAATATACCACACTTTCGAGGCGTATGTATGAGAGATTCATTACCTGTACGCGGTTCCAAACGTTATGAGGCCGCTATATAAATTTGGATATTATGTCGGGTAGCATATAGAAAAAGCAATTCTGATGTAACATACTACGATAGTTTCGATGATTTACCCCCACCTATGGAATTGGTACGATATCTGCAGATGGGTTCCGAAGCGAAAAAGAATATTTACTATATATACGACCGTCAACAAGAATTTGCAACAGTCTGGTGTGGACATTTGTGTTTGAAGTTTCTTTTACAATCATAAAAACTATGTCTTTGACACCCCAAATGGAACGTGACAACTACACCAAAATGTTGTTATCACTTAAAGCCTATCGTCAAGTAGGAGGATTACAAAAAATGACAGCTGAACAGTTGGAAAATATGCCCAAAGAAGTGTTGATTGCATTAGCTCCAAATGAAATAGCTCTAGTTTGGGACAGGTTGCCTAATCACCTAAAAAGTGACGTCGATATATTGAAATATCAATACTGTGTCGAACATTATAATAGCAATAATTCAGTTTCGGATGAAGGCGATGGACCTGCGCAAAAAACAATATTTTGTTGTTACTGCGAAATTAATGTGAATATAAAGGCAGAAAATAGTTTCAAAACGTCCAAGGGAATAAAGCAACGCTTCAGCTTAAATCCATTTAACTGTTGCAAACAGCAATAAAATAGCTACACAAATAGTTTGGTCGTCAGTCATGTCTTACACATTCACTCTAACAGGACATTCAAGTGTCTTAAGTGCGGATTTTTATCCACCCATTGAGTTAAATACAACATGCAAATATGGACTTGCACTGCTGGGATTTTACACATATAATTCTATATTTATTGTAGACGAAAGCAACAATGCATTCGCATACATACAACATGGTGGCACAGAACCAAAGCATTTAAGGATCGAACCTGCAGCTCATGAAGTTAATGAAATTGGTAAAGCTATGCTTGCAGCTTTAAAAAAATCAAGTAATAAGCAAGGCAATGATATATTTATATTAACTGCCAATAATAATACATTAAAATGTGGTCTAAAATCAGAATTCGGCATTAATTCTAGCTAGCACTATTGGTAAAATGCTGGGATTTGACTGTGGTGCTAAAAAGTGAAGGAAAACACGAATCAAGTAGTATCGTAGACATAATGAAAGTGCGCATTATACGTGTGGATTGTAATATAATTTCCGGAGCATACCTGAACTCTTTGGACAGTCATACATTATTTGAATTTGATATTGATGTGGAACCTGATTACAAAATCTCCAAAGCACCACAAAATAATATTTATATGCCAGATGGTCGTCAGTTTGTCGACAACATTACTCTGCTCATCTTGGATGATAGAGGCGATTTGATTAATTTTCGAGGTGAGAAAATTATTGTTAAACTAGAGTTTAAAAAATCACATAATTATTGGTTTTTGTTTTATCGCCAACTGCATATGCAGTCAACCATTCAAGATTCGGTTAAACGACATAAAAGCACATAAAAACACAGTCAAGGTTCATTCATAAGCCAGACGGACGATCGAAAACACATCCGCACAGCAATCGACATCTCTCCGTGAAAGACTGTAAATGATGGCCGCCAATAGTGACAAAACCGAACCCATTTTTGATATCTCCATTATTAGCTTTCAAGAACACACATATAAACCTTATGGTTCTCCAACATTCCGCAATTCTGATGAAATTTGTATACCTGTCCTCTTTCAAGATATCATTTTGGATATATCGGGTAGTTACATTTACACCGAAGGAACATTTAAACCCAAAGATGTTACTAAAAAATGTTATCTATCAAATAATGCCATCGCCTTTCTTTTCGACGAATGTCGCTATGAAATGGGAGGGGAGCAATTTGCTGTTGTTCGAAAACCCGGAATTCTCACAACACTGAAAACTATGGTGTCATTGGGTGCTGTACAAAATAGATCTCTCTCATGGCATGTGGATGGGGTCTAGATGAAGCAATTTGGATTTTTCAAATTTTCAAATTTATGTATGCCGCAGCCTATTATAATTATGAGAATTTTCAAGCTAGCTACTACCAGCGAGAACTTAGTGATCCTATGATGAGTTTTGCCGACTATCTGAAAAATCCGTTATTCGTAATCGATTGTAGTCATCAGTCAGAAGCCGTTAAATCGTCCACAGTGGACGTGAAATTGGATTTTGAAACACGCAATAGTAAATTTCTTAAAGACATTAAAGTGTACGCGTTAGTTATTTACGACACATTTTTAGCTATAATATACTTAATGGTTCTGTTACTAACAAATCAATGCATTAGTTATGTAATTCTCCAAATTATGTATTTTACATATTGAAAATAAACTTGTAAACGACATATTTACGATTTATTTTTACTATTGGCTTATTTTAATACTTCAAATGTGGGGCTTTGGTAAATAAGGTTAAAAGACGAAGAATGGACAGAAATTTAGGAGAGGGGTGGGGAGAAGAATGTATATATGACGTGATTTAGAAAATTAAATTCACTCGAAGCCAATATGTCATCAAGTTCGGATAATGGTTATTACAGTGACGAGCAGACAGCTGCACCGAATGTGCAATAGACTTGTACGCAGACCGCTTAAGTTGAGACCTATGTACTGCATCGTGCAGTCCTACGTATCATGGGGCTCTAGAGATTTGTGGATGAGTTGCTACACAAGAGGATTTGGGACTGTGATGGATGTTAATTTCATCACATCTCATTTTACAGTGAGTTCACGAGGTATATGGAAACATTGTTTTGTGTCGGGATGGACTGTTTACAGTCTTTCATCAACACCCTTGCAGTATTTGCAACAGAATGTAAATTCTATTACAAATAAAGCTCCTCATACGACAACCCTGCCTGTCCCCTGACAAACTTGTCCTTTTTAGGGCACAAAAGGAGTAGTTTTGTAGTTAAACACAATGTTTCCTAAAGAAAAAATTTCTTAATGGAAAAATTGTGTTACTTTGGGTGAGAGACGCATTATGTGTTTAAATCATACATAGATAGCTATACTAGTACAAAAATAACTTAACTCTATATATACAAACCATTCTAAAATTAATTATATGTAAAATTGTCCAATAAATTCAGTCTTTTTCTACACACTTCCCCTTTACTTTTACACTCTTCTATTTTCACCTGCAGTTCCTTAATCTGTCTCTCATATTGCGCCACATCACTATCGTACTTTTTTAGTTCGTCCACTATTTTTTGTCTCGCACTAAACGCCACGGAGAAGGCACACTTCTGGCTTGGAGAAAACTCCTCCAACCAGTCCGGTCCGGGCACGTCTATGGAAGCAGCAGCAGACTGACTCGGTTGGCTAACCGTCTCGAATAGCCGCTTGCACTGCTTCTTCAATGGTTTGCGGCATATTCCATGCCAAACTGTTGGCTATATCGGCGCCTCCGCTTGATTCAATGGCGATTTTTCGCCAGCGTCGGCCACCAACACAATCGGATTCATGCACTTCGGCGGCTCGGGCGTTGTCGTGTTTGGGCCATCATTAATTATGACGACCGGTGACAGAGGCTTCGGTGGCTGTGACATCTCCAAAAAGTCTGGAAATTCCACTGGCACTGATGGGCGTTTGAACTGGAATTTCTTCTTCTTCTTTTCACCCTCTACAGCTGCATAAAATTTATTTTTATTACCGCTGACTTTCTTCGGTAATGTCAGCAGCTTTTCTAGCTTGGTAGTGGGTTGCCGCCTTGCCTTCGTGACCACCACATCACTGATTATATTGATGCGGCCTCCATCCTTCTCCATCCAGTTATTAACGTAGTCCACCGCTGAATGAACTATTTTTTCCTCCACCTTTTTCACATCTTTTTCTTCCACAAACGCCGTTTTTAGCACTTCAGCAGCGTGCCACCCTTGAAACACACCCGAGGTCAGCAGGTCGAGAACTTCCTGTTCTATCAGCTCTACGTGGGTACTACCATCCAAATTGAACATATTTAACAACGACGACTTATTACCGGAATTCATTTTTCTCACTAACTAACTCACTGCTGTAAACTGACAAATGTATTTACTTGACGAACGGTTCTAGCGAACTATGAAATGCTCTGCCTAACAAACCAAATTTATACTTATCACCCCACCATAAACTCCCCCACCCTATCTGAAGGTTCATGCTTTGGAGGCCAAACAAGTTAATTCAGTTGAATTAACTTGTTTGGCCTCCAAAGCATGAAGTAAGTTTGTAAGTTTACAAGGGTACGTTCTACGACTAAATATCGATTCAAGGACATAGTTTCAAGGTAGTCGTGTATCCTTTCTTCTGTCATTGTTTGTGCTTTCAAGGTTATCTGATCAAGACAACCCATATTTAGACACTCCCTTTCTTTCGATGACTATTATCAGATACTATAATGTTGCCTGCAGATCACCAGTCTTTCGGCCCATACTTTTGTAGGAGCACATATAATCATTTCTGCAATTTGCTTTAATTGTAAAAGACGAATATATATTTGGACTGACCACATGTCAGATGTGTCAACAAGGGCCGATTAACAGATCTGATACGTTGAGAAGACAATGGATGCTACAAGAAGTTTACAAGCAAGGCATTGATTGATTTTTATTTTGTAACTTTATTACTGTTTTGTTAAATAAAACAGCATATTATTGAAACAAACTTGTATGTATTTCACTGTTCTGTGTTATAAAATTTGAACTATTACTATAATGGTAAATAAAGCATGTGCTTTCCAATATTTTTGTGATTATATATATGATATAGTTTTTTACCCAAAATAATTTTTGGGTAAAAAACTTTGTATAGCGTGAACAAACATATTTAGGTTATCTTCAGGGCCTGTTTCGTAAAACTTTATGTCTGGGTACCCAGAAGGTAGAGATTTTGTTGTTGATGGTATAATATAACGTTTATTGTCGTAGTGGGATAAAGCAACTTTATTTATTATTTCAGTATAAACGTCGTGTTTATAACTTCGAAAGGTTTTCATTTTTCGAAATATCTGACCCCCACATTCTACGATATTCCGATAATCTTCCAGGTGAAGTTGTTTTTCGATTACACGTTTCTTTATAACTTTCGCTTTTTTAATTTCGCTACTGATCGAGTTTATGTAATAAGCTTTGGCTCCGATATCATAAAAACTTATTATTGGATCACCTGGAAATTCATCCTTCATTCTACCTACTACTGACTGACTTTTCTTTATGTTAAAAATATTTCCTTCACTATAATTGGATGTATCGAATTTATCCGGATTTTCTGCAATTATGCGATAAAAGTTTTCGATGTAAACTTTTTATATTAGCGAATCAGTGTCGGTATACCATAAAGAGGCATGTTTGCCAAATTGTGCTTTAATGGAAGAGTAGAAAAAATCATAAATTACTATTTTCGACATGCCCAGTATGAAAAATCCGATATAAATTGGTTGATAGAGATTTAAAACTATCGATGAACCGCTATTTTAAATATTTTTTCTTTATTGCCCCAATTTTATTATCGACATAATCGTGAACGTAAATACTTTTCGTAAACTAAGTGTACTTTTCCTTGCTTTGAGCTAAAACATCGATCTTGCCTCCGTGACGACACAACTCTCTAATAATGTGACAATCGTACCCACTCAAGTTATGAAATATAATTGGGATAAAATTGAGTAACTTATAATATAAATTGCAAATGGAATAAGCAACACCAGGTCTCTTTTTCCCAGTTAGGTGACAGTGGTACTTTACTTTACAATTATTATTTTCAATAGGTCGTTCACATATACCACATTTTGTGGCATTATTAAACTCCACTATTTGGTCAACCGTTAAAGTTTCCATTGCTTTTGTGTGTCTTTCAAGTATGTATTGTAAAGATATCTTAAATAACTTTCAAGTCGAGAAACGAAAACCGGGGCTGCATTGTTTCCCCGATAGAGCTCAAATTTAGAAATCGAATCGTCAAAGTAGCACTTTATTAAATATGCAAAAGAATAGGGTTCATGTTTGATGATTTTTACTAAGTAAGAATTTGCTGGATTTGGTTCCACTATATCCAATGGTTTAAACACCGATTCAAAATCCGCATAAGTAACAAAGGGTACGCGAATTTGCTTTTCTATGTTTTCAAATTTTAATATATTTTCTCCTACACTCTTTCCAAATTTGTCTATTTTTAAATTTATCGATTGTGTCACTGAATATTTATGGTTACAGTCATTTTTCTGATGCATTGTGAAAGACGATGGTGAACTAAAATGTATCAAACAACTATCACAAAAATATTACTTTTCTCCTCTTGATATAACTTGACTAGCACATAATCGCGATACATCTTTTATCAATCAGTAATGGCTTTTCGAACATTGGGTATCACAAAATGTTCATCATCATCTCTAGTACTACAATCCTTTGTTATTAATAACAAGTTTACATGTCTATTAGGTTTTTTACCCGAATACCTTAATGGACCGACAACTTCATACGGTAATTTATTATTTTCAAATATTTTCTGCAAACCGTAAATGTTAATGGAAATATTATTCATTTCCTCAAATTTTGATATATCACGCAATTTTACTGGAAAGTTCATATCTGTTAAATTCAATACTTTTGAATAGTGTGGATAAGATTGAATCTGTGACGCCATACCGGTAGCAGGAAACAAAGCGAATTACATTGATTATGGCTTGTTTCCTTCCGATGAAAAGTGGCAACTTTATATATGGACCCACTAAAAGGTTTGTACTCGTTGATGTTAACTTACCAAGGTATAGAATTTTTTCCAAAGCCCAACCTATAACAGCAAAAACAAAGAGTCAATAAATGTGTATATTATTTTTAACTTGTAACTTACCCGAGTCTTTCTCCTGAAACTCACTCGATTGAGTCTTCATGGGTTCCACTAATGATTGGTATATTTCTTCCAAATCACTTCCTGCAGTAACAATTTCATTGCGTGTATTAAATGACTTGTCACTATATATTATATGATCTTGTGTTGGTAAAATATATCGACCAACAACCACCATATTAATTTGCAAATCACAACGCACTCTAACTAGGTCACTTACTAAGTATATCTAACACTTTTGCTTCAATTTCATCAAAACATAATGAATCGTCAATATGTTCATTATCACTTGATATACGGTATGTGGCAATCCTATTTCTAAAAAACACTGGACACGAGGTCAACACCTGCTGATATTGGTGAACATGCATTACTTTTATGGTGTATTGTTCTTTGGTAAGCTGCCATTCGATTTGCTGGCATGGCTATTGCGACGCACTTTGTTAAAAGAAAAAGTGTTTAGTTTTAAACTGTCAAAGATACTATGATGAGTATCATTGACCAAGTACTTACCGCTTATAACTTGGAAAGAACATTAAAAATAACTCTGAGAAGTACTCTAAAGAAAAACACAGGAACAACAGGGTGTCCTGAGGGAAGCAGGTGTAGTAGAGCGCGTGCAAATTAGCCCTTGGCTCAGTTAGCCGGGTAGGTTCAATTGGACGCCACCAGTTTTTTTACGCCGACGCAAACTGGTCACCTAGATGGTTTAGGAACCTGCTTCTCACACGACAAACCTGCTATTCATAACTGAAAGTTAAAAAAAACATAGGGCGCAGTGAGCTGGATAAAAACAACGTAATAAGTTTTCCCTATGTACATATATTTACACAAAAAAAATAAGTTTTACAAATGTTGTGAACGCAAAAGACAAAAAGTGTTGGGCGACTTTGCCCCCGCAAAATAAATAAGTTGCTTCCAAATAAATAAATGACTTCCTGAGGAAGTCTATCCTTATACACAAAAAAAATAAGCTGGCTCCTTAGCCCCTACTGGAGACAATAGGGAGGCTTCTTTGCACCCAGCAAAAAATGCTTTGTAGCCCCCACGGAAGACAATAGGGCGTTTTGTAGCCCCTGCGGAAGACCCTAGGACAAAACAATTCCTAGTAGTTACAGTAATTGAAATCTAATCAATAAAAAAAATATTTGGAGCTACGTTAATAATTTTAAAAAAAATCAGAAGTTACGTTAATAGAAAAGATCACTATTCGGATAGAAACAATTGACCTGAACTAAAGCGCCGAAATTTAATTAATTTTTTTTTATTAATTAATTAATTAATTTAATATTAAAAGAGAAAGCCGTTGGCTTGAACTGAATCGCAAAATTTAGGTAAGTAGAAAAATATTTAAAAATAAGAAGCTACGTTAATATAAAAAAAGCCACCAATAAAAGAGAAAGTAATAATTGGCAAAATTTAAACGAGCTTAAGATACCATTAAAAAGTCAAGTTAATAAAAAAGTTAATATTTGGAGAAATAATTTACAGGAACTAATCCGCAAAATTTACGACTATTAAATAAAATGTCAATAATAAAAGAGAAAGCCAGTGGCTTGAAATCAAATGCAAAATTTAGGTAAGTAGAAAAATATTTAAAAATAAGAAGCTACGTTAATATCAAAAAAAGGTTACTAAAAAGAGAAAGTAATGATTAAAACCAACTTGCAAAATTTAAGCAAGCTTAAGATAATATTAAACACAAAGGTTATGTCAATAAACAAAATAAATTATTATTACCTAAAGGGCATCGATAACTAAATTTTAAAGTTCATTTACTTTACTGATAAACGTTAATATTTACAAAAACTAAGTGTTCACTAAATGACCAGTTTAACGCTATATTATGCTATCTTACATTACCAATCACGATAATAAAGGTACAGCAAAATAAAAATAATTGATAATTAAATCACAAGTTCACGCAAGATTACACGCATAAACAAATCAAAAGGCTTAAGCGAAGACAGTAAAAATAACTAAAAATGAAACCCCAGTTAGCTTGACTTAAGATTTAAACATTCAAGTAAGATTCAAAGAAAAAAAAACTTAAGCGCAGCCCAAAAGAAGAAAATAATTAAAACCTCAAACCCCTAAAGTAGCTTGACTCAAAAGCTAAGCGTTAACACTACTCGTGTAAATAAAGCGAATCAATGTAAGATAACACAAGAATAATAATTGACTTCAGAGAAATTTTAGTCATTAAAATGAAGAGAGAACACCCCGTGTAGGGAGAAACAGTTTAAACAATCAAAATATACACCGCTTATGTACATTTATAAAACACAAAGCTTAAATTACAAGCAATTATATCGGTACTATCCAAGCAACTGAATAACTACTTTAGGTTCCCCCAAACGAATTTAACTAATTATGAAGCAACTATGTAGCTACCTTAAGTTAAGCAATTAATATGACATAATAAAAAAAGGTAAAACGTGTAAAATGTGTATGAGCCTAATAAGTTTATTTCCCCAAAACAATAGTGACAAATTTGAAAATTAAATAGTAAGTTAACCCCTCTGAACACATTAAAAAAATTACTTAACCAATCGATATAAATAAAAGCTAAAATAAATCTACACTTTCCAATAAACATAAAGCCCGACACTTTAAGCTCATACACCTTTTAACTTATAAAAAAAAGAATAAAGATCTGTGGCACTTATATTAATATTATTTAGTTTAATTTATTTAAGTACCTTAAAAGAAGCCCTCCTGACAGGATGGCGACTAAAATAATAATCACAAGTTAATAAATTTAAAAACACTGGCTATAACGCTTTAATCTTCAACGGAGGTATATGACAGGCTTGCCAATGTCAAACTAACCAGTACCACAAATCTCTTTATTCATATATAAATTACTGCTTGAAATAAGTATTACAGTTAGCCCAATTTACTCCTGCACGTGCTTTGCGGTAAAGATATTAAAAAAAAAAGAAACGATATAAACAATCTACATTCTACGTGGGCGACCGACTATTTTAATTCAAATAAAACCCAGGCCCGTAAGCTGGTATAAAGAGGTCTTAAACATAACTTATAGCTTGTACGAGGTTTACGGTCCACGATCAAGTCTCAAAAATTTATTCGCAAATTAGATAAAGTGATATTAATATTTAAGAAATTGAAAGCTTGACTACTATAACTCAAAATATGGTGTAGCAATAAGAACCACCCGAGAAAACTAGAGTCTTACTTAGAACATAGTACCGTAAAGCAGAACGGTAATTACGGTTCGTTAAAATTTTAATTATAATTTTATGGGCTTAAATTGGTGATTAATAAGTATTAACGAAAAATCGTGGGACTAAAAAAAAGACTTCAAGGACTTACCTCTTCAAGGATAAAGAGGGATGGAAATTCCAAATTCTACAAGCAGCAAAAGGGCACCACACAGCAAACGTTACCACAGGGCTTGGACCTCCAAACTGTTGCCGATGTTCGTGGCTTGATAGAAATAAAGAAAGAAATCCTTAGTACTTGAAAAATTTTACCATGCACGTGGCAGACTAGCAAAAAACCAACATCTTTATAAAAACTAGCTCACTTGATTTAACGAATGAAGTTGCCAAAACAAAAACGCTGCTCTTAGCAGTCAAAAATTCAACAAAAGAATTAAATTGCAGTCCCGAAAATTTAATCCAAGTAACTTGAGCCTCCAAACAGAAGCTTTTAAATCCGACACTGCAAGGCAACTTCGTCGAAAGGCAGGATCTAAGTGGAGCCTCGTGCCTCGTGCGAAGAAGGAAATGACTTGTTACCCCACTACCAACACATAACCAAAATGGGGTTCAAGAATTTCCGTCCTGCGCGGACAACCAGTAAAACAACAAGGAAAATCTTCCGCTACAAGCCTGTGGCTTCAACGACCGAGCGTCGAATGACCGGGCTGGCCAAATGCCTTAGTTGCTATTTGACAAATTTGCAAATTTACGAAGCGGCAACGCTGGAAGACTCATAGTGCCGGCCGTCAACCATAAATTCTAACCTGACAATGACTATTTTTTAAAGAAATCAAATTAAAATCTGAAAGGAACGTATGCCGTTTAAACAATCCAGAACGCCCAAGAACAAGGCAGAGACTAGGACAGTACAGCCAATGTGATCCATAACCCACAAATCAAGGGTGTCCCAATGTTGTCAGAGAATGTAACCAGTTGATTTCAAAAAGGTAGGTTGGTCTTCAAAATTTACTATTTAAACACGTTAGCTTAATAGACTAAGGGCAACTTGTCTATACACACAGGGTGAACTTTAAGCCAGGCGAAAATTCAGGGCCCAAACCAGAGAGAAAGATGTTAAATCTACAAGCTTCAAACGAAGGACAGCTGACTTGAGGACAGCTAGCAGCAATTAGCCAGAACAGAAACCGTAGAAACTAGCCTGGGAACAGGACAGGTCAAACGTGTACGTGTGGGGACACAACTATTTCATTAAGGTAAACTATAAAATAAAACTAAACAGGCCTTCGTGAACAAAACTAACCCTTAAAACAAACTCTGATACTGGGGCCGAAATTAAATTGTCACATTATATTGCAGCAAGCGCAAGTACGCACCTCAGATGTTGATGCCCCATCGTCAACTTTACGTTGTTTTCCACCATGTATGTTTGCAAATCGTGCTACATACGATTCCCTTTTATGTCGTAACATATTATTACTCCGAGTAAATAATTTACCACAATCTTCACACACGTAAGCCATGACTTTTAAGTTAACTTGCTTCAACCGTTTTACTCAACACAATGTTCTATACTAAAATTTAATTCCCCTACCCTCAACCCTCACATATACCGAACCACATCCGACGACCTCGAAAACATGCACCACAAATGTAACCTTGAAATAAGCATCGAACACCTGGTCATCACCAAACAAAAAACATCTGCTCGCTTTCAAGGCCATGATCATGACCCTGGAATAACACCTGCGCATAACAAGGTCAAATAATAATAGAACAGCTGCGCGACCAAGGCCGACCCTACTGCGCATGCGGAGAACTCGGTAGGGTTAACCTCCTAGTACTCATATTGTAAAAAACTTGAAGGATCTCGGTGTTAAGGAAACGTAGGTATTCTTCAGAGTTTAAATTACCTCTAAAAGAATAAAGCCCAACAACTTCATCGTTTAAATCACTGCACCACACATTTGTTTCAAAGAAATACTGGTCCCTGCATTCTATTATAAAATTTGGATTTTCTTGAGCCCACCTGCCCACCATCTACAATTTTGAGAGCTAACAACGCCGTTTGAAGTGAAAGTGGACTCGTCGGTCCATAAAATGTGAAAGGGAAAGGACACATCTTCTACTTTTTCCCCCTGGTACCAAAAAGAGAATCCCAAACGTATGGCAAAATCTTGTTCCTTAAGAGTAAAGGCCGATTCTCACTTACGCTACACTCGTCTCGGCGACGCGGCGCGACGCTACGCTACAAATTGTCGCTAGATAAATATTTCATAGTTTTAAATGAATACGTTCTCACAGGATATGACGCGTCGCGTGGCAACGGTGGAATTGTTCCGTGAACGTTTCTACTGATTCTGACAGTTTGTTGACAGTACATTTTTTACAGTTTTATTAAAAATGTTTGCTATGGACGATGAAAAGGCAGAGCAATTGATTATCCTTGTGGCAGAATATGTAGAACTTTATGATCTTAAGAACAAAAACTGCATTAATCAGCAAAGAAAAGATTTGGAGACAAATTTCTTTAAAATTAAATGAAACTCATAAGTATTGTTCATTATCTAATTTCTTTTTTCAAATAATAAAATACTGCTCAACCTAGATTTTAGATAAAATGTAGAAATTAAAGAACAAATGAAACATTCGTTTTGTGATGACGAATCGCTAAAAGCAATAACCTTTTAGAAAGTAATAAATTTAAGTATATAAACAGTATAAGGTGATGCAAAATTATTTGTTGGGAGCTCATCTTTTCTGTAGAAGAATAAAGGTCGATTCTCACTTGCGCTGCACTCAGCTCGGCGACCGACGCGACGCGATGCAGCGATGCAAAGTGTAGTAACGCTGGTCGGGTATTCTCATAATATCCGACAATGAGCGACAGCGACTCGACACTACGCGGTATTAAAAGCAAAAAGTGATATCCGCAGTTGACATTTCTTCTTCTAACAGAAAAGATGAGGTCACAACAAATAATTTCGCACCACCTTATACTGTTTATATACTTAAATTTAAATATTACAAGAAAACTTACAATTATTACTTTCTAAAAGGATATTGTTTTTAGCGATTCGTCATCACAAAACGAATGTTTCATTTGTTCTTTAATTTCTACATTTTATCTAAAATATAAATTGAGCAGTATTTTATTATTTGAAAAAATAAATTAGATAATAAACAATACTAGTTTCATTTAATTTTAAAGAAGTTTGTCTTCAAATATTTTCTTTTCTTTGCTGATTACTGTAGTTTTTGTTCGTTAGATTGTAAAGTTCTACATATTGAGCCACAAGGATAAACAATTGCTCTGCCTTTTCGTCGTCCACAGCAGACATTTTTAATAAAACACCATGTAATATAAACTGTCAGAATCAGGAGAAACGCTCACGGAACAATTCCACCGTTGCCGCGCGACGAAGCGACGCGTCGTAACCTGTAGTGCAGCACAACTGAGAACGTCATCATTTAAAACCATGAAATATTTATCTAGCGACAATTTGTAGCGTAGCGTCGCGCCCCGTCGCCGAGCTGAGTGTAGCGCAAGTGAGAATCGACCTTAAATGTCAACTGCGGATATCACTTTTTGCTTTTAACAGCGCGTAGTGTCGCGTCGCTGTCGCTCGTTGTCGGATATATGAGAATACCCGACCAGCGTTACTACACTTTGCATCGCTGCGTCGCGCGTCGTCGCGTCGCGTTGCCGAGCTGAGTGAAACGCAAGTGAGAATCGACCTTAATTATAAATTTGGGTTTATAAGGTTGAAATTTATTCTTGTGCAAAATATTTCTTACACTCTCTCTTTGGACGTCAGTTCTGCAAGAAACATATCTAATACTAGTTTGACCATGTTCCACAACATCTAGGCACACATTTAATTGGACGTCTTCACTATGTTTTATCGGATTGTGAGGTTTTTTAAATGAATTTTCCACTGATCCACTTGATTTAAATTTCGCCATAATCCTACTCACAGTAGATTGTTGCACATTTTTGCCTGGATGCCTTTCATTAAAAATGTTGGCTGCTACACGATGACTTGTGTTTTCACCACATATTAATACAATTTCAATTTTTTCCTGTAAAGTTAACATTTTTTTAATACGCAGTATTAATTAAAAGCCACTATGACAAACAGAGAGCGATTTGATTGTCATTATTAAAGCAAGGGCTTGTTGATCGTTTTTATTATTTGTTTTACGGCCAACTTGTTTTTGGTGCATCATCGTAAGGTACAATACTATTTTTTTTTCTAAACTGATCTTAAATAATAAATGACTACTTTTACTTTTTTTATCACATAGCTTCATGACAAATTTTAATAAAGGGGTTTTAAATTAAATCGTTGAAAGTAGATAAACTTTCCGTAAAGTTAAACGAAAATTTATTTTCCACTTAATGCAGACGTTACTGATGACACTGTGTACTTGTTTGTCTTAATTATAATGTGTATTACTTTTAGACAGAAACTACGTTTTCAAAAATAGTTATTTTATGAAGTTACCTTATACAGGGTCAAAAACAAATAAACTTTGCATCACATGTGACCAAATTTTAATAGCCCTATTTGGATTTTGTAGAAAAAGACACCTGTGTCTGGAATAAAGCATTGTCAAAACTAAGAAGTTTTATGTAGGTCGCGTTGTCTTTTTTGCAACAGTGGTGCAATTTAAAAAAAATGGGCAAAAAATCAAAATTATCTTATGCATCTGAAATTTTACATTGGGCTAATTGCATTTAGAAAAACTTCTTCTAATATCTTTTTTTCGATATTTTGAGAAATAACAACACTTTTGAATTTTTTTTTGGAAACATTAAAATTTGGCAGATAATACGAATCACGTGACTACTATTTTTTTCGTTAATTTTCATCTTGATCGAAGCAGAAATTGATGCCAAAGTCAAATTTCTAATAAAGCTATTAATAAAAAAATCCCATATGATGCGGACTTTACTGGTCACACTGTATATATATATATATATATATATATATATATATATATATATATATATATATATATATATATATATATATATATATATATATATATATGTATATTATATAATGGTGGACAAACAAATTTTTAAGCCATAAACCAGTAAACCCCTACATGTCTCAAGGCTCCATTTTTATTACACGCCAGTGTTCGTCTATGTATTATTTAGTCTATGGTTTCATATATGCAAACATCTTATATGAATGTTTTTTTTTAGAATATGACTCTGCCAGTAAATCCTTATCGATAATGTGTGAAATAGCAAATGAAGCATGCCAGTCGTGGTTCTCATCACAAGAAAAATAAACATAACTGAAGAAGGCATAAAAGTCAACAAATTCTACAGTACATTTTGTATTTAATAATATAAAGCATTAAAATAGAATATTTTTTATTTACTTCATCTGTGTAATATAGCCTCAGATAGCAACTAGTAAGCTGGCGAGCTAAGCTCAGTAGATCTTTGGATGCGCCAATGGCAAGGCCTGTTCCAAGTAAAAAACAAGACTACTTAAGAGTCGCTTATAATGTTCAATTCTTGACTGGTCGCTTGTTATAGGAAAATACAGCCTACCGCCATTTTTTTTTTAAATTCCGCTTAATGTAGTAGTACGTTATATATATGGTTATGTTCTTAAACAAGAACCTTGATCCTTTTTTTGCTTGCAAAAGTTCCTTTTAAAAATGACCTGCAAAAGTCGAAACGGTACAGAACTTTCTTCGCAAAATGTTAAGTAGGTATAATCTCGAATGTCGACGCTGCCCAGAGGTTAGTGTGTGAGGCTCAAGGAAGCTGGAAATGTACGCGGACCTTCTGTGACTGTCACTTAGCAGTTCATCCGTGGTTGGTTTCAGTCTTCCGAAATTTTTTAAAATTTATTTTAATATTAATATTTTGTTTGTGCCTATAAATAACGAAACACAATGTGCGACGCACTTTATTAAAAAAAATTAAAAGATGAACAATTGCCAAAGATACCATGATGAGTATCATTAACTATGTACTTACCGCTTAAGAACCAACGTAGAAGAAAAAGAAAATTAAATCAATAAATAAAAGTGGGCCAAGAAAAATAGGTGTTCTGGACAATGTAAGCTGTTGGAGAGCCCGTGCAAATAAGACCTTAGCTCAATTTAGAGGTTCAAATGTCAAAATCATAGAATGTAAGTAAACAAAAGAAAATTTTAAAAAAGGACAACTCAAATTAATTATTTGGCGTTCAGGACACGAGACCAGAGCGGTTACATTATACCAATGATATATGTACACCTAGATAATTCATGTAGAGGACAACGTCGTAGCCCCCTGAATAAAAAATGAGCTTTGTGTGATCTATAGTAGATGGCGCGGAATGGTTTATTTGGTTTGTGCGACGACTGGTAGATGGCGATATAACGACACTCGCCAAATCGATTTTTAGCAAGTAACTGCGAACACTGATAGAAGGCGCCAGCAGCTTAGTAGTGCGAACGCTTTTTAATAGATGGTGTTAACACGTCACCAGTGGAGGGTTAACCCAAGGAGTTCTATGCGTTCATAAATCAGCGACTGTGAGAATCGACGGAACACGAAATTGATTTAGTGCGATTACAGAAACCTTGGCAGGAAGGTTAGATGTTACCATAGTAATTCTGAATGAGCTAAATAAGCAATGTTCTAAAATACTTGCATCTGCAAGTTGACCTGCAGAGCTTCTCTAATCTCACTATTATATGATATTTAATGCGAATTGTGCAGTGCATTAATTGGTTTCTGCCTTAACCTCCTTTTTTACTAAATACCTAAATTGTTTAATAATACGTATTAATTAAAACACAAAATAAGTACATATACTTTTCAAAATTTTTAAAAGTTTTAGCGGTGCTGTACTTGTTTACAGCTGCACTTGCACGGGTTGACTACGTATTTTTTTTTTGTGCAGGGTTGAAGTGTTTCTTTCAACGTTTTGACTTTGACATTAAAGAAAAAATGGGTGGTGGTAAGTATGTCTTGTGAAACTGACTTTTCACAATGCTCTTTCAATGGAAATTGAAAAAATTGACCAAAAATAAAAAAATCAACGAAATGTTTAAAATGAATATAAATTCAACATGGAAAAAGATCTTCTTAAAACTCCCTTGAGAAAACATTGGACGGAGTTTCAGCGTGTCTGTCTCTACGCTGGCAAGGCTTCGACTGAAGATTTTATATCAGGCTTGACTCCGTCGCCAAAATAAATTTCGCGTTTTAATAAAGCGTGGGAGTCTTGTGCGACCACTTGGTAAAATATATGCTCCCAGAGACCCTTCGGGACCTGGGGAGCCGCAACTGGGGAATGAACGATCTGGCAATCGAAAGTTAACCGAGCTGCTATGTTCTTGTCACTACGATGGGAAAAAAGGGGCGCTTTCGAGATTCGTCAAGGGTCGAATTGCGCGACAATCTCTATGCATCTATATGTTGTGTACATAATATGATGCATTTACATGCTATAACTATAATATTTAATAACAATATATTATAATTTTTTTCTAATTTATACTTCAATTCAGTAATTTCTGTTTTCGTAATAAAAATACCTGTAAAATTTTTAAAAATATAGATAGTATCAACGGAATATTTTAAGTTCCGTCTGTAAAGTAATGAGTAGACTTGGCCAGCTGGGTCTGTTAGCAGAGGCATCGATGCCGAATATTAAGTACGTACTTATACGGTATTTCACAAAAATAATTTAATTCCTGGGCGTTGCCGTGACTGTGAAATAAAAAACGGTCAAGTGCGAGTTTGACTCGTTAATAGAGGGTTCCGTACGGCGTGCCGTAATTTTTCTATGGGGTAGTCTAGCAACATATATTAAAAATGTCAAATGGCACACAATTTTACCGTCCGGGCGGAGCATAAGACAACAAACGGTAGTCGAGCTATAGTGCCAGGCAGTACCAGCGCAATACATGTGTGCGCGCACATTTTTGTTTTGTTTTTGTGGGGAACTTTTTTTCTCAACTTTTATTTTCGACTTCTTTTGACATGTGCGCAGTAGACCAAAATGCGTACCACGCGCAAACCGAGAGTGTTAGACATGCGCACGAAATTTTAGGGGATGTACTTTGGAGCCTACATTCAAACTCATCAACTTGTAAGAATATATTTCGAATTATAAAGCCACAACTAAGTATTGAACTTTTTAACTTTTTCTCAACTTTCTTTCGCTTTTTTATTTTTTTCATTTTTTGACATTGCGCAGTAGACCAAAATTCGTACAACGCTCAAACCGAGCGTGCTAGACATGCGCACGGAATTTCAGGGGATGTACTTTGGTGTCTACATTTGAACCCATCCACTTCTAAGAATGCATCACCAATAGTAAAGCTACAGCTACTACTACGTATTTAACATTAGAGACCGGATTTCAATATTATATGACGAAAAAATCTGGGTCAGACTCAGGTAACTGTTGGAAAAGGCAAATGAAATGAAATTAATATTATATTTTGCCAACTATACCGTATCCAGTTTATTTTGAGAATGATGACAGAAACCCATTTTACAACGGAGAAATCAATTATGTCTCTCTCTCTCTCTCTCATGTTCTTTCTCTCTAATTTTTTTCTCTCTGGTCTTCTTTCTCTCTCATACTCGTAAAATTTTTACAGCTGGTAAAAAGTTAGGTTATGTTATTTGAAGGCTGTCCCATAATATAAATTGTTTTTGCAGTGTAAAAATATACTTAAACAGTTAAAAAAATTATATAAAGTATTAGCAGCTTAAATTCCTGTGTTCCATGAATCTGGGACTGACTAACAACTATCGAAATATTACGTAAGGTACATATTTGTTGTCCTTTACATTACCTGGACCGGGCGTTATGGGAATGAGTAGCAGGAACGCCGACCCGATATAAAGTTGAGAATAGTGGGCATTACAGAAGATTTCTCTAGTTATTGAGAAAGTAGTGAAAATTGCGCCCTAGAAACGTTTCGTTTCAGTTTAAAGCTGAAGTCACAGTGCTATTACGAAGTGTATCTATCCTTCTGGAACTAAGACTCAACATTTACAGTTAGAAATTGTGACATTATTTGGTATATTCGATTAAACAATTTTTATCGCGTCTTCAACTTACGCAAACGTCACTGTTCACAGATAGGCTGTATTATAGATACATTTTCATTATATATCGGAGAATAGGGAATATTTTTTAACCTTTTATGAATTGTTTATCTTAATAAAAATATTTACTCATTTTTGCTATTTTTTCTTTATTTATTTAAAAACTTTCCCCCGATCCTTTTATTGCAAATTACTGGTTAGAGGGAGTATTGATACTTGGGTAGGAAACAATTTTAATTATTATAAAATAAGGTTAATGTGGCTATGCTGACACTGTTTTTGCTTAATAAAAACGAGACTTTTGCAAATGCTGTTTGTGTTCAAAGGTCTTTTGCTATAAAATCATAAAACTTACGTAAGTATTCTGTCAGATTAGAAATTTATTTTTTATGACAATTCCGATTAAAATTTCACAGTAGACAATCAGAAATACTTGCACAAACAAAGCCGACAGTGATACAATGTTTGATCAGTCTTTTTTGTTGGCAACAACATCGTTTTTATTTGTCTTTTACTAATGCCCCTTTTGCTAACAAGGATAGAAAGAAATCGGATTCTGTTGGGAATTTTATTAGGAAAAAAAAATTTGCGATGACTAATCTTTCGAAGTATATAGCCAGCAATACTTCCACAAGCAACAAGCAGAAAAGGTACGATAAAAATTTGAACAAATTCTTTTTTATTTGTCTTTGTCTATGCACTTTCGCCAACACGGATAGAAAGAAATCTGATTCTTCCGTGATTATCAGGAAAGACAAGATGAATATTGTGATCACTAAAATATGTTCTGGTGTAAACTGTCCATGGAACTGACAAATAGGGTGAATTCTTGTTCAATTGTTTTTTCTGTCATCATTCTTACATAAAATTGGATACAATATAGTAAAATGTGACAATCTGTTTAATAAATATTCTTAGTGCAGGTGAAACGTTAACCTTTAATCTAATAGGTAAAGAAATGTGAACTAAATAAAAGTTACTTTAGTTTTTTTGTCCTACATTTCAGGATCCTTAGGGCGTGGAGAAAATTAAATATTATTATAGTCAAAATCAATCGTGTAAAGTTCAATGACGGTGGTGCCGGCGGAGGGAATACTTTCAGTTAGCCAGTGGTTTTTAATGAAGTCACTCAAGGACGAGACGGCGCGTCGCAACAATATTTCCGCCGGCACCAACGTCATTGTACTTTACACGATTGATTTTGACTCTACTATCACTAATCGACAATACAATCCCAAGGATGAGACGCCATAAAAAAAACTAAATCTTATAGACCGAGAGCTGGGAGTAAAATCACCTGCCTCATAGATACCAAAGGTTTAATAACAGAAGTGTGAAATACTGCCCACACTGAAATATGAACCGCCCGTCTGCCGGCTCGATATGGTCGCCTTCACCAGATACAAATTTAAAAAAATTAAAAAATTAGAATTACGATTGCCGGATTAATACCAGGATAATATAAATATAAAATAATAAATAATAAATAAAAAAATAATAAATAATAATAATAATATAAATAATAATAATAATATAAATTCAGAATACCCGCGTCTGCCGCGTAAAGTGATCGCTTTTTTGTAACAGGCGGGGTTGAAAAGAACAAAAAACCGGCACCAACTTCCTCAAAAAATACCAAGAAATTTTTTTATCCAAATATTTTACAATCATTCAAATAATCGATTTATAAAAACTATACATTGGCAGACGGTCGCGTAACAAGTTCAGACGGGCTCAAAGTTAAGTAAACCACCCCTATGGATCCTTTGTTTTGTGGCAGTACTTGACTGCCTAATGAATATCAAGGTGGTCTTCGCGTAGAAGAAATAAACACACGTCATGTTATTTCCATAATAACGTCTGTTGGTCATGAGTGATCTCATTTTTAAGGCAGACGAATTTAATGACAATGTGTAGACTGCAACCTATATAAAAACTATAAATTTCGAGAATTAATTCCAATTTTAGTGGCATACGTTTTAGGCTATGGTATCTTATGATAGGTATGACATTGTAGAGAGAAATATATTATTATTTTAAAAAGTAAACGCCCATATAACCAAAATTACCCCTAGGTAGCGTTTAACGACGGCAACAGTGCTTTCTTGGGTTCTCTATGTCTACTTGACTGGATGCATTTCGAGCTCGTGCATCTTAATGCTCATAAATGATTCGGATAACATTATTGACGATGTCTTCAGCTGCTGTAACTACTCAAAGAAATAGGCGAAGAATGTTTGATATTTTAGATACCGAAATTGAGCCCTATTATAAAAAACCTAAATTAAATGAAGTAATTGAAATACCTACAGTATTAATAATTGACCAAAATAGGTACAAGCAGATAAGACAACTAGATAACTTATGGGTGATGTCACTTGCATTGTTAGATTCAGAAATACCTATGTGGGTAGGATGGAATAGTCTTAAAAATAATGACGTTTTACCTGTACAATCCATTTCCTACTTGCCACCAATAAATTAATCCCCTACAAGCGCTGCAGTTGTGGCTCACACCTTTCAAGTCAGTGCCGGTTTATCCATTGGGCGCTTGGGGCTGGCGCCCAGGGGCCCGGGCCCCGGAGGGGCCCGGAATTAAGTTTGCTTAAAATAAAGTAAGTGGTTTGGGGCTCTCAATTATTTTTCGATGCGATGCCCGGCTTCCGGCCCATCCACCACTGAAACGAAGCATGGGATCCTAAATACAACAAAAATTATCAAAATTTGCTTCGACTTGCAACGCCACTGATTAAACGAATACGTGAATACCCGAATGACCTGATCAAAATCAAGGCCTGGCACGCGGAACAAGCCGATCACCATAGCAACGAGCGATGCGGTTCTTTCGGGCGGCCACCCGCCATTTCGCAATTGAAGAGTTAAGCGTTGTTGTCTGGTTTGATAGTTTGGAATTCTTTCTAAGGCCCTGTGTTGCAAATACTAATATTATTTAAAAAAGTTAATTCTTTCTTACATAAGTGAATACTGAATTTAGGGATAGTACTGGCTTAGAAATCAATCGTGATTGTGAGTATCTATATTTTATTTCGCTTAAAAAAGATAATAAAGACAATAGGAGGCAATACTTTCTGAAAACTTGGCAATATAGCCCGCTCGAATGTTTCCACATTCCGTTTGTAGCTTATAACAAGTGGGTAGTGGATCAAACTGTGTACTGTACAGTCGTATAGTTTATTATTATTATATTGTTATGAACATACGGGTGTGCGACGTTGCCAAATTGACGTTTTCCCTTAGTCAGGGAAATTGTGCACAACTTGACAACACCGCATGGGGGGGGGGTGCCTGGGGATAACCCCCCAACCACGAAGTCTCAACCCCCTAGGGCCTAAAATAACCGAGATACCCATTAAACCCCATGTATTTTTGGTATCCACCCAGCCTCTCAGTAGTCTCAGTCGTCGAAGGGGTCACTACTTATCGACGGGGACGGCCCGTCCTGTATACAGGTTGGGACGGGCCCCTGTATACAGGACTGACGTCGTCACTTCCCGAATCTTTAATACCTGATGATTCCAGAAGAGAATTCTAGAAAAGTCTAGTCGTACGAAAGGTGTATATATAAGTGGTCAGGCAGCCGCCGAACAGTCAGTATTGAATAGACGAGCCAAGTGAGAAGAACAAGAGAACTAGTCTAGTGAATAGTAAAAGTAGTCTAGTAGTGTTTATAGAGTTGTAATCGTTGTGTTAGTGATTTCTTAGTGTTAAATTTAATAAAGTGTGTAGAAGCCTGTTATAGAAGTCTCACTTATTTGCGAACACGCATACGCAACAATATGCACATACTAGATTAGGGCGTTTGGTTGGTGTTAGAGTTATGTAAATGAACAAATCTGTGATAAAAAAGTGAGAGGTAAGTGAAATACCTAGTACATTAAAATATCAGTTTCATAAGTTCTGATTTTATCGCAAGAGCCGGAAGAGCTCTTGCTCTTAGAAAATGAGCCAAAAAAGTGCCAATGGCATGGCAGAAGGCGAGGTTTTTAAAGGGCGTGATGTTCGGAGAATAAGATACTTTATGTGCTTCGCATGGATTGTCTGTCAGACTCACTATGTTCGTCAGACAAGCTTTCCATGCTCAACACATGAAGTGTGTCTCTTATTCTCCTAATATCATAATATAATATTCTATTAAGAATCAAGGTCTGTTACTTACGACTTGTCTGTTTGTAGGGCAAAAATGAGTTATCGACATCAATCAGGTGCAGAAAAAAGGAAACAGAAGAAGGTGCAAGAACAAGCCAAGAAAAAATTAACCAAGATAACGACTTTTTTTACTACAAATCTAGAAACAGAAAATGAAGGCCAAGAAACAGGAGCCAGTTGTTCTTTTCCGATGGAAGTGAGAGAAAATCTTTCTTCTACACCTGGATCTCAGACGAATCAACATGAAAATGTAAACAGCTCAGAAGATCAAGATCTTATTACACTAGAAAATGAGAGCGGATCTGATGTAGTACCGATGGAGATAGTTGTCCCAAAAAACGATTTCAAAATGGCCTGATTTTAAAACCGATCATTTTATTAGAACTATGATAATTTTTAAACCAAAGAGCGATTCCCTAGAGAATACTGAAAAAAGGTACCAAGATGGAGACAAAGTTTATTATAGAAGATTAAGTGAGAACAACTTTTATAGAGTAAAACCTAATGGAGGCAAAGAAGAGAGATTGGAGGCAAAGAAGAGAGATTGGCTAATATACGACGCACGTGTTAAAGCTGTTTATTGTTACCCGTGCAAATTATTTTCAATTGACAAAAACAGTTTAACTGATTTTGGATGTACTGACTGGAAACATTTGAATAGTTTGCTCAAATCTCACGAAGAAAGTAAGTTTCATCTGAACTCCATTGTTACATTAATAACAAGATCATCATTAATTGGAGTTATAGACGCTGGCTTTAAAGAGCAAGTAGAACGCTAAGCTGACTATTGGGTTAAAGTCCTAAGAAGAATTGTGGCCACCATTAAATTACTTGCTTCTCAAGGATTAGCTTTCCGTGGATCCAATGAAGATTTAACGAGTCGTCATAAGGGAGATTACTTAAGTTGTCTTGTGTATTTGGCTAAATTTGACAACTTCTTAGCTGAGCATTTGCAGCGATATGCGAATAAAGGAAAAGGGTCAATTAGCTATCTTTCTCATCAAATTTGCAATGAATTCCTGAAAGTGATGAAAACAAAACTTGTCGAGACTTTCATACTAGAAATTAAAGAAGCCAAATACTTCTCTATAATTGTAGACTCTACCCCGGACATCAGCCATCAAGACCAGTTTACTTTTATTCTCAGGTATTTAAAGGGCAATACAGTAGTTGAGAGATTCCTTGGTTTTATTCAGTTGGAGAAACACACTGCGGAGTATTTAACAGAAGTAGTTATAGATAAGTTAGAAACGTTAGGCTTGGATATTGAAAACTGTAGAGGACAGACTTACGACAATGCGGCAAATATGTCGGGTCGGTATGCGGGGCTTCAAGCAAGAATACGAGCTTTGTCCTCGAGCGCTATTTATGTACCATGTGCGAATCATTCTTTAAATCTTGCAGTAAACTTTGCACGTGAATCCAGCTTGGAAGCAACTGATTATTTCAGCACTGTTCAAAGTATTTACACATTTTTTTCGGCTTCTCCCCAAAGGTGGAATTTACTGAAAGAAAGCTGCAAATGTTTTGTTAAGAGATCGATTGAAACTAGATGGTCTGCCAGATGTGACGGCGTAAACGCGTTACTTAAAAACTACAAAGCCATCAAACATATTTTTTTTAAGTTAAGCAATAATACAGACGAAAAATCAGCAGTTAGAAATGAAGTCAAGGCCCTGCACACTAAAATGGACACTCTTGAGACAGCTCTATTAACATTGATTTGGGCAAGAATTTTGGAAAGAGTAAATGCAACAAGCAAAACTTTAGAAACTATGGACCTGAATGTGCCATGTGGAGTAGAGTTGATGACATCTCTTTTGACCTTTGTTGAAGAAACAAGAAAAGGGTTTAACGAAATTGAATTAGAAGCAAAAGCTTTCTTTTGCGAAGACGCGGATATCTCTAACATAACCCCTGTTACAAAAGTTTTGAGAAAAAAAATTAAGGTGCTGTCCAAAAATAGGGATGCAGTACATCAAGTCATCCTTGGAATTTACTGTTGCTACGGGTTTTGCCATTTTGTTAGACATGTCAAATTGTTGACAGTTCTTTTCGCGATGGCATACAAGTTAGATATTCGCAGAAGTATTTATAGACTTGTTGGGCAAATACCCAAAAAGGAAATAGTAAGACTTTTTCAAGGCGAAAATATTTCAAAAGCAACGATATATCGAACAATTCGGGAATGTGAAGAAGGAATCCCTTGTGTGAACCTCCCAAAAACTGGTCGACCACGCAAGTTATCTCAAGCACAGCAGAACAGGTTAGCTCGAATAATGAAAAATTCCATTGGAAAATCTACAAGAAAGGTTGCTCCTCGTTTCCGAATTTCCAACGCCACCGTTTGTCGTTATAATGCTAGGAGCGGTATAAAATACCGAAAGAGAAAAAAGGCGCCCAAATATACCGATGCCCAGATAGCAAGGATACCCAGATGCTGCCGCAATTTAAGACGAATTCACTTCGCGAACAACAGATGCGTTGTCATGGATGATGAAAAATATTTCACCCTTAGCCATGCAGAACTACCTGGAAATTCTGGATTTTATACCGACAACATAGAGGAGACCCCAAATGAAGTTAGATATAAAGCTAAAGCTAAATTTTCCGAAAAACTATTGGTTGGGTGTGTCATATCCGAAAGGGGAATATCCAGGCCTTTTGTTAGTCGTGTAAGAGGAGAGGCAGTGAATGCTGAAGTCTATATCAGAGACTGTCTCACAAAATTAGTTGATTTTATCAACCAGCATCACGCAGATGGAAATTATATGTTTTGGCCGGATCTAGCATCAGCACATTATGCTAGAGCTACACTTGACTGGTTGGAAGCAAGAAACATTCCGTATGTGCCCAGGATTGATAATCCCCCGAATCTTCCCCAAGCCAGACCAATTGAAACTTTTTGGGCTCGATTGGCTCAGAAAGTCTACAATGACGGTTGGGAGGCCAGAAACGAGCAGGAACTTCGGCAGCGAATCATCCGCAAAATAAGAGAAATGAATATACATGACGCCCAAAACCTCATGAGACCAGTTCGACATATACTGAGAGTTGTTGAAGAACACGGACCCTTAGCGGCATTAAACTAGATGATTTTTGTAGAGTAACAATTGATGTTATAAATATATTGTTGTGCAATAAAAGTTTATTCAGTTTTAGAAAAGTAACTAAGGCCTAACTTTTTCTCAAAACTTTTGTAACAGGGGTTATCCTATAAAATTGACATTCAAAGAACAAAAAAAAGAAACAGATTTTTTGACGAAACAGATGAAAATGAAACAGTTTTAAAGGGAAAAGAGAGATTCAGAATTGAAGTATTTCATGTCATATGCGACAATATTTCGCAAGATCCTTCAAAAAGAATTGATTGTTACAAAGAAGTAACAACAGCCTTCAGATGCTTTTTTACCCAAGATAAAGAAGAAATCAAGACGTCAATCAATCTTCTATGCGAGGAATATAAAAAAGATGTTGATGAACCCAAAGGGAACTTAAATAATGAAATTACTCATTTTATCGAATTGTGTAAAAATTTAAATAAAACTACAATTTATGAAAAATTTGAGGTCATCCAGAACGTAAAAGCAACTTTTCCCAATATTTTGACTATCTTGCAAATTTATTTGACCATACCAATTTCAAATGCATCAGGCGAACGGTCTTTTTCGGCCTTAAAACGAATAAAAACATATTTAAGGTCAAATTTGGGCCAACAAAACCTGGATGCCTTATCCCTATTATATATAGAAAATGCTGAACTAGAGCAAATGAACTGCGATGAAATTAAATATGAGTTTGCTAATGCCAAAGCGAGGAAAAAAAGATTTAATTTTGTTTTGTATTTTCTAGAATGTTTTATTTCTTTGTTTGTTTTTGTTTTGTATTGTTTGCAATATTCTGTTTTTTGTATTTTTCGAAATACTATTTTGTGGAACTGTTTTTCATTTTGTTTTTTCTAAGAAATGTACCTATAATATTGTAGTTTATATAATAAACATTTAACAAAACATGTTTTTACTTGGTAAAAAATGTTTTATTTCTTTGTTTGTTTTTGTTTTGTATTGTTTGCAATATGCTGTTTTTTGTATTTTTTGAAATATTATTTTTTGGATTTCTTTTTTCTTTTTGTTTTGTTCTAAGAAATGTACCTACATTATAGTTTATATAATAAACATTTAACAATTAAAACACGTTTTTACTTGGTGAAAAAAACCAACAGCAATGGGGGCCCCTATGTCTCCAGTGCCCAGGGCCCGAAGTTAGGTTAAACCGGCACTGCTTCAAGTAGCTCAAAATATTGCACTTCAGTGTCAACAGTCCTACATTTCTGTTACCTACGACCGGGCAATTGCAAAAATAGCACTGCAAATTCAAAGCGAAGACCGCCCTAAATATAATAACGTATTTATTCAGCTAGGCGCGCTTCACGTGCAGATGTCATATTTTAAAGCGGTCGGAAAATATATTGAAGAATCCGGTGGACTCTATATTCTTACAGAATCTGGAATTCTAGCTCCTGGGTCGTTGAAAGGATTTCTTACAGGCACACATTTTAACAGGTGCAAAAGGATTCATCCTATGTTTGCTGCAGCCTTGCAGATTTTGCACTTTCAAGCATATCTTGACGCTACTAACACGTGCATTTCTGATATAATAACCGAATTGATCCAGGAGCAAAAATCAACTGAATTTAATTTTTCCGACACACTTACGGCAATATTGGATGGATATGGCAAATATTACTAGGAGACAGAAGCCGGTGTACACGGAATGACGGCAAAATTTTGGATTATCTACATAAATTTTATCAAATTGTATGAAGAATTTTCAAGGAGCAAACGAACAGGCGATTTTGAGTTATATCTTTCTTGTTTACCCAAAATAGCGTCGCTTATGTTCTCAATGAATCATCAAAACTACGCAAGGTGGACTGTAAGATTTTACAACAATTTAGTAAATGTAGATAATACACATCCTGGTTTAAAGAAATCCTTAATGAATGGTGGTATTTCTATCAGACGAACGGACAAATCATTTTCCGGAACGCCAGTTGATCTTACACTGGAGCAAACTATTAATGCAGATGCTGCGAACAAATTAACAGATAAAATTTCTTATATACTTGCTTAGGTAACATGTCTTGCAATTGATATATTTTTTCTTCTTTATAGGCATCAGCTCTTTCACAAATTCAATATCAGCTAGAAGGCGATGGGCAGCAAGTCATTCATTACGGGCCTCTTTAGTGACACATTTATTGGAAAGTCTAAAACTGAATTATGAATGTTTATAAAGGAATTAGTTAACCAGATCTGTAACACTTTAAACCCATTTTAATTTGAAATGTTGAACAATAATCAACTTTTTAATCTTTCCACTGGAAAAAGTGCGACTGAACATATTAAACATTTTCTCTTAAACATCAATACTCAGGGTGAAATGCTGAGAGATCGTTTCATTGCAGAATGCAGAAATGATGCAGGTAGATTTGAAAAACCAATTCCTAAGCAAATAATTCATACATTTGCATCAGACAATAAATTAAATGTCAAGAAAAATGATGGAAAAATAACAGAAGTGAAAGTCGAACGAAACTTAATAGGAAAAATATTAGTTTTGGCTTTAGAACACAAAATTGATTTACTAAATGTACTATCGTTTCCATTAAAGGCAGTTCCTTTATCAATGGGCCATATTGATGGATCGATGAATATAACTGATAAGTGGAAGTTGTTTCATTTGCTAGAAAAGCAGGCGCCTCTTTCTCTTCCCCCAGATAAGATAGATTGCACTATATTTGACGGTTTTTTCTTTTTTCATCTTCTTTGGCAAATTAGCTCTTCATATTCTTAAAAAACTGTGCCGAAGTAGTAGCAAAAGAGTTAACATAATTTTTGATAAAATTATTACGCCTTCGATAAAAGATTCCGAAAGAGATCGACGTGCTGGACAGACAGACAGAAGTGTAGCTTTTACTATTACTGGAGAAGAACAAAAACAGCCAAATGACTTTCTGAAAGCATTGAGCAGTGACTCCTTTAAGTCCGAGCTTGTTCAGTTTTTAGTAAACTATTGGAACACAGATAATATAGCAGGAATTATGGGGGTAAAGTCCTAAGGATAAACTGTCAAGATATGGCCATGTAATACGCGAAGTTGACCAGTCATTATGTTGTTCTCAATATGAAGCCGATACCCGAATTATTTACCATATATCTAAGCTACCGAAAAACACCAATGTTGTCGTACGAGCCTCAGACACAGATAGGTATATTAATAATCGCACTGGGAAATATGCACCGGATAATAAATATAAATAACGTGTCATTATGGGTGGAAGCTGGTCTTAAAATCAAGAATACTTTACGATATCTACACGTTAATAAAATTTACGAAAGTTCGGGTGAAACTGTGTCCAAAGCATTACCAGCCTATCATGCATTCACAGGAAGCGACTACACAGCATCGTTTGCTAGGAAAGGAAAAGTAAAACCTTTGGGCATTATTCGGAAAAATACAAAAATTACCGAAATCTTTGCAACATTAGGTAGTTGTGAATCAGTGTCTGGAGAAAACATTAATCATATAGAGAAATTTGTTTGTAAAATGTACGGCAGAAATAATTTAACGCGAGTAAATGAAGCACGGTTTGACTTGTTTATGAGAAACTATGGCATCAGTGCATCTTAAAAAAAGAATCCCCTTGGCAAAATAAAGAACTTTGATAGCAGCTTAATGCCACCATGTACTAGTTCATTATTATGCAAAATAAAAAGAGTTAATCAAATTTGTGCAATATGGAATTTTGCAATAGAGCCTGAGCCAACGTTTTATAAACCTCAAGAACATGGTTGGATTTTGGTTGATAACAAGTATCAAATTGAATGGTTTCTAGGCCCACAGACTCTTGCATCTCTAACAGAAATTTTAGCAGACCCAGTTTCATCTGATAGTGACGATGAATGTGTATCCTATAACCAGTCTAGCGATGAAGGGGATTAATTTAGTTTGTTTATTTCATTTACTTATATCTAATATTACATAAACCAAGTTTTGTTATATTTATGTCATAAATATATATATGTATGTAGAAGACCATTTTAATATGCGAGGGTCTTAAATTAAACAAAATTAATTTGTATTTAATTTAAATACTTATTTTTAAACCACTATTTCAACCAAGGCGCTTTAATTTATGACTCTCAGCATAATTTTTGTATTTTTCCATTTCAGATACACCTTAAAATTCGTCTGCTTTAAAAATGCGACCACTCATGGGTAACAGACGTTATTATTGCAATAATTTGGTCGGTGTTTGTTTTTTCTACGCGAAAACCACCTTGATATTCATTAGGCAGTCAAGTACTGCCACAAAACAGAGAATCCATAGGGGTTGTTTACTTAACTTTAAGCCCGTCTGAACTTGTTACGCGACCGTCTGCCAATGTTCACTTTGTATAAATCGATAATTTGAATGATTGTAAAATATTTGGATAAAAAAATTTCTTGGTATTTTGTGAGGAAGTTGGTGCCGTTTTTTTGTTATTTTCAACCCCGTCTGTTACAAAAAAGCCATCACTTTACGCGGCAGACGCGGGCATTCTGAATTTATATCGTACTTTTAGTAATTTTTTTGTACACATTAACCTGGTATTAATTCGGCAATTGTAACTCTAACTTTTTTAAAATTTGTATCTGGTGAAGGCGACCATATCGAGCCGGCAGACGGGCGGTTTACATTTTACTTTGGGCTATATTATACACTTCTATTTCAAAACCTTTGGTATCTTATAAGGCAGCTGCTTTTACTCCCAGCCCTAGGACTATTAGCGACACGAATTTCACGTGCACAAACTACCCTGTGTAACCCGCGACTGGTTTTGCCAGGAGCGCTACCGGCTTAGGCGAGAGGCGTGCAACGGTAGAAGGGGAATTTGCAGCGCGATAAGCAAGTGACTATACTATTTAGAATATCTTTCGACGATGCCATAGGTATTGAGAAATTCACAATATTGTATGTGGTACGGAACCTTCTATGCGCGAACCGAACTCGCACTTGACCGTTTTTTTACTTCACATCATCAGGGCAACGCCCATGACAAATTGTTTTTGTCAAATATCGTATTCGGACATACTTAATTTTCGGTATCGACGCGTCTGGTAACAGACCAAAAGTGGCGAAATTTAGTAATAAGGTATGCATTTTACACACTGTAGGTATATTATTATTTATTTTGACAATCTGTATAATGCCATATAATACATTTCTTCTTGCAAACCTAAAAACAAACATGTCTAACTTTTCTAAAAATATGTACATATGTCGACCTATTTGCCACTGTTGCTGCACTAATGAAAAAAAACCTGTTTGCAGTTAGGCTTCTAGGATAGTTGAGGTACCCGTATCCTTCCGGTAGGATTGCCGTTTTTGGTTTTCTATAGATAAAGTTTTTGGATAACCATGTTCTTTTTTCATAATGTAGAACTTTTTATGAAGATATACTTTTTTTGCAAAGGCGATATTAAAAAATTAATTTTATTTTTGGGGCCTCTTCTATGTTCTAAACCTAATTCACTAACATAAAAAAATTAATTCTGGTAGGTACATTTGCAGTGGATAGTTTACCTTTAAATAACGATTTTGTCATTTTAGCTTCACGTGGATTAGGACTTTTACATTTTTGAGCCACCCTGTATGTACCAGATCAAATTTTGTAACGACAATGCTTTTTTCTCACGGTACAGTTAACAACTCGATTCTCGAGAGTTTATTTTTAAAAATTTTCTATTATGCCAGAGGCGTGTACAATATGACTGACTTTATTATGCACTTTACATAATATATTTATAAGTTTCTAATCTGCTGACAAAGCATGGGAACGACGCTAAGAAAATCTAAGAAAAGAGATAAGGATTTCATTAGATTGCGTAATACTAAGTAAGCTTAAGTTCTCACGGGATTATAACTCCTCCCCTCTTAGTTGAAAGCATGTACCTTTTA
The DNA here is from genome assembly GCA_963971165.1 of Philopedon plagiatum. Lineage (NCBI taxonomy): Eukaryota > Metazoa > Arthropoda > Insecta > Coleoptera > Curculionidae > Philopedon > Philopedon plagiatum. The sequence goes on from OZ020195.1 coordinate 39,929,462, forward strand.
AAAAACGTGATTTCAATAAATATAAATATTTAGAAAATTGATTGATTTTGTTCACTACTCTCAATATCTGATTTACGAATAATAATATTCTTAGATTTCCTTTTACATTTAAGATAATAAGGATAATAATTAAAGCAATAATAATATATAGGAATATTGTCCAAAAACTAGTTCGATTAATGTAAATTATCGATGACATTTCTTGAAGGTTTCTCTTCTGTTCTTCTAGTTTGGTTATGATTTCTTTCGTTGCTTTTAGATTGACATAGTTGAGGTCCATAGTAGGAGGGTTGTATTGCGTTGATCGATGCCATTGAGTCTTGCTGAAGTTCAATACTGGAAGATTGACTTCGGAGTAGCTAAGTCGGCTTGACTGGTATGTTTCCAATATGATTGATTTTATTTGTATTTTACAGTCGGTCGGGGATTCCACCAGGTAGGATCCAAACAAGGGTACATTGTCCAATGATTTTTGGCAATTGACTGTACCAATTAGACGATTTGGTGCGGTGATTAGCCATTTTCCATCAATAATTTTTCTTACTTGAATTTCGTGAAGTTGCGTTCTAAAGGGGTGACAGGAAGTAACATTTGTATGATGCTTAATTAGTTGAACTGCACAGGAAGGGCTGTTTTCGATGAAACTAGAATGGGTTTCTTTGTCTAGAAAGTTGTGGGGTTGAATTTCTTGACATCCCTGGTCCATATAGGCGTATTTATAGCTGCTAAGTGCTAGGTAGGGTTTATACGGGATATTGACGACAAATGATTGATTATCAGGAATTGGTAGAGGAAATAAATTAAAATATTGATATATCTCTGATTCGACAAGAGGCAGTTCTATTACAAATACAATAGTAAAATCTTTTATGTAACTTTTAATATTTAATATTTTTTCAAATATAAGTATGGTTTGAGGGTTACTTTCTAGTGGTAGTTTATCTGTACTTAAATGGCTATTAATATTCTGGATTTCAGTTAATAATTCGTTTGGATCTAGTATCGTATTATGTAAAGTATTAATTTTCGCAAAAGTAATTGAAGTTTCAATTTTATTGAAAATATCATAAATTGATTGATTTGATACATTGTTGTTATTTGATTAATAACTATATATATTAAGAAATATTTTGTTGTATTGGTTTGGTGAATCTCGACTTGTTTTATTGTCTCTTCTATTTTTAAGACGTGTGATTTTAACATCATTTCATTGTGTGTGATATTTGATATCATTGATTTAAATTTACTGATCGTAGACTGCAAGAGTGTAATTTGATTTATTGCGTCAATTTTTATTTTATTTAGATTTTCTTGTAATTTTTTAATTTTTGCATCCATTTGCTCTGCGTCATTTTGATCTAAAATTTTTGTTTTAATTCCGTAGATTGCTTTGCAATATTTTCATAAAGAATTTGTGTGTTATTTTTGTGATTATTTATATATTCTGTATATACATGAGAGGGTATTAAGTCCATAGGGTCTCTTGAGTCGGTATGTCCGAAAACAAGTTCATAAGGGGTATAATTTGTACTTGAATGTATAGTGTTGTTATAGGCAATAATTGCGTATGACATTAATTTTATTACGTCTGCGTTTGGGTCTGATTCTCTTAAAATGCGTATATGCTCGATAAGGGTAGAGTGTAGTCTTTCTACCGGGGAATTTGATTCGTGGTGATAAGGGGTAGTAAAATGAATTTTAATATTATGTGCTTTTAATAAGCCGTCGATTACTTCATTTTGAAATTCTGAGCCGTTATCTGATACTATTTGTTTTGGCACGCGTAAAAATGAAAAGAATTTAATTAATTGTTCACAGCACGACACTGCATTTCCGGTATAAGGAAGCGCTTGAGCGTATTTTGAGAATTTGTCTATGATAGTTAAAAATTTCTGTTTAGCAATAATAAAGGTATCGATGTGTATTATTTCGAATGGTTTACTTGGGGTTTCTGTTAATACGAGGGGCTGATCAGGTGGTTTTCTATTATATTTTGCTCTGTGGCAAATCTCGCAATTATTAATATATTTCGTTATATCGGGTTTAAGGGATTTCCAATAATAATTAGCTTTTAAGAATTTACATGTTTCTTCGATTCCACGGTGATTTGTTTTACTTTCGTGTCGATATTTGATTAGTAATTCTCGTTCTTCTGGTTGGGCGTTATTTATTAATTTGGTACACTCTATCAATTTAAGATTTGTAAAATGATTGTTCATGGCTTGTTGGAAATAAGGCCGTAATTCTTTTGAAAAGAAGTAAATGTAAGTATTTTTATTCGTCAGGTATTCCTTTAGGAAATTAATAATTATTGACATATTAGTAGGTAAAGTTGTATTAATAATTTGGTGGCCATCAAAATTTTCACGTTCAGTTTTAATATATGCGTCATAAGGAGATTTTTTGACAATAATTTGACGTGCTTTGTTATTAATTATTTCGTCTAATATAGTCATGTTAGAATAGTTTTCTTCCGCGTTTGTAGTATGTATTGTATTATCGGAATTATTATCAGGGGGTTTTATTTGTATATTTTGTAAAATTTTAATTTTTTGACTGGGTTCATTGACTTTTTCCAGTTGCTTGCTAGCATCATCGGGATCTAAATTTTCGGGGTTAAATTGACTATAGCTGTGTTTTAAAAAGTTTTCGATATCACGACTTATGTCTCCGGGATTATTAATTTCTGATTCTGATTCGATTGCATGTAATTGGATACGACTAAGTGCGTCAGCGTTGGTATTTTGTTTCCCTTTTTTATAAAGTATTTCATAGTCATACTCTTCTAATTTAAGTCTCCAACGTACAAGTTTTGAGTTGGGTTCCTTTAACTTAAATAGCCAAACTAAACGTCTATGATCTGTGTAGATTTTAAATTTTCTGCCGTATAAATATGGTCTGAAATATTTGCAAGCCCATACTATACCTAAAAGTTCTTTTTCTATAGTAGAATATTTTTGTCCTGTTTCGTTTAAAGTTCGTGATGCAAATGCAATAGGGTTATCGTTTTGGGGGTTTCCTTGAGAAAGTACGGCACCAAGGGCTATATTTGAAGCGTCTGTAGTAAGGACGAAGGGTTTTTCAAAATCAGGGTATTTTAATATTGGGGCATTTATTAATAATTCTTTTAAATGATTCAATAAAAGCGGGCGAATGTGTGACTTTTGCTCCTTTTTTAAGACATAGTGTAAGAGGTTTTGTTATTTTAGCAAAATCTTTTATGAATCTTCTATAGTATCCTGCCAAACCTAAAAATGATTTGATTTCCTTTTGTGTTTTTGGTATTGGGAAATTCTTTACTTCATTGACTTTATCGGGATTGGGCTTTACACCATCTTTTGTTATTTTGTATCCTAAATAAGCGACTTCTTTATGTAAAAATTCTGACTTGTCCAACTGGACTTTAAAATTTGATTGTCTAAGCCTATCAAAAACTGCTTTTAATCTAGTTATATGTTCTTGGAGAGATGTTGAAAAAATTATAATATCATCTAGATATACTGAACAAATTTCATTTTGAAGACCGCGAAAAATGTTATTCATTACTCTTTGAAAAGTAGAGGGGGCATTTTTAAGTCCAAAAGGCATTCTTTTGAATTCGTAATGACCTGTATCGGTTGAAAAAGCTGTTTTGGGAATATCGTTTGGTTCCATTTCAATTTGGTGAAAACCGGTTGCAAGATCTAACGTAGAGAAATATTGGGCTTTTCCGAGTTTGTCAAGAATATCTGTGATATTCGGAAGGGAAAATTTATCGCCTATAGATTTTTCGTTTAGTTTCCTAAAATCGCAAACTATGCGCCATTTGCGCTTTCCTGAGGCATCTAACTTTTTTGGTACTACCCAAATTGGACTAGACAATGGCGAGTTTGAGTGTTGAATTATGCCGTCATTTAGCATTTTCTCCATTTGTGTTTTAACTTATTTTTTATGTATTTCCGGGTATCTATATGATTTAGTAAAAATGGGCGTTTCGTCAGTTAAATTTATTTTATGTTTAATTTGATTTGTAAATGTCAAAGGGGTTCCTTCGCAGTAAAATAAATCTCGATATTCATAACAGAGGTCACGTATCGCTTTGTACTCTTCTTTATTACAATGAGATAATCTTAAATTTTTTAAATTTTGTTTTTGTAAGTTGTCTAAATATTCATTTAATTCGGTGTCAGTTTCCATTTTTTCTATAAAATTGACTTCCGTTTCGTCTAAGGGTTCAATGTCTAAAGGTTTCAGTAAAGTTATTTTTATTGGGTTTTCGCTGGTATTTGTTACGAGGGTTGTCGCAAAAGAATTTTTTATTTCGACTAAAGATTCGGGAATTTCTGCACATCCGAAATTTGTGTATTTAAAAATACCTATACCGTTAGAATAATTTACGGGTATTTTAACTTTTTGACACGTACGAGGGGGTATCGTAATTTTGACAGTTTCGAAGTTGTATAACGCTGGTATATTATTTTCGTGGTATAATGTTAGAATAATATTTTGCGTTCTTACTTCGCTATTTTGTAGATCTATATTGGCTCCTATATATATTAGAAAATCAATTCCTAGAAGTCCGTCGAATTTCGGTGAAAAATCAAAAAGATAAAATTTATGATCTCCAGAAAAATTAAATGAAGGAAATATTGGAATGTTTATAACTTCATTATGGAGTGACGTAGCATGAGCTGTTCTAACAGAGAATAATTCAGAAAATATAAAATTTGGATAAATTTGATAAGCAAGATTTGGTTTAATAAAACTTTTACCGCTTATTTCCGGTATATAAATTATTGGTAAATCGGAGTTGGTATAATTATTGAGGTATATTATGTCGGGTTGGTTCAACTCGGGTTCTCGTGAAAATTTTGGTTATACTCGTATGGGTTCTCGTATTCGTTATTTTCTTCTTGAGAAAATTCATATGTAGGGTTATTACATGGGTACAACGTTTCGTTAAATTCTTGGTAATACTGAGAGTCATCATCAGGGTTATTTTCACATTCGGTAGATTCATTGTTAATGTTTTCTACAGATTGGTTAAATAATTCTTCAACAATAAAATTGCGTTTAGGTTGTGTATTTTGGTTTAATACAGTATTGCCTGAAGAAACATCCATTGGTTCTGGTCTTCTCAGCCTAGAGATTCCAGAGGATTTATTATGCATATTATGCTGATAATTAGAATTTGGTCTAGGATTAAAATTAGGTCTGAAATTTTGGTTATTAAAATTTGGACGATGTACAGGTCCTTGTCTAAAGACATTAGAGGGTTGCCTAAATTGTCCGTAACCTAAAAATTGGGGTTTACTTTGATTTTGGGCGATTGGCATACGATTAGTTGTGTAATTGGGTGTATAATTATTAAAATGTGGTGTTGATTGTTGTGAGGGTACTTGAGAAAAATTGCTGTTATAATTATGCGTTTGTTGAGGCATATTTAATTTATTTTTAGGTACATTTAAATTTACAGAAGTTTTGTTGGTTACATTACTTCTATTTTTATAGTAAATAAAATTTTCTTCTTCTAAAGCAAAACTCATTGCTTCTTCTAGAGCTGTTGGATTTTTAAATCGTACTACTAATTGCATGTGATAATTTAGACCATTAATAGATGTTTTTAAAATTAAATTTTCGTATTCTGTGATTTTTAATAATTTAATTTCGTTTGTGTCATTTGACATATTAATTTTTGAGAATAATAAACTACGTGCATCTTGTAGACGCAGACCAAATTGTTGCGGTGTTTCGTTTCTTTCCGGTTTTGATGTTATTACATCTTGCAATAAACAATCAATAGATCTTTGATCGGAAAATGTAGAAATTATTGCTGTTTTTAACAAAGGCCAAGTATTTAATTCTACTCTAGAGGCAATTAAATCGGCTGCTCTGCCAATTAGTTTATTTAAGACAGTGTCAAACAGACAGACATTTATGGTTGCACCATTATCTGTTCGATCTTTATGATTATTGAAAAAGTTTTCGCACGCATTTAAGTAGACCCAGATAGTATGTTCACCATCACGCCGTCCGCCGGTGGAGGTGGGGCAGTATTCCATGACGTCATATCTCGGCCACCTTTGCGCATGCGTAAATTTCGAGTACGTCATCGAAGTCTACGTCGGTGGAGCTTACGTCAGCGATATAAAAGTCACCTGTCAAATGTCAAATGGCACCTGTCACTTGTCACCTGTCACTTGTCAAATGGCAAAATTAAAAACTGACGCGGGACACGTGCTCAGGATGACGTCAGAAGACATGAGCAAAAGTATGTCAGCTGTCACCTGTCATTTAAGATATGTCAACTGTCACCTGTCACTTGTCAAACGTCAAAATAAAAATTGAACATATGTCACGTGTTCGGGGCGTCGGGAGAAGGCGTTTAAAAAAAGAATGGCGTCGATCGGCCCTTTGGTTCCGGAGATATAGTTTGTCGCGATTAGCGACCTAACGGCTGAAGGGAGAGCGACGAAATTCGCATGGGGGATAGGGGCGGAGCAGATCTTTCGATTTATCAAATTAGTTTTCAAAAATCTCAACTGATAGTAAAAAATGAGATTTCACAATTTTTACATCATCCTGTATAGTAAATTTTCGAATAATGAGATAAATTATGAATCTAATTGGATAGACTAGCAGAAAAATATGCATTAGTACATGCAAGCTTACTAGGATGTGATCAACAAAAAATTAGATGTCAAAAATTTTTCCAAATCACTCTGTATAAGAAATTGGGAATTTAAGTATATTTTTATCAACTCAAGCGAACTAAATAAATTAACACACACGAGACAAGCTTAGCGTAAGTGTGATGTTAAGCATGTTGACTAATCAATTAGTATATTTGTATTACATGTACGTGTTATCCTGAGTAAAGTGATGTCATATTGACTTAGCAATTAACAGATTGGTAGTACATGTACAATAATCATGCAAGTTAAGGCAAAGCGGGAATAGGTACGAACAGTTAGCATCAAAAAGTATTAGAGTGAAGGCGATTGGGAAAAAAGTGGGCATCAAAGTGTTGGGCATTTAGACAATCAGAGTTTTTCTTTGTGAAACGAGTGTACTGTGAAATCGGGGTAAGTACCGATAAGATTTACTTGGTAGCGTAGTAGTATTAACGTGTAGACTATTAGAAGTATTTGCGTGGAGTTTTTTAGTTGATTTTTGTCATAAAACGTACCGTTTTTAAGATTAGAAAGGACCGCTGAAATCGATAAGGGTGTGACAGAGGTGAGATTTTTATTTTATTTGTACCATAAACGTACCGTTGTTAAGATATTTGCATTTTTTCGTTTTTTATTTGTGGACTTGTAAAATTTTTTGCTATATATTTTTAGTGGAGGGTGGGAAAAAATTTGAAGCTAGCGGGTTGAAACTTTTGTATGTTATAGAGGGATGCTTAACTCGATAAGGGTGTGACAGAGGAGTTTTTTTTTGAGTTTATTTTTGCCATAAAACGTACCGTTTTTAAGATATTTGCATTGTTTGGTTTTTTATTTGTGGACTTGGAAAATTTTTGCTATATATTTCTAATAGGGGTGGAAAAGTTAAAGCTATCGGCCTAAAACTTTGGTAGGTTATAGAGGGATGCTTAACTCGATAAGGGTGTGACAGGGTGTTATTTTTATTTTATTTTTGCCATAAAATGTACCGTTTTTAAGATATTTGCATTTTTTTCCGTTTTTTATTTGTGTACTTGTAAAATTTTTTGCTATATATTTTTAGTGGAGGGTAGGAAAAAATTTGAAGCTAGCGGGCTAAAACTTTTGTAGGTTATAGAGGGATGCTTAACTCGATAAGGGTGGGATAGGGTGATATTTTTATTTTATTTTTACCATACAACGTACCATTTTTAAGAGATTTGCATTTTTTCGTTTTTTATGTGTGGACTTGGAAAATGTTTTTAAAGTGGTTTTTCCGAAAATTCTTTTCAAATCTTAATGTGTTACAGAAAATGTTCGTATGTGAAGTCTGTAGCCAAACATTCACCAGGAAGGACAGCCTCAAACGGCATGGAGATTGTCGCAGAACAGTCAAGATCTGCGACGTCTGCAGTGGAATTTTCAAGTCGGCGGGGGCGCTTCTTCGCCACCAGAAAGAGAAACATCCAGCTCCCAAAAGACCAGCGAATACCACGCAGACATCCATGGCGAAAAGAGCAAGACTCGTTTCGACAGATGGTGAGTATTTAAAATTTAAATTTCCAGTGGTCTAAAGAAGAAATTTGCCTGGATATAACTCGAGTACTAATTATGTATTTCCGATTTTCAGAACCATCTACGTCAGCCACACAACATTGCGCAACATGTCAAATTGATGTTCCTATGAACCGATGGGGTGGTCATCTCAGGACCCTGGGGCATCGTGAGAAATGTTGCGTGATGCAGGAGGAGGAAGGTGTGGAGTTGGTGAAAACATCATTCCGGAGCCGAATTGCAACGTACCGACTTACTTCAAGCCAGGATCCCACCAACGTAAAGGATTATCTACAGCATCTAAAAGAAAAATTCGTCAAGTTGGTGGGAGACATCCGTGAGAAGTATGATCAGCTTAAGGTCGGACTGGAGCTTTTCGGCCGCTTCCTCCAGCAGTCGAACGAGTCAGAGGAGGTGAAGTCCTTCAATAGCAAATACCAGATGGTTAATGGGGTTACGGACTTGGAGGAGCTGTTCGAGCAGTTCATCACCATCCTAGACCGGAAGTATTCCGAATTTCGGGAAAAGGATAGTGGTGAGTGTAAAACTATTGCAAAAAAAAAATTGAAAACTGTTTAAGATTTATGACTAATTGATATTTCTATTGTTACAGGGCGGTCGCTCCAACAACTCCTCCACTTAGAATTAGGTATCAATAAGATCCAGCCTCTGAAGTCATCTTCCTACATCCCGCTACCAAAGGAGATTGAAGCAAAGAAAGCTGTTCTAAACATCCGGAACACCGATCAAAAATGTTTCCTATGGTCAGTCCTAGCCGCCTTACATCCAGTTCATTGGACTCAAAATGCAAATAGAGTCGCGAACTATTTACCTTTGGAGAACGAGTTGGACTTTACAGGTATGGAATTTCCGATGAAACTTACCGACATCGCTAAGTTTGAGCGACTCAATAATATTTCTATCAACGTATACGGACTGGAGAAACTGTTCGAAGATGGTAAAAATAGTATTGAAGTCGTGGGTCCCTTATACTTTACAAATTCTCGTAATAGAGAGCGACATGTAAATTTGTTAGTAATCAGTGATGACCATGGCAATAGTCATTACTGCTTAATAAGAAGTTTATCTCGCCTGATCTCAAGACAATTATCTTCACATTGCGGCACAAAGTATTTATGTGATGGGTGTTTATCCTATTTTTATTCAGAACAAAAATTAAAGACTCATCAGGAGCATGATTGCGGGCACGTTTTAGCTAAAGTCCCAACAACAAATTTAAAAAAAAATAAATATGGCGAAGAGATTCCCGAGAATATTTTGAAATTTACAAACTTTGAAAAGAAATTAAAGGTGCCTTTCGTTGTTTATGCCGATTTCGAAACTATCCTTGAACCTATCGATACAGAGGAAAATGCGCAGGATCCCGATACGTCATACACTGTGAGAACGCATAAGCATGTTCCGTACTCGTTCGGTTACTACATCAAATGTGACTTTGATGATGCTCATTCGATTTACCAAAGTTATAGGGGTCCGGATGCTAACAAAGAATTCGTAAAACGTTTAGAGGCTGATTGTAAATCAATCTATAATCGCTTTATGAAGGAAGTAGTACCCATGATTCCGATTTCTGCGGAACAAGAGATTGAGCATCAAAATGCTACGGTGTGCCATATATGCGAAAAGCCATTTGATGTAGCATTAAACGATCGCGTGCATGACCACGATCACACCAATGGCCAATATCGGGCGGCCTCGCACTCTGTATGTAACCTAAATTACAAAATCCCTCAATTTATACCCATCTTTTTCCATAATATGTCCAACTTTGATTCCCACCTGTTTGTCAAGGAATTGGCTGCCAACGAAGAAAAGCTGGATGTTATCCCTCAAAACAAGGAAAAGTATATATCATTTACTAAACATGTTTTGGTGGATAACATCGAAAACAGGGATGGTAAACAACGGCAGGTATTTTTAAAGTTACGCTTTCTCGACAGTTTTCGTTTCATGGCCAGCGGTCTAGATAAACTTAGCCAAAATTTAAAACCGGAACAATGTCGAGAAGTTAGGAAATATTTCGCGGAGGAAAATAAGTTTCAGCTTATTCGACAGAAGGGTGTCTTCCCATATAATTACGTGGATAGTTTCGCGAAATTGAACGATACAAAGCTTCCATCACAGAAAGACTTTTATAACAAACTGAAAAAAGAAGATATCAGTAACGAGGATTACAAGCGTGCTGGGGCTGTGTGGAATTTATTTGAATGTAAAACTTTAGGCGAATATTCAGATATTTATTTAAAATCCGACGTTTTATTATTAACAGATGTGTTTGAAAGTTTTAGAGACGTGTGCCTAGATACTTACCACGTCGACCCTGCGCAGTATTTTAGCGCACCAGGACTTTCGCTAGATTCGGCCCTTAAGGCCACGGACGTAAAGCTGGAGTTACTGACAGATCTAGACATGGTACACTTCTTTAAACACGGTATTCGCGGCGGGGTCAGTCAGTGTAGCGTTAGAAAAGCTTTTGCGAACAATAAATTTCTACCTCATTATGACGCTTCCAAACCTACTTCTTACATCATGTATTTGGACGCCACCAACCTGTATGGTGCAGCCATGTCACAATATTTACCAACGGGGAATTTTAAGTGGTTGGATGAGACCGAAATTCAAAGTTTAGATTACATGAATGTCGCGAATGATTCTAAAACTGGCTACGTATTAGAGGTAGATTTAGAATATCCCGAACAGCTGCATTATTTACACAACGAACTACCCTTTTGTCCACAATCCATAGCTCCACCGGAATCAAAATTTCAACACATTACAAAATTAATTCCAAATTTGAAAAAGAAAGAGAAATATATAATTCATTACCAAAATTTGCGTCAGGCTTTAGATTATGGGCTTAAGCTCACCAAAATTCATCGCGTTATATCTTTTGATCAATCACCTTGGCTAAAGAAATATATTGACCTAAACACAGCTATGCGCAATAAGGCGAAAAATAAGTTCGAGAAAGATTTCTTTAAACTTATGAACAACGCTGTGTTCGGTAAAACGATGGAAAATGTGGAGAAACGGGTAGATGTTAAACTGGTTTCTCATTGGGAAAATATTGGTAGAAGGTTGGGGGCCGAAGCGTTAATCTCGAAACCTCATTTTAAAGACCGCACTATTTTCAGCGAGAACCTAGTAGCTATACAGATGAAAAAACAAAAAGTCACATATAATAAACCGATTTACGTAGGTTTTAGCATCTTGGAAATATCCAAGACTATTATGTATGACTTTTTGTACGGGTATATTAAGCCAAAATACGGCAACAACGCGGTATTACTCTACACTGACACCGATTCCCTTGTTTTAAAAATTACAACTGAAAATTTCTACCATGACATGCGAGAAAATTTAGATAGATTCGATACGTCCAATTACTCACAAGATAACCCACATGATGTTCCTGTAAACCAATCAATTTTGGGTAAAATGAAAGACGAGTATGCAGGAAAAATCATTTGGGATTTCTACGGTACCGGGGCGAAAGCATATTGTGTAAATGTGGAGGGAAAGTTAACGAAAAAAGCTAAGGGAGTTCCTGACTACGTCACCCAGAAAGAACTGACTCTTGACGATTATAGAGAGGCGGTTGACGTAGAAGGAACTCACATTCATCGTCAGATGAACACTTTCCGTTCACACTTACACGATATGTATGTCGAACTTAAAAATAAGGTAGCGCTATCACACGCGGACGATAAGCGTTACCTTATTCCCGGCGACTTAGAGAACACGCTTGCTTGGGGTCATCGAGATATTGAAAAGTATAAGGAATCATCGGAAATTCCATGAGCTAAGACTGATCACCGACAGCTAACTTTACTTTAATCACCTTTGATAGCTAAATGTGTATGACTTTAGAGGCTGTGATATTAGGCTAGTAATTTATTTTAGATATTTAATTATTGTATTGATTTTACCCTAATCTACCCTATTTACTGTATTTACCTATTTACTTTATATGTATATTTGACCTAAGTTTACCCTATTGATATATTGTTTGTTTATTGTACTCTATTTCCTATTTACAGACCACTGTTCGGACACTTCAATCACCTTTGATAGCTAAATGTGTGTGACTTTAGAGGCTGTGATATTAGGCTAGTAATTTATTTTAGATATTTAATTATTGTATTTATTGTACCCTAATCTACCCTATTTACTGTATTTACCTATTTACTTTATATGTATATTTGACCCAAGTATACCCTATTTTTTATAGCGTTTGTTTATTGTACTCTATTTCCTATTTACAGACCACTGTTCGGATACTTCAATCACCTTTGATAGCTAAATGTGTGACTTTAGAGGCTGTGATCTTAGGCTAGTACTCTATTTTAGTTATTTACTTATTGTATTTATTTTACCCTAATCTATCCTATTTAATGTCGTTACCTATTTACTCTATATGTATATTTTACCCAAGTTTATTTTTTATATTGTTTGTTTATTGTACTCTAGTTAGGATTTACGGACCAATGTGCGGTCACTTTTTTACTTTTTTAATTTTTTACACAGTAATAAATGCAAGCTTTTTGTGTGTCTTTATATTGGCGTTTTATTTCCGTAGTTAAGGCAAAGAAAAAACAAATTGACGTTAGACTATTTATTTAGTAGCAGTATAATATTCAAGATTAAGCTTATACAATTCATAAACATGTTTTGCAAATAGGTGGATTAGCTTCTCGGTCCATCTAAATAGATACTTGTCTGTTGTGGCATCTTCAAACTTTAGACTTCTCTTATCGCCATTGCGATGAAACACTAGCGTGTACTGTCCAATTATCATAAATATATCTACCCAATGGGTATTGAAACAATCAAAAGTGCTTAAAAACTCTTCAAATTCATCACTAGAGAAAGAAATTTTGCCATAACCAATAGTATCCAAAATTACTTGTTTACGTTCCTCTTCGGACGTAGTAAAAATTACAGTTAGAAAGTCATCAATCTCGTAAACTCGGCTTGGCTTAGCCTTAAGAACTGGAACATCAGGACATCGAGAAGGAGATTCAAACACCTTATCCCAGCTGGAGGAGGTAGTCATTGGTAAGTTTAAATGGTAAGTTTCAAAAACAATCTAACCACAGATTTATATTCTTGGTAAAACTTAATGTCTCTTTTCAGCTTGAGTAGTTTTTTCAAATGCTCGTCTAATTTAACTGACAAGTCGACTGTCTTTGTCATAGACTCGAGACTAAATACCTAAATTTCTCAAGGGGGGTCTAAGAATATAGGATAAAAGTAAACATGTAATACAGTTTAACTTCTGTATTTAGATAAAAAATCATAAATATATTAATACAAAATTTTTGAATTCTTACCACTACAAGTACAATATTCTAAACCATGATAAGAACAAGTGGTTTTACTTAGAGATAATTTCGGTACAGCAACACTGCCCCCAGTAAATTCTAAATTAACAATATCGGGTTTCATCGTGGAAAAAGATTCCAGTAAGAAGTTCTTCTTTACATGTCCCTTCACATAGATAATATCAACATCCCGTAGTTCGTTGTAGATAATGCGGTGAAGATCATTGTAATCGGTTTCACCAGAATTGTAGTATAAACCATGTCGGTGCCCATAGAGAAACATTGCTTGCTTCTGGCAATCATAGGACAGCTCATAAAACGGCTTAACGGGTTTAAAAAGATAGTTTCTTAGTTGTTTTCCATCGTAAATAGGCAATTCTTTAGCTTGAAATTCTGGAACGCTGAATCCTTGAACGTTAACCACAACAAACTTCATCGTGCTGAGAGGGTTGAATAATAAACAAGAATTAAATAGCACAACTGTATGGCGTTAAAAAATATATTATAAGGTAGAGACAAAGTTCTAGAGAGACCCCCTGTTTCGGGAAAAACAGATAAAAACAGCTAAAAACAGACCCCTGTTGCGGGAAAACAGCTAAAAACAGCTAAGAACAGACCCCCCTGTTTCTGGAAAACAGCTAAAAACAGCTAGAAGCAGATCCCTGTTTCGGGAAAACAGCTAAAAACAACTAAAAACAGACCCCCTGTTTATGGAAAACAGCTAAAAACAGACCCCCTGTTTCTGGAAAACAGCTAAAAACAGACCCCCTGTTTCGGAAAAACAGCTAAAAACAGACCCCCTGTTTCTGGAAAACAGTTAAAAACAGACCCCCTGTTTCGGAAAAACAGCTAAAAACAGCTAAGAACAGACCCCCCTGTTTCGGGAAACAGCTATGAAACAGTTAAAACAGACCCCCTGTTTCGGGAAAACAGCGAAAAACCGACCACCGTGGTTTCTGGAAAACAACGGAAACATCTAACTGTCCAACCACTCAGCCGCATAACCGCCCCAACCGCTCAACCGCTCAACCGCTGAACCACTTAACCGCTTAACCGCTGAACCACTTAACCGCCTATCCGCTTAACCGCTCAACAGCGAAAAAATATGTTATTTCGGAAAATAACTCCTAACAGCGGTGAAACAGCGAAGAAAGAGGCCCTGTTTCTGGGAACAGTAATTGGTTCGTATTCGTAGTTTATTAAAAAACAAGAAAGTTAGTAAAATATTTTTTTGTTTTAGTTGTTATAAATATGCATCACATACTCTAAAATAATCAGTCCCAGATACACCTTTCAACAAGACTTCATATGTCTTATGACGTCATCCTTAACACATGACCTATGTTAAATTTTTATTTTGACGCTTGCCAGATGATAGTTGAGACATCGAGGATGACAAGTGACAGCTGATATACTTTTACATATGTCGTATGACGTCCTTCTTGACACATCACCTAAGTTAAATTTTTTTATTTTGACGTTTGAAAAGTGGCAGTTTATTTGGTTGGGTTTGCTCAGGTTTGCTCAGGTTTGTTTCAGTGGGTTTGCTCAGGTTTGTTTGATTGGGTTTGATTGGGTTTGCTTGGGTTTGTGCGTTTTAAAGTTAGCTCAGGTCGCGCGCGCGCGACCTGAGCTAACTTTAAAACGCACAAACCCAAGCAAACCCAATCAAACCCAATCAAACAAACCTGAGCAAACCCACTGAAACAAACCTGAGCAAACCTGAGCAAACCCAACCAAATAAACTGCCACTTTTCAAACGTCAAAATAAAAAAATTTAACTTAGGTGATGTGTCAAGAAGGACGTCATACGACATATGTAAAAGTATATCAGCTGTCACTTGTCATCCTCGATGTCTCAACTATCATCTGGCAAGCGTCAAAATAAAAATTTAACATAGGTCATGTGTTAAGGATGACGTCATAAGACATATGAAGTCTTGTTGAAAGGTGTATCTGGGACTGATTATTTTAGAGTATGTGATGCATATTTATAACAACTAAAACAAAAAAATATTTTACTAACTTTCTTGTTTTTTAATAAACTACGAATACGAACCAATTACTGTTCCCAGAAACAGGGCCTCTTTCTTCGCTGTTTCACAGCTGTTAGGAGTTATTTTCCGAAATAACATATTTTTTCGCTGTTGAGCGGTTAAGCGGATAGGCGGTTAAGTGGTTCAGCGGTTAAGCGGTTAAGTGGTTCAGCGGTTGAGCGGTTGAGCGGTTGGGGCGGTTATGCGGCTGAGTGGTTGGACAGTTAGATGTTTCCGTTGTTTTCCAGAAACCACGGTGGTCGGTTTTTCGCTGTTTTCCCGAAACAGGGGGTCTGTTTTAACTGTTTCATAGCTGTTTCCCGAAACAGGGGGGTCTGTTCTTAGCTGTTTTTAGCTGTTTTTCCGAAACAGGGGGTCTGTTTTTAACTGTTTTCCAGAAACAGGGGGTCTGTTTTTAGCTGTTTTTCCGAAACAGGGGGTCTGTTTTTAGCTGTTTTCCAGAAACAGGGGGTCTGTTTTTAGCTGTTTTCCATAAACAGGGGGTCTGTTTTTAGTTGTTTTTAGCTGTTTTCCCGAAACAGGGATCTGCTTCTAGCTGTTTTTAGCTGTTTTCCAGAAACAGGGGGGTCTGTTCTTAGCTGTTTTTAGCTGTTTTCCCGCAACAGGGGTCTGTTTTTAGCTGTTTTTATCTGTTTTTCCCGAAACAGGGGGTCTCTCTAGAACTTTGTCTCTACCTTATAATATATTTTTTAACGCCATACAGTTGTGCTATTTAATTCTTGTTTATTATTCAACCCTCTCAGCACGATGAAGTTTGTTGTGGTTAACGTTCAAGGATTCAGCGTTCCAGAATTTCAAGCTAAAGAATTGCCTATTTACGATGGAAAACAACTAAGAAACTATCTTTTTAAACCCGTTAAGCCGTTTTATGAGCTGTCCTATGAGTGCCAGAAGCAAGCAATGTTTCTCTATGGGCACCGACATGGTTTATACTACAATTCTGGTGAAACCGATTACAATGATCTTCACCGCATTATCTACAACGAACTACGGGATGTTGATATTATCTATGTGAAGGGACATGTAAAGAAGAACTTCTTACTGGAATCTTTTTCCACGATGAAACCCGATATTGTTAATTTAGAATTTACTGGGGGCAGTGTTGCTGTACCGAAATTATCTCTAAGTAAAACCACTTGTTCTTATCATGGTTTAGAATATTGTACTTGTAGTGGTAAGAATTCAAAAATTTTGTATTAATATATTTATGATTTTTTATCTAAATACAGAAGTTAAACTGTATTACATGTTTACTTTTATCCTATATTCTTAGACCCCCCTTGAGAAATTTAGGTATTTAGTCTCGAGTCTATGACAAAGACAGTCGACTTGTCAGTTAAATTAGACGAGCATTTGAAAAAACTACTCAAGCTGAAAAGAGACATTAAGTTTTACCAAGAATATAAATCTGTGGTTAGATTGTTTTTGAAACTTACCATTTAAACTTACCAATGACTACCTCCTCCAGCTGGGATAAGGTGTTTGAATCTCCTTCTCGATGTCCTGATGTTCCAGTTCTTAAGGCTAAGCCAAGCCGAGTTTACGAGATTGATGACTTTCTAACTGTAATTTTTACTACGTCCGAAGAGGAACGTAAACAAGTAATTTTGGATACTATTGGTTATGGCAAAATTTCTTTCTCTAGTGATGAATTTGAAGAGTTTTTAAGCACTTTTGATTGTTTCAATACCCATTGGGTAGATATATTTATGATAATTGGACAGTACACGCTAGTGTTTCATCGCAATGGCGATAAGAGAAGTCTAAAGTTTGAAGATGCCACAACAGACAAGTATCTATTTAGATGGACCGAGAAGCTAATCCACCTATTTGCAAAACATGTTTATGAATTGTATAAGCTTAATCTTGAATATTATACTGCTACTAAATAAATAGTCTAACGTCAATTTGTTTTTTCTTTGCCTTAACTACGGAAATAAAACGCCAATATAAAGACACACAAAAAGCTTGCATTTATTACTGTGTAAAAAATTAAAAAAGTAAAAAAGTGACCGCACATTGGTCCGTAAATCCTAACTAGAGTACAATAAACAAACAATATAAAAAATAAACTTGGGTAAAATATACATATAGAGTAAATAGGTAACGACATTAAATAGGATAGATTAGGGTAAAATAAATACAATAAGTAAATAACTAAAATAGAGTACTAGCCTAAGATCACAGCCTCTAAAGTCACACATTTAGCTATCAAAGGTGATTGAAGTATCCGAACAGTGGTCTGTAAATAGGAAATAGAGTACAATAAACAAACGCTATAAAAAATAGGGTATACTTGGGTCAAATATACATATAAAGTAAATAGGTAAATACAGTAAATAGGGTAGATTAGGGTACAATAAATACAATAATTAAATATCTAAAATAAATTACTAGCCTAATATCACAGCCTCTAAAGTCACACACATTTAGCTATCAAAGGTGATTGAAGTGTCCGAACAGTGGTCTGTAAATAGGAAATAGAGTACAATAAACAAACAATATAACAATAGGGTAAACTTAGGTCAAATATACATATAAAGTAAATAGGTAAATACAGTAAATAGGGTAGATTAGGGTAAAATCAATACAATAATTAAATATCTAAAATAAATTACTAGCCTAATATCACAGCCTCTAAAGTCATACACATTTAGCTATCAAAGGTGATTAAAGTAAAGTTAGCTGTCGGTGATCAGTCTTAGCTCATGGAATTTCCGATGATTCCTTATACTTTTCAATATCTCGATGACCCCAAGCAAGCGTGTTCTCTAAGTCGCCGGGAATAAGGTAACGCTTATCGTCCGCGTGTGATAGCGCTACCTTATTTTTAAGTTCGACATACATATCGTGTATGTTAGCTCAGGTCGCGCGCGCGCGACCTGAGCTAACTTTAAAACGCACAAACCCAAGCAAACCCAATCAAACCCAATCAAACAAACCTGAGCAAACCCACTGAAACAAACCTGAGCAAACCTGAGCAAACCCAACCAAATAAACTGCCACCCAATCTGCACCAACCACTGCAAACCCAATCAAACCCAATCAAACAAACCTGAGCAAACCCACTGAAACAAACCTGAGCAAACCTGAGCAAACCCAACCAAACAAACTGCCACTTTTCAAACGTCAAAATAAAAAAATTTAACTTATGTGATGTGTCAAGAAGGACGTCATACGACATATGTAAAAGTATATCAGCTGTCACTTGTCATCCTCGATGTCTCAACTATCATCTGGCAAGCGTCAAAATAAAAATTTAACATAGGTCATGTGTTAAGGATGACGTCATAAGACATATGAAATCTTGTTGAAAGGTGTATCTGGGACTGATTATTTTAGAGTATGTGATGCATATTTATAACAACTAAAATAAAAAAATATTTTACTAACTTTCTTGTTTTTTAATAAACTACGAATACGAACCAATTACTGTTCCCAGAAACAGGGCCTCTTTCTTCGCTGTTTCACAGCTGTTAGGAGTTATTTTCCGAAATAACATATTTTTTCGCTGTTGAGCGGTTAAGCGGATAGGCGGTTAAGTGGTTCAGCGGTTAAGCGGTTAAGTGGTTCAGCGGTTGAGCGGTTGGGGCGGTTATGCGGCTGAGTGGTTGGACAGTTAGATGTTTCCGTTGTTTTCCAGAAACCACGGTGGTCGGTTTTTCGCTGTTTTCCCGAAACAGGGGGTCTGTTTTAACTGTTTCATAGCTGTTTCCCGAAACAGGGAAGTCTGTTCTTAGCTGTTTTTAGCTGTTTTTCCGAAACAGGGGGTCTGTTTTTAGCTGTTTTCCAGAAACAGGGGGTCTGTTTTTAGCTGTTTTCCAGAAACAGGGGGGTCTGTTTTTAGCTGTTTTTCCGAAACAGGGGGTCTGTTTTTAGCTGTTTTCCAGAAACAGGGGGTCTGTTTTTAGCTGTTTTCCATAAACAGGGGGTCTGTTTTTAGTTGTTTTTAGCTGTTTTCCCGAAACAGGGATCTGCTTCTAGCTGTTTTTAGCTGTTTTCCAGAAACAGGGGGGTCTGTTCTTAGCTGTTTTTAGCTGTTTTCCCGCAACAGGGGTCTGTTTTTAGCTGTTTTTATCTGTTTTTCCCGAAACAGGGGGTCTCTCTAGAACTTTGTCTCTACCTTATAATATATTTTTTAACGCCATACAGTTGTGCTATTTAATTCTTGTTTATTATTCAACCCTCTCAGCACGATGAAGTTTGTTGTGGTTAACGTTCAAGGATTCAGCGTTCCAGAATTTCAAGCTAAAGAATTGCCTATTTACGATGGAAAACAACTAAGAAACCATCTTTTTAAACCCGTTAAGCCGTTTTATGAGCTGTCCTATGATTGCCAGAAGCAAGCAATGTTTCTCTATGGGCACCGACATGGTTTATACTACAATTCTGGTGAAACCGATTACAATGATCTTCACCGCATTATCTACAACGAACTACGGGATGTTGATATTATCTATGTGAAGGGACATGTAAAGAAGAACTTCTTACTGGAATCTTTTTCCACGATGAAACCCGATATTGTTAATTTAGAATTTACTGGGGGCAGTGTTGCTGTACCGAAATTATCTCTAAGTAAAACCACTTGTTCTTATCATGGTTTAGAATATTGTACTTGTAGTGGTAAGAATTCAAAAATTTTGTATTAATATATTTATGATTTTTTACCTAAATACAGAAGTTAAACTGTATTACATGTTTACTTTTATCCTATATTCTTAGACCCCCCCTTGAGAAATTTAGGTATTTAGTCTCGAGTCTATGACAAAGACAGTCGACTTGTCAGTTAAATTAGACGAGCATTTGAAAAAACTACTCAAGCTGAAAAGAGACATTAAGTTTTACCAAGAATATAAATCTGTGGTTAGAGTGTTTTTGAAACTTACCATTTAAACTTACCAAGGTCTACCTCCTCCAGCTGGGATAAGGTGTTTGAATCTCCTTCTCGATGTCCTGATGTTCCAGTTCTTAAGGCTAAGCCAAGCCGAGTTTACGAGATTGATGACTTTCTAACTGTAATTTTTACTACGTCCGAAGAGGAACGTAAACAAGTAATTTTGGATACTATTGGTTATGGCAAAATTTCTTTCTCTAGTGATGAATTTGAAGAGTTTTTAAGCACTTTTGATTGTTTCAATACCCATTGGGTAGATATATTTATGATAATTGGACAGTACACGCTAGTGTTTCATCGCAATGGCGATAAGAGAAGTCTAAAGTTTGAAGATGCCACAACAGACAAGTATCTATTTAGATGGACCGAGAAGCTAATCCACCTATTTGCAAAACATGTTTATGAATTGTATAAGCTTAATCTTGAATATTATACTGTTACTAAATAAATAGTCTAACGTCAATTTGTTTTTTTCTTTGCCTTAACTACGGAAATAAAACGCCAATATAAAGACACACAAAAAACTTGCATTTATTACTGTGTAAAAAATTAAAAAAGGAAAAAAGTGACCGCACAGTGGTCCGTAAATCCTAACTAGAGTACAATAAACAAACAATATAAAAAATAAACTTGGCTAAAATATACATATAGAGTAAATAGGTAACGACATTAAATAGGATAGATTAGGGTAAAATAAATACAATAAGTAAATAACTAAAATAGAGTACTAGCCTAAGATCACAGCCTCTAAAGTCACACATTTAGCTATCAAAGGTGATTGAAGTATCCGAACAGTGGTCTGTAAATAGGAAATAGAGTACAATAAACAAACGCTATAAAAAATAGGGTAAACTTGGGTCAAATATACATATAAAGTAAATAGGTAAATACAGTAAATAGGGTAGATTAGGGTACAATAAATACAATAATTAAATATCTAAAATAAATTACTAGCCTAATATCACAGCCTCTAAAGTCACACACATTTAGCTATCAAAGCTGATTGAAGTATCCGAACAGTGGTCTGTAAATAGGAAATAGAGTACAATAAACAAACACTATAAAAAATAGGGTAAACTTGGGTCAAATATACATATAAAGTAAATAGGTAAATACAGTAAATAGGGTAGATTAGGGTACAATAAATACAATAATTAAATATCTAAAATAAATTACTAGCCTAATATCACAGCCTCTAAAGTCACACACATTTAGCTATCAAAGGTGATTGAAGTGTCCGAACAGTGGTCTGTAAATAGGAAATAGAGTACAATAAACAAACAATATAACAATAGGGTAAACTTGGGTCAAATATACATATAAAGTAAATAGGTAAATACAGTAAATAGGGTAGATTAGGGTAAAATCAATACAATAATTAAATATCTAAAATAAATTACTAGCCTAATATCACAGCCTCTAAAGTCATACACATTTAGCTATCAAAGGTGATTAAAGTAAAGTTAGCTGTCGGTGATCAGTCTTAGCTCATGGAATTTCCGATGATTCCTTATACTTTTCAATATCTCGATGACCCCAAGCAAGCGTGTTCTCTAAGTCGCCGGGAATAAGGTAACGCTTATCGTCCGCGTGTGATAGCGCTACCTTATTTTTAAGTTCGACATACATATCGTGTAAATGTGAACGGAAAGTGTTCATCTGACGATGAATGTGAGTTCCTTCTACGTCAACCGCCTCTCTATAATCGTCAAGAGTCAGTTCTTTCTGGGTGACGTAGTCAGGAACTCCCTTAGCTTTTTTCGTTAACTTTCCCTCCACATTTACACAATATGCTTTCGCCCCGGTACCGTAGAAATCCCAAATGATTTTTCCTGCATACTCGTCTTTCATTTTACCCAAAATTGATTGGTTTACAGGAACATCATGTGGGTTATCTTGTGAGTAATTGGACGTATCGAATCTATCTAAATTTTCTCGCATGTCATGGTAGAAATTTTCAGTTGTAATTTTTAAAACAAGGGAATCGGTGTCAGTGTAGAGTAATACCGCGTTGTTGCCGTATTTTGGCTTAATATACCCGTACAAAAAGTCATACATAATAGTCTTGGATATTTCCAAGATGCTAAAACCTACGTAAATCGGTTTATTATATGTGACTTTTTGTTTTTTCATCTGTATAGCTACTAGGTTCTCGCTGAAAATAGTGCGGTCTTTAAAATGAGGTTTCGAGATTAACGCTTCGGCCCCCAACCTTCTACCAATATTTTCCCAATGAGAAACCAGTTTAACATCTACCCGTTTCTCCACATTTTCCATCGTTTTACCGAACACAGCGTTGTTCATAAGTTTAAAGAAATCTTTCTCGAACTTATTTTTCGCCTTATTGCGCATAGCTGTGTTTAGGTCAATATATTTCTTTAGCCAAGGTGATTCATCAAAAGATATAACGCGATGAATTTTGGTGAGCTTAAGCCCATAATCTAAAGCCTGACGCAAATTTTGGTAATGAATTATATATTTCTCTTTCTTTTTCAAATTTGGAATTAATTTTGTAATGTGTTGAAATTTTGATTCCGGTGGAGCTATGGATTGTGGACAAAAGGGTAGTTCGTTGTGTAAATAATGCAGCTGTTAGGGATATTCTAAATCTACCTCTAATACGTAGCCAGTTTTAGAATCATTCGCGACATTCATGTAATCTAAACTTTGAATTTCGGTCTCATCCAACCACTTAAAATTCCCCGTTGGTAAATATTGTGACATGGCTGCACCATACAGGTTGGTGGCGTCCAAATACATGATGTAAGAAGTAGGTTTGGAAGCGTCATAATGAGGTAGAAATTTATTGTTCGCAAAAGCTTTTCTAACGCTACACTGACTGACCCCGCCGCGAATACCGTGTTTAAAGAAGTGTACCATGTCTAGATCTGTCAGTAACTCCAGCTTTACGTCCGTGACCTTAAGGGCCGAATCTAGCGAAAGTCCTGGTGCGCTAAAATACTGCGCAGGGTCGACGTGTTAAGTATCTAGGCACACGTCTCTAAAACTTTCAAACACATCTGTTAATAATAAAACGTCGGATTTTAAATAAATATCTGAATATTCGCCTAAAGCTTTACATTCAAATAAATTCCACACAGCCTCAGCACGCTTGTAATCCTCGTTACTGATATCTTCTTTTTTCAGTTGGTTATAAAAGTCTTTCTGTGATGGAAGCTTTGTATCGTTCAATTTCGCGAAACTATCCACGTAATTATATGGGAAGACACCCTTCTGTCGAATAAGCTGAAACTTATTTTCCTCCGCGAAATATTTCCTAACTTCTCGACATTGTTCCGGTTTTAAATTTTGGCTAAGTTTATCTAGACCGCTGGCCATGAAACGAAAACTGTCGAGAAAGCGTAACTTTAAAAATACCTGCCGTTGTTTACCATCCCTGTTTTCGATGTTATCCACCAAAACATGTTTAGTAAATGATATATACTTTTCCTTGTTTTGAGGGATAACATCCAGCTTTTCTTCGTTGGCAGCCAATTCCTTGACAAACAGGTGGGAATCAAAGTTGGACATATTATGGAAAAAGATGGGTATAAATTGAGGGATTTTGTAATTTAGGTTACATACAGAGTGCGAGGCCGCCCGATATTGGCCATTGGTGTGATCGTGGTCATGCACGCGATCGTTTAATGCTACATCAAATGGCTTTTCGCATATATGGCACACTGTAGCATTTTGATGCTCAATCTCTTGTTCCGCAGAAATCGGAATCATGGGTACTACTTCCTTCATAAAGCGATTATAGATTGATTTACAATCAGCCTCTAAACGTTTTACGAATTCTTTGTTAGCATCCGGACCCCTATAACTTTGGTAAATCGAATGAGCATAATCAAAGTCACATTTGATGTAGTAACCGAACGAGTACGGAACATGCTTATGCGTTCTCACAGTGTATGACGTATCGGGATCCTGCGCATTTTCCTCTGTATCGATAGGTTCAAGGATAGTTTCGAAATCGGCATAAACAACGAAAGGCACCTTTAATTTCTTTTCAAAGTTTGTAAATTTCAAAATATTCTCGGGAATCTCTTCGCCATATTTATTTTTTTTTTAAATTTGTTGTTGGGACTTTAGCTAAAACGTGCCCGCAATCATGCTCCTGATGAGTCTTTAATTTTTGTTCTGAATAAAAATAGGATAAACACCCATCACATAAATACTTTGTGCCGCAATGTGAAGATAATTGTCTTGAGATCAGACGAGATAAACTTCTTATTAAGCAGTAATGACTATTGCCATGGTCATCACTGATTACTAACAAATTTACATGTCGCTCTCTATTACGAGAATTTGTAAAGTATAAGGGACCCACGACTTCAATACTATTTTTACCATCTTCGAACAGTTTCTCCAGTCCGTATACGTTGATAGAAATATTATTGAGTCGCTCAAACTTAGCGATGTCGGTAAGTTTCATCGGAAATTCCATACCTGTAAAGTCCAACTCGTTCTCCAAAGGTAAATAGTTCGCGACTCTATTTGCATTTTGAGTCCAATGAACTGGATGTAAGGCGGCTAGGACTGACCATAGGAAACATTTTTGATCGGTGTTCCGGATGTTTAGAACAGCTTTCTTTGCTTCAATCTCCTTTGGTAGCGGGATGTAGGAAGATGACTTCAGAGGCTGGATCTTATTGATACCTAATTCTAAGTGGAGGAGTTGTTGGAGCGACCACCCTGTAACAATAGAAATATCAATTAGTCATAAATCTTAAACAGTTTTCAATTTTTTTTTTTGCAATAGTTTTACACTCACCACTATCCTTTTCCCGAAATTCGGAATACTTCCGGTCTAGGATGGTGATGAACTGCTCGAACAGCTCCTCCAAGTCCGTAACCCCATTAACCATCTGGTATTTGCTATTGAAGGACTTCACCTCCTCTGACTCGTTCGACTGCTGGAGGAAGCGGCCGAAAAGCTCCAGTCCGACCTTAAGCTGATCATACTTCTCACGGATGTCTCCCACCAACTTGACGAATTTTTCTTTTAGATGCTGTAGATAATCCTTTACGTTGGTGGGATCCTGGCTTGAAGTAAGTCGGTACGTTGCAATTCGGCTCCGGAATGATGTTTTCACCAACTCCACACCTTCCTCCTCCTGCATCACGCAACATTTCTCACGATGCCCCAGGGTCCTGAGATGACCACCCCATCGGTTCATAGGAACATCAATTTGACATGTTGCGCAATGTTGTGTGGCTGACGTAGATGGTTCTGAAAATCGGAAATACATAATTAGTACTCGAGTTATATCCAGGCAAATTTCTTCTTTAGACCACTGGAAATTTAAATTTTAAATACTCACCATCTGTCGAAACGAGTCTTGCTCTTTTCGCCATGGATGTCTGCGTGGTATTCGCTGGTCTTTTGGGAGCTGGATGTTTCTCCTTCTGGTGGCGAAGAAGCGCCCCCGCCGACTTGAAAATTCCACTGCAGACGTCGCAGATCTTGACTGTTCTGCGACAATCTCCATGCCGTTTGAGGCTGTCCTTCCTGGTGAATGTTTGGCTACAGATTTCACATACGAACATTTTCTGTAACACATTAAGATTTGAAAAGAATTTTCGGAAAAACCACTTTAAAAACATTTTCCAAGTCCACACATAAAAAACGAAAAAATGCAAATTTCTTAAAAATGGTACGTTGTATGGTAAAAATAAAATAAAAATATCACCCTATCCCACCCTTATCGAGTTAAGCATCCCTCTATAACCTACAAAAGTTTTAGCCCGCTAGCTTCAAATTTTTTCCTACCCTCCACTAAAAATATATAGCAAAAAATTTTACAAGTCCACAAATAAAAAACGGAAAAAAATGCAAATATCTTAAAAACGGTACGTTTTATGGCAAAAATAAAATAAAAATAACACCCTGTCACACCCTTATCGAGTTAAGCATCCCTCTTTAACCTACCAAAGTTTTAGCCCGATAGCTTTAACTTTTCCACCCCTATTAGAAATATATAGCAAAAATTTTCCAAGTCCACAAATAAAAAACCAAACAATGCAAATATCTTAAAAACGGTACGTTTTATGGCAAAAATAAACTCAAAAAAAAAAAACTCCTCTGTTACACCCTTATCGAGATAAGCATCCCTCTATAACATACAAAAGTTTCAACCCGCTAGCTTCAAATTTTTTCCCACCCTCCACTAAAAATATATAGCAAAAAATTTTACAAGTCCACAAATAAAAAACGAAAAAATGCAAATATCTTAACAACGGTACGTTTATGGTACAAGTAAAATAAAAATCTCACCTCTGTCACACCCTTATCGATTTCAGCGGTCCTTTCTAATCTTAAAAACGGTACGTTTTATGACAAAAATCAACTAAAAACTCCACGCAAATACTTCTAATAGTCTACACGTTAATACTACTACGCTACCAAGTAAATCTTATCGGTACTTACCCCGATTTCACAGTACACTCGTTTCACAAAGAAAAACTCTGATTGTCTAAATGCCCAACACTTTGATGCCCACTTTTTTCCCAATCGCCTTCACTCTAATACTTTTTGATGCTAACTGTTCGTACCTATTCCCGCTTTGCCTTAACTTGCATGATTATTGTACATGTACTACCAATCTGTTAATTGCTAAGTCAATATGACATCACTTTACTCAGGATAACACGTACATAATACAAATATACTAATTGATTAGTCAACATGCTTAACTTCACACTTACGCTAAGCTTGTCTCGTGTGTGTTAATTTATTTAGTTCGCTTGAGTTGATAAAAATATACTTAAATTCCCAATTTCTTATACAGAGTGATGTGGAAAAATTTTTGACATCTAATTTTTTGTTGATCACATCCTAGTAAGCTTGCATGTACTAATGCATATTTTTCTGCTAGTCTATCCAATTAGATTCATAATTTATCTCATTATTCGAAAATTTACTATACAGGATGATGTAAAAATTGTGAAATCTCATTTTTTACTATCAGTTGAGATTTTTGAAAACTAATTTGATAAATCGAAAGATCTGCTCCGCCCCTATCCCCCATGCGAATTTCGTCGCTCTCCCTTCAGCCGTTAGGTCGCTAATCGCGACAAACTATATCTCCGGAACCAAAGGGCCGATCGACGCCATTCTTTTTTCAAACGCCTTCTCCCGACGCCCCGAACACGTGACATATGTTCAATTTTTATTTTGACGTTTGACAAGTGACAGGTGACAGTTGACATATCTTAAATGACAGGTGACAGCTGACATACTTTTACGCATGTCTTCTGACGTCATCCTGAGCACGTGTCCCGCGTCAGTTTTTAATTTTGCCATTTGACAAGTGACAGGTGACAAGTGACAGGTGCCATTTGACATTTGACAGGTGACTTTTATATCGCTGACGTAAGCTCCACCGACGTAGACTTCGATGACGTACTCGAAATTTACGCATGCGCAAAGGTGGCCGAGATATGACGTCATGGAATACTGCCCCACCTCCACCGGCGGACGGCGTGATGGTGAACATACTATCTGGGTCTACTCATTTATAAATCTGTTTATTTGTTTCGGATTTCCATCGAATGTTGGAATATTATCCGCTTGATATCTAATTAGTTGGTAATTTGGTTGATTAGCGTTAGGCATGTTTTGATTCAAAAATAGATTAGCCAAAATTTCGTTAAGATCTTCCACTTTAAAAATTTATAAAACAATAACACTAATAAACAGAGAATATCAATAAATTAATTCGGGAAAATAATAAATGCGGGAATAATTCAAAGGAAGCACTTACAGTGATACAATGAAGATTGTGGTGATTTTCATTGATTTCTTTTCTTCTTAAAACTAGGGCCCAATAGGAGGAGCGATTCTTGTCTTCTCCCTGGAACTAACTTTTATGAGGCTCGGGATGATGCTTGTTCCCTTGACTCGCACCAATAGGACGTAGGACGATGCTTGTTCCTTTTTCCCTGGTCAGTGAGCGATATTGCACGCACCCACAGGATTTTCGAAAATTTTTGTTTTTGTGTACGTTTTTGCCACTAATCGTTGATACGAAGACGGAGGACACGCACGATGCGCAAACCGTTGACAAAATCCGACCCGACTGCGCCAGTTAACAACTCGATTCTCGAGAGTTTATTTTTAAAAATTTTCTATTATGCCAGAGGCGTGTACAATATGACTGACTTTATTATGCACTTTACATATATTTATGTTTCTAATCTGCTGACAAAGCATGGGAACGACGCTAAGAAAATCTAAGAAAAGAGATAAGGATTTCATTAGATTGCGTAAGCTTAAGTTCTCACGGGATTATAACTGTACAGAACTTTTTATAAAGAGACACTGTTTTTCGTAAAATTAATAATAAAAAAATTTCCATTTCGAAGACATACTTACTGTCTATTATTTTTTAATGAAATAAAAAAACATATTTTATTTTCACCGGAATTGCATAAGTTTGCAAAGTTTCAAATCGATACGACAATTCTAAGTGGGTGAAAAGTGAGTGGTAAGATTCCATTACAATGTTACAAGTCAAGTTAATAAAAGCGTGTCAAAAAGACGAATTTTTGTTTATTTCAAATTAATAGTCCTTTAACTTTCTACTTACAGTTACATACTACTATACAGTTAAACTCATATACCAACTAAATGCAGTTTTTGTAAACCGAATTTTCAAAAATACTCATTTTTTGCACCTGCTGCCTAGTGGCGAATTTAGGGGGCGCCCCCTCTAGAGCCTTGTAGAAAAAGGATTTCAATAGCGAATTTTATAAAAATAAATACTGTAACATAAACATTAACCATTTCTACATATTCCACAAAAAAAATTATAAACAAAAACAAATATTTTGCCGTCTATGTAGGGTCTTTGAAATGAATTATACCAAAAAAATATTAATAATAGATCAATACTAATATATGTAATATAAAAAATGCAAGCCTTTTTTGGCATTTTTGATTTACATGCTCTTAGATTGTTTCTGAAATCATTCCTTACACATCTTACTGCGGTCTTATCAAAATTTTCGCCGGATAGTTTTGCCTTCTAAACGAAACAAATTTAACCCAATATATTTTTTTAAAAAACACCTCTTTGGAAAGCCAATTTTTTCGAAAAACAGCTTTTTCGAAAATGGATTGTCAAAATTTTTCAAAAATATTTTATCGAAAACATATTTCGAACCTAAATTTTTTGGAAAATGTCCGGACCGCCTTCTCAAAGATGATTTTTAGAAAACGGATTTATCAAATATTTTCAATTTTCTCTAAAAACCCATATTTCGAAAGTACATTTTTTTAAAAATGTCTCCACACCAATAGTTTTTAAAACAGGTACATTTTTCGAAAACAATATTTAGAAAATTAAATTATGCACTCGAGTACCCTGAAAAATCTTAAAGAAAAAAAAAACGAAAAAAGAACCTGAACACACCCAAACGAACCTTTGTTGGGATTTGTTCTGTCGCTACGATGACCAACTCTTCTAGCTGTTTCTTTTTTCAACATATTATTCCTTTCAAACGATACCTCACACGACCCACGTATAAAGATCGGATACTGAGGTGGTACCACCCCACACATTCTCTTAAAGGGCTGGTGAAGTCCGTACGGATGTTTCCAGCTCTGGATGTGTGTCGGATTCTCCCGGTACACCCACGGTACATAGTACTTAGACTTCGGTCTTCGTGGGCTGCCAGAACATAAAAAAAAACATAACTTGCCCCCTATAAAATTTTCCTTTAAATATTTTTGAGTTCAAGTTATTGTAAAATAAGCGGGTCAATATGACTTGCTACTGCGACAACTTACAAGTTTCTACATCTAATGGTTTCTGAGATAAAACGTTATGACAGACGGATGAATGGACGGACGGACGGACGATGGATGGACGGATTGACACGCGAGTGATCTTAACGATATAGATAAAGTTTATACGAAGTCAATCGGAACAGCTACACAAAAGGGTCGGGTACCGGGTCGCATATCCGTATCGGACGTCGCGTATTGCAAAGTCGGAAGCTATCGAATTGACCCGATGGAGATGCGTAATGGACGCGCGAAATCGCACTTGTGGGTGCAATATCGCGCGTCCGATAAGCTAACAGGTGACTCATGCCTGACATGATACCATTCTTCAGAGCTATTCTGTTTTCTTTACAAAAGTTGTGCGAAGTGTTATCAAATTATTGCAATTGTATAAGAATTACGTAATTGGCTTTGTAAAATGGATATTTATCCCCTAAATTATGAATATAAACTAAATGACGATATAATGAGAACAAAATTCAAATCTGAGGAAGAAATTGAGGTGCTTGATATTATTAATAAATTATCTGACTTTTGACTCATGCATAGGTTAGGATTTAGCCGCGGTGTTTTTGAAGTAATAAAACTAATTAATTTTAAGTTATGTTTTTAATTTAAAAATGTAAAATTTTCCAAAGAAGGGCTGTGTATTTTTATTATTAATATTGGACACTAACAACTTTATTCATAAGGGGAACAAAATAGTTAAAGTAATTTCTTGTTTTATCAAACAGGACACTTGAGTGCTTAGTTTTTTTGTGGAGCAAAGATGTTTTCTCAGTACTTTTATGAATTCAAAAATGGTTCCACTGTAATGGTTACAGGTTATACACCTTTGTACCAAACAGATATTTCAATATTAAACCTATTTAATGATGCATATATCAGCATTGGTTAATTACTAATTGTTTACCAGTAACCCAATAAACTTTGTTTATAATACCAACACATATTGCTTATGTTATCATTTTATATATGTGAAGAAATATAATGTACCGTAATAATTAACTGCAATCAATATAGTAGTAAAAACGAACCAACTTGTTTCAATGCTTTACATGGCGATCCTGCCAGCTGAGAAAAAAGTTAGAGGCAAATCTTCTAACATCATAAAGCAGCAGCAGTAACACAACAACTATAGTGAAAGTGTTGACACGAAGATAAGTCAACATGGAAGCTTGTTTAGCTGTGGAAAAAGTGTTATCAAAATAGGCAAAAAAAAGGAAAAATGGGCATCAGCAAAAGCACTAAGCAGGAAGTGCAGGAAAATGGCGTTATAAATTCAAACTTCATAGTACAAAAAGCAGAATACAACGTAACCAAGGACGTAAAAGTAGTATTTTTTGTGATGGCGATAATAATGGTTCTACCCTTGGTTGGTAAGCTGGTTCGAGCTTACAGGAAAAACGTCAAAAAACAAATTCGTCGTGATTTGGCTACATCAGTTGCGTCGGTTACTGATGTACCTTAGTGTGGTGCCTTGCGTTGTGACGCGAAAGTGTTTTAAACTTAAAAGCGTTTAAAAGTGAAGTGGTATGTCAGATAAAAAGATAAACTACAGGTACTCGTATATATAAATTGTATTGAATATTGTTTTTCTTTCCCCATGTATATTTACATTTTAAATATTTGTTTATGTCAATTATGTTTGTAGCAGGTATTTCTATGCGTTATTGAATGACATTACTATCTTAATTACATATGCCTTTAGATAAAGCCCTTACTGAAAAATTTAATCAAATTAAACCAGAAATATCTAGACACGCTAAACGAGCTATAAAAAGAATACGCCTAAAACCGAATCGGTTAGACAAGACATAAAAGATAATTTAATTACAAATTTAATTATTAAAAGCAAATTTAATGAATAATAACCAGCTAAAAATCAATGTAGACACCGAAATTGAATATAGAGATCTCACTGCCTTCATGAATAGCACCGACATGGAATGGCATACATTTGAAAGTAAGCAGACTAGGCCGCTAAGGGTGATGGCGAGAAACCTACACCCTTCGTGTGATCCACAAGACATCAAGGATGATTTATTTAACACGCAGTCACTTGTGTCAAATGCGCTGGGAATCACCTGACCTCCGAATGCACCAAGCCAAGGGAAACACCACCTAAATGTTCAAATTGCGGAGAGGCACATCCCGCAAACTACCGTGGATGCGTGGTAGCAAAAGAACTGCAGAAAAGACGAAATAACGCAAACAATGCAAGGAAACCACAAAATGGACAACCAAAAAATTTCACATCTAAAAATACTACCAAAGAGGTATCCTATGCACAGGCAGCACATGGCCCTAAATCTCAACCTGCACCAGTTCCGAATGAGCAACAGTCCATGATGCTAATGTTACAAAATATGATGAACCTTATGAACAAACTTTCAGAAAGGTTAGACAGACTGGAAACCAAAACTCGTGAAAAACAATAATGCATCAACAAGATCTAAGAATAGCAACTTGGAATGCTAATGGCATCCAAAACAGAATGCAAGAAATAGAAATATTTCTCAACACACAAAGTATTGATGTGTGTCTGGTCTCAGAAACACATTCAACAAATGAGACCTACCTAAAAATAAAGGGTTACCAAGTATACCAAACGATTCATCCCGACAATCAGGCACGTGGGGGAACGGCTGTTATAATAAAGAATAGCATTAATCATTATGAACAATGCCCTATTAGGAGTGCAGAAGTTCAGTTAACAGCAATAGGAATTAAAACAAGTAACACAACCAAACAGAGACTGACTGTTGCTGCAGTGTACTGTCCACCAAGGTATAACCTCAAGAAAACGGATTATAAAAACTTTCTACAGCATCTGGGAGACAGATTCATCGTGGGAGGTGACTACAATTCGAAACACATGGATTGGGGATCCAGATTAACAACTACAAAAGGTAAAGAACTTAGGGAAGCTATAAGGGAAACCGGATGCAACTTTCACACTACTGGTAAACCAACATACTGGCCTACAGATACTAATAAAATTCCAGATCTATTAGATTTTTTTATATCAAGAAAAGTGTCACCCAATTTTATTGATATTCAAGATAATTTTGACCTAGACTCCGATCACTCAGCTGTGATCTTAACTTTGAGCGAGAAAATAATTAGAAAAGAAAATAGGCCAACTTTGGTTAATAAAACTACTGATTGGAAAAGCTTTAGAAATGAACTGGAAAATAAAATTATCCTTAAAATCCAATTAAGAACCAAAGAACAATTAGAAGTAGCAGCTGAAAAATTCAACAACATCATACAAAAAATAGCCTGGGACAACACAAAGGCGTACACTCAAAAAACAATGGGAAACAACTATCCAATGGAAATAAGAGAACTTGTCAAAGAAAAGAGAAGAGCCAGAAGGAGATGGCAACACACTAGGGATCCATCGGACAAAAATATTCTTAACAACAAAACTCAACAACTTAAACGAGAAATACAAAAACTTAGAGAAGAATCTATAAACAGCTACCTAGAAAATTTATCAGCTGATGAAGACAAGGATTTCTCCTTATGGAAGGCAACGAAAAAACTCAAAAGGCCAATCACCCAAATGCCACCCATCAAATTAAGGGATGGTACTTGGGCAAGAGATAATAAGGAAAAGGCTGAAGCATTTGCAGAACATCTAGCCGAAATTTTTCAGCCAAATGATATTCAGTCCAATGTCAATATGGAAGAGTCTGCGAATATCCAAGAGAATGAAATAGCACTAGTCACTCCTAAAGAAGTAGCGAACGAAATCAAAAACAATTTAAGCGCCAAAAAAGCCCCTGGGTTTGACCTTATAACAGGAGAAATTTTAAAACAACTACCAAAAAAAGGTATAGTTATGCTGACTTACCTAATTAATGCAGCACTTAGATTAAAACACGTCCCTAGCGTCTGGAAAGTGGCTGAAGTCATTATGCTACCAAAACCAGGCAAACCACCGAATGAAGCCAAATCTTACAGGCCCATATCACTACTACCAATTATTTCAAAATTATTTGAAAAGCTTTTCTTAAAACGACTTAAGATTATAATAGAGAACAGTAACCTAATCCCAAATCATCAATTTGGCTTTAGATGCAAGCACTCCACGATAGACCAAGTCCATCGAATAACAGACATCATAGAAAGGGCACTAGAAGAAAAGCTAATCTGCTCAACTATCTTCCTTGACGTAGCTCAAGCTTTTGATAAAGTTTGGCACAAAGGGCTAATTAACAAATTAAACAGAATGTTACCAAAACAATATGTAGAGTTGCTAACCTCCTACATTACAGATAGAGTGTTCAGAATTAAACAGGAGGATGAATACTCCAAACTGAAGGAAGTTAAAGCAGGTGTGCCTCAAGGAAGCGTCTTGGGACCCGTCCTTTATTTACTGTACACTTGTGATCTCCCACAAACAGAAAATGTAACTGTGGCTACATTCGTTGATGACACTGCTGTATTAGCAGTAGGAACAGACCTAGATGCAGTAACCAGACAACTCCAACATGCTAGCGACCAGATTTACAATTGGACCACAGACTGGAAGATTAAGCTTAATGAGCAAAAATCTATTTGTGTCAACTTTACCAACAAAAGAATAGGCAATCATCAACCAATTAACATAAATGGTATCATAGTTCCCTATGCAAATACTGCCAAATACCTGGGGATGACCTTAGATGCGAAACTAAGATGGAAGGAACATATCAGAACTAAACGCCCTGAACTAGGGCTCAAATATAGACAGTTGTATTGGCTCTTGGGACGAAAATCTAAGCTGTCAATACACTGTAAAATCATGATATACAACCAGATTTTAAAACCAGTCTGGGTTTATGGCATCCAGTTATGGGGCTGTGCCAAGGAGAGCCACATCAAACGCATCCAAACCTTCCAAAATAAAGTATTACGGAACATAGTTAGTGCACCGTGGTACATACGAAATAGTGACCTACATCGCGATCTTAGTATCCCGTATGTCGCTAGTGAAATTAGAAGATTTGCCATCAAGCACGAGTCTCGACTCCATCAGCACGTTAACGTCGAAGCCATTAGGCTTCTTGACAACCAGGACCTAGTTAGAAGGCTGAAGAGGACCAAGCCCTTTGAACTAGTATAGGCTTTTGAAAACATAGTACAGTGCGCAAGTGTGTGAGTGCTAAGTGCCATGGCCATGAGTCACAACAGATAAACCTTTAGGACTCCATTGGGTGAACTTTAATATATAAGGATTTTAGTTTTTAAGAATTTAGAGAAAAATTAATGGTTGGTCTTGCAGACCAGTTTTAATAACAGTAAACGCCGCAGGCTTTATCAATAAAAAAAAAAAAAAATTTCAATGAATTTACAGGAACTTTAGCTAAGTTATGGAATTCTATATACAATACGCGGAAACAGGAATATAAACTTATTTTTTACTCAATCCGAGATAAGGTCGTTAGAGCATTTCAAGCTTTAGAAGTAGATTACAAAGTTCCAATTTCGTGTATCGAAAATATAGATCCTCTTGTTTCGGAAGATGATATTTTGGACGAGGAGGAAGATAATCTAGAACAAGACATTATGGCTATGAGCGCGGTAGAATTTTTTAATCTGGCGGCTAACTTAGTTCAAGTCCAATTTGATGGGAACCCCAACAATTTAAAGTCCTTCTTAGATTCTTTAGAACTACTCAAACTTAATTCGGGTAATCATGTTGGTAATGCTGCGACTTTCATAAAAACACGATTAACTGGTAAGGCGCGTGACTTAATCGATGATGAAAACACGGTAGATTCAATAATTCAAAAATTAAAAAACAAAATCAAAGGCGACAGTTCACTTAAGGCAAAATAACAAGGACGCCGGAAACTTTGCTAACGAAATTGAGTCGCTTGCTGATAGGTTACAAAAGGCGTTTATTTCGGAAGGTGTACCCCATGAAGTTGCACAAAGTTATACCGTTGAAGCTACCGTACGAGCATTATGTCAAAATGCCAATTCGGAAAAGGCTCGTTTGGTAGTGGAGGCTGGTACGTTTACATCAGTGCAGGATGTAGTAGCAAAATTTGTAAACGTCAATACATCTAGTAATGAGTCAAATGTTTTTTATGTCAGGAACAACAGAAATTTGTTTAACAACAGGCGCAGTTTTCGGGGTCGAGGTCCTCAAAATTATAATAATATTAATAACGGTGCACGCGGACATAATAATCGTGGACGATGGAACCGGGGAAATTTCAATACAGAAATCGCGGACGATATAACAGGAGCTCTGTAAGATATTTTGAAACAGAACAAGACCCGGGAAACCAACCAACACCAATTAATGAAGGAGTTAAATCAAAACATACCTGAGTTTGTCAAAAAAGATATGTTTAATTTGTGTAACGAATTTGCTGACATTTTTGCTCTAAAAACAGACAAACTGACTGTCAACAATTTTTATACACAAAAATTAAAACTGTCAGATAACAAACCTAAATATATCAGAAACTACATCAGAATGCCTCGAATATTAAAAGAGGAAATTGATAAACAGGTCAACAAAAAGTTAGATAATAACATTATCGAACCATCAGTTTCTGAGCACAATAGTCCGGTGTTATTAATGCCAAAAAAATTAACAAATGGTCAGAAGGCTTGGCGCATGTGCATAGATTTTAGAAATATTAATAAGGACCTAGTTGCTGATAAATTCCCTTTCCCCGCATAGATGACATTCTGGATCAGTTGGGAAGAGCCAAATGGTTCTCTGTAGTCGATTTAATGTCCGGTTTTCATCAAATTCCTCTAGATGAAGCATCGCGAGATGTCACATCATTTAGTGTAGATTCAGGCTCTTACAGATTTACCAAACTACCTTTCGGGTTGTCCGTTAGCCCCAATAGTTTTCAAAGAATGATGTCAATTGCTTTTGCAGGTGTCACTCCTGAAAAAGCTTTTCTTTATATGGACGATTTAATTGTAGTAGGTTGTTCTGAAAAACATCACCTTTCTAATTTAAAAAAAAGTTTTTGAAACGTCGAAAATACAACCTAAAGTTTGAAACGGAACTAGTTTTGCTGGACTATAATAATCTCATTTTTTCGCCTTAGATACTCATTCAGCTGCACGTATACTTTTTTCAACGACATACCGAATGTTTTGTGGGTGCCCTAAAAACTAGCAGATTGTTTTTTATCGTACCTGAAACCAGTGTACTATCTGGTTTTCAATTTTACTTACTTGATTTCGCTGGCAGCTTTTCGATTGAAACGCTGCGAATATATTTTTAGAAATATCATTTGGTCAGTGCAGACGTAGTGTCAGGTAAATGGGAAATATTTTTATTCTAATATGTTTTATTAATTGTAACTTATATTTTTAGCGAAATTGAAATCAGAAATTGTAACCACCTACACCAAAATAATCCAAGACATTAAACCAGCTTCCGCCCACCAGTTTTCTGAGTTTTTCATTCCACCTACCTACCCTATAAATCTAGAGATCCGTCTCATCTGGCACTCAACGAGGGCGAAAATAAGAAACATGAATGGAGGAAGCGACCAGACCCCTAGGCCACCTTTTGTACCGGGGGCACAGAATTATGACCGACGTAGGAGGACAACACGTTTTAACAACATCGGGGAACGGATAGAGCATTTGAGAACGCAGCCACAGGTACCGCTGGTACCACCACCACCACATCCACCCCGATTGAGTCAGGTAGGCAAATAAATTTTTCAAATCTTGCATATTCTGCTCCATTATTGGGGACTACAACACAGCAACACCAAGGTCCACCACAAACACCGCAGCATCCAGTTACGGGAGCCGCAGTGCCACCTGGTTTCCAACCGGTGGTACAACCGCTGATGCCACTTTTCACCCCAGAAGGCATAACCCGTTTGGTAGCAGAAGTAATTCAGCAAATAAATCAATTTTCAATAAATAACAATAATAATAGTATAAATAACGTTAGTAATAGTAATAGAGATAATTTGATGGATGTAAAAAAACTGCCCGCATTTGATAACGATCACATTCACCCGGTTGAATTTTTAGATTTATTAGAAAAGGGTTTTCAGGTACATAACATGCCATACGAACATTTCACTTTTTTAGTAAGTCACCTTTTTGTAAATCAACCCAAATTGTGGACAGGCGCTTATTTATCCACTTTTGCAACATATCTAAATTTCAAAAAAGCGTTTCTAGACCAATTTTGGGGACCCACAAAGCAATTAGAAGTTAAACTGAGAATCGAGTCGGCACGTTACAAAAACAACGCGACACTTTTTGTAGATCATTTTAATTATTTTGTTGGCCAAGCTAAATACTTAAATCCACCGTATCAACCAGAAATTTTAATTCAAATAATTGCTAGGCATTTTCCGCCTAACATATCCTCAAGTTTAGTAGGAGCGCAAACTTTTCAGGAAGCTTTGGAAAAATTACGTCAGGCGGATTATTATTTTGACCGCAAAAATATTCAAAGCCAGGAAAGTACCGCTGGTATAACAAAAGATTTTCCAAAGCTGGCTGAAGGTTTTCCTAAAAATAAATATTTTTTTAACAAATCCGAACAAACGAAGAATAAAAATTTTAATAGAACCGATTTTACAAAGAAAAACATTTCTACGGTACAGTTAGACGAGGATGAGGACTCTATCCGTGACTCGGGAAACGAAGAGAGTTCCCCCCATTGGATATCATGATGGCGGGGAACGTAAAAAAATCGAAAGTTATTTTGGAAACTCCTCGCGACGAACTGTATGATACCTGTGATTTTGAACATGTAAAGGACGACTTCAGATCGCCCCAGATTGACGTAAATTTTTATGGGCACAGAAATGTCGCCCTTATTGAGAGTGGTTCAGAGGTGTCATGCATTGCGGAAAGCGTATGGAGTCAGTTAAGTAATTTTTACGATATTATTCCTGCCTTTTTGTGTTCGGGCGTTAAACTGTCAGGAGCTTTTAAATCAAGACAAAAAAAAGTTGAAAAACAATGCTTACTAAAGTTTTCCGCCGGCAGTTTTTCATTTGAACACGAATTTCTATTGGTACCAGATCTAGTTTTCCCCGTTATTTTGGGTGTAGATTTTCTCCGGACGGTAAACGCCAAAATTGATCTTGCAAAAAAACAGATACTTTGTTTTTATGAAAATAAAAAAATTATTATTCCTGAAATTTTTTATCACGAGTTTGAGCACAGCTCGGATCGTCAAATCAGAATTGCCGCTTGTGATAAAGCTCGCATGATCACGCACGCCATTGAACGAAAGAACGATTTTTCAGAAATCTTATCGAGCTGTCAGTCATTAACATTAAAGCAACGCGAGGTTTTCGGAGGGTTACTGGAAAGGAATAAGGAAATTTTCTCTGAGGTACCCGGACTCACACAGGAATATTTTCACGAGATAAAGGTGCACGACCAAAGAGATTTTTTTATAAAACCTTATCCTTTGCCATTAGCGCACCGTGATGCCGTCGAAAAAGCAATATGCGATATGGAAAATTGGGGTGTAATTGAACGCGCTGAAACCCCCACGTATCCCCCATTATGACTACGGTTAAAAAAGACAACAGTGTAAGAATATGTCTCGATGCCCGGTTTTTAAATAAACGCATGCAAAAAGAATACGAAACGCCTCCACCTATCGAAGAAATCTTGTTATCTATGTCGGGTTGTCAATATATGTCCACGTAGGATTTTACCATGGGTTATTATCAAATTCCGCTTACTCCCGAATCCAAAAAATATACCGGTTTTATGGTAGGCAAAAAAACGTATCAATTTCGGGTTCTACCTTTCGGTTTATCCACGGCGGTATCGGCGTTCGTGAGATGTATGAACATCATTTTCGGTAGTGAATTTAAGAATTTTCTAAAATGTTATGTGGATGATGTGCTAATACTGTCGAATTCTTTTGAGGAGCATATGTCACATTTACAACAAGTATTTACTAGATTAAAAGAATGCGGGTCGAAATTAAAGCAAAAAAAATGTTGTTTTTTTCGATCGGAAATAAAATTCGTTGGATATATTTTAACGCCTGAAGGGGTTAAGCCGTCATCTGACCGAGTACAGGCTATACAGGAATACCGCGAACCAAAAAATGTAAAAGAATTACAAAAGTTTTTGGGCTTATGTAACTTCGACAGACCTTTTTGCTCAAACTATTCTTTCGTCAGCGAACCTTTAACCAAACTGCTGCGTAAGCAACAATCCTGGAGGTGGTCCGACCGCGAAAAAAATGCTTTTGAGCGGGTAAAACAACTCCTTATTGAGGCCACTCTGTTATACCATCCTAACCCGGATTTGGAATGGCACGTGGTCGTGGACGCGTGCGATACTGCCCTGGGCGCGCAGGTTTTTCAAATAGGGGACGACGGTGAAAAAAAGATAGTCGCCTGGGCAAGCCGGATTTTGCTCCCACGAGAAACCCGGTACAGTGCGACTGAAAAAGAAATCTTGGGTGCTGTCTGGGCGCTGGAGCGTTTTCGTAACTATCTTATCGGTAAGAAATTTACGTTATATACGGATAACCGAGCGCTTACTTACCTCAATACGTGTCGTTTACTGTCACCAAGGATCACCCGTTGGGCGCTCGCATTGCAGGAGTTTGATTTTGAGATCAAATTTATTCCTGGCCGCGAAAATTACGTGGCGGATGCGTTGTCGCGTTTTTCGGGAACCGCAAGACCGGTAACCCCGATGAGCAAAGAGTTTAAGGTTTTGAGTAATTTTAAAATGAAGCCGGAGTTTGCAAAATTGCTTAAAGATATTCAAAATTATCAGTTAGCCGACCCTAAACTTAGAGATATAATACACCAGTTAGGCATAGATCAAAAACTTCAAAATCGTTTTGCAATATACGAGGATATTTTATACTGTCGTTCTGACCCAGAGGAGCCTTAGAGGAGGGGGCATAGTGGGGTAGCGGGGCATAGTGGGGTTTTCTCTCCCACTCTAAAATAATTCCAACAGCGTAACCATACGCGGTCCATCTGACACACTCTCAGTCGGTATATAACCTCCGCACATGTAGAACGCCGGTTAGCGATTGAATAATTTTTGTCGTGGCAGCATTAATAAATCGTGATTTTCTTATTTATTTTTTATAAGATTGTGTTAGGTTTACTTGAAATTAACGCTTGAAGTGGTTTATGCATTGTTTTCTAGATTATTTGATATCCTTTAAGAACTGCTTTTACTAAAACACGACAGTCCAAAAACAAAGGTAAGGTATTTTTTTCTATTTTGTAGTAATCTAAATTATTGGGGCAAAGTGGGGCAGACTATTAGGGGCAAAGTGGGGAACCCCACTATGCCTCACATTGTTATTTACCTCTTTTTAAAATAATTGAACCACCAATTTTTTTAATTTTAGACATAATGGTTAGAACGTACAAGAGAAAAACGGAACAGCATTCTTGGTCTCTTGAGGCGATGAAGAAAGCCGTGTCCAGTGTAGTTTCCGGGGAAATGGGATACAAAAAAGCAGCCGAAGCATATGCCATCCCACAATCTACGCTCGAAAGGTATATTGCAAAGTACAAAGCTAATCCGGATGAGACCTCCATAAAAAAGAAATTAGGCCACTACACAACTGTATTCACTGCAGAACAGGAGACTGAATTAATATCCTATATTAAATTAATGGAGGAGCGATTTTACGGTATGACTTCGGCTGAACTCAGAGCGCTGGCCTTTCAGTTGGCTGAAAAAAATCGGATTGTCCACAAATTTAATACAAACACAGGCTTAGCGGGCTTAGACTGGCTGAAGGGTTTTCTAAAAAGACATAGAGATATCAGCTATAGGAAGCCAGAAGCTACATCATCAGCGAGGGCGCAGGGCTTCAACAGAGTTTCAGTTGAAAACTTTTTTAAATTGCTTGAAACGGCAATTGATAAATATAAAATTTTACTACAGCGCACTTACAACTTTGACGAGACAGGCGTATCGACAGTTCCAAAAAGTCAGTCGAAAATTTTGGCTTTAACTGGTAAACGCCAAGTAGGAATTTTAACTTCAGCAGAACGAGGGAAAATAATGACAATGATTGTTTGTTTTAGTGCAGTTGGCGATTATATGCCTCCTATCTTTATTTTCCCCCGAAAGAGGATGAAACCTGAATTGATGGATGGAGCACCAGCTGGATCTTGGGGAGAATGCCATGAGTCGGGCTGGATACAAAGTTATTTCTTCTTGTTGTGGTTAAAGCGTTTTAAGGAATGGGTACATGCCACAAAAGAAGACCCTGTACTTTTGCTACTTGATGGCCACCCACGCCACTCACGTAAAAAACATTGAGGTTATTGATTTTGCCCGCGAAAACGGCATCGTGTTGTTGTGCTTCCCACCCCACTGCACACACCGCCTACAGCCACTGGATGTTGGTTTCGTGAAGCCCTTAAGTAGCTATTACAGCAATGAAGTTAAGAAGTGGCTACGGTGTCATCCAGGTCGTGTAGTTACGCAATTTCAGATTGCCTTATTATTTGGACAAGCGTTTGTAGCTGCTGCTACCATGACAACAGCTGTAAATTCGTTTAGGGCAACTGGAATATGGCCCCTTGATCCAAATATCTTTACAGATGCTGATTTCGCACCGGCCGAAACAACAGATGTTCAAATTAATCCGATGCCTATTACTCCATCGGCTACTGTTCAACCTGCTGCCATTCTTCTACTGTCCGATAAACCGACGACTCTTCAATTTGACGAGTCGGCAAGAGTCGACAACAGAAGAGAACAGAGAGAAAAATCTCCCCAACCGAATGGAATAAAAGAGATACCGAAGATCCCTGAAAATTCAGATTTTCGACCAAGCATCCCAGAACCTGGATGCTCATGGATGAATGATGGTCCTTCAAAAAGCAC
The DNA here is from genome assembly GCA_963971165.1 of Philopedon plagiatum. Taxonomy (NCBI): domain Eukaryota; kingdom Metazoa; phylum Arthropoda; class Insecta; order Coleoptera; family Curculionidae; genus Philopedon; species Philopedon plagiatum. Next base: position 39,972,583 of record OZ020195.1, read on the forward strand.
GTCTTTTGTATTGTCACCTAAGGAAATTATGCCTTTGCCGAAAGAAGCACGAACAACGCAACGGATTACTAAACGAAGGGGAAAAACAGCTATAATTACAGAGTCGCCTTATAAAAACGAACTAATTGCACTAAAGGGGGCAAAAGAAATCAAAGTAAAAGAGGCTGATAAAAGAAAGATAAAAAAGACACTGGTGATGGGAAAAAAGGAAACAACGAAGAAATCAAAAATTAATGAAAAAAAGAAGAAAGTAATACAGTCCGACGATTCAACGGATGATGAAGACGCTGAATGTATATATTGTGGGTACCTATGGTCCCAGTCAGAGGAAGGTTGGATTAGATGCAGGATGTGTTATCGATGGGCACATTGCTCCTGTGCTGGGGAAGAAGACGATGATGACGAAGCAACACATCTTTGTACGATGTGTGAGCCATAACATATTATTATTATTTATAAGTTACTTGATATCCTAAAATATTTGTAATATTTGTTTTGTTTTACTTGGTAATTAATTAAACTTTAAAATTACCAGACTTGAAATTTATTAGAAGTAGGTACCCCACATTGCCCCGTTATACGGGGCAAAGCGGGGCAATCGTCCTTTTGAGTATTTTTTTTCTACTTACCAATTCATTATTAAGATAATTGCACTGATGACTTACTATGACAGATGTCATGTCAGACAATCAGTACAAGCCAAAAAATCAATAATAAATATAACATGGTCAAAATAAACTTTGATTAAAATTAGGTACCCCACTATGCCCCCTCCTCCCCTACGTGCTTTGTGTTCCGCGAGTTGTGATATCCGATTTTGTTCGCTACTTTCATGAACATATCGGCCATTTTGGGGCTTATAAAACTTGGAGCGCGCTAAAACGCGAGACGTGGTGGTCCAACATGTACCGCGATATAAAGAAGATACTGCGCTCATGTGATATCTGCCAAAAAACTAAACATGCCATTTTACCGAAACCGCCGATACAACCGATTATCCCTAGTGATAAGAGTGAATTGGTCGCAGTGGATATTTACGGTCCTTTGCCAGTTAGTCGGGGGGGCGCGGCTTACGTGTTCGTCGTTTTGGACGTGTTTTCGAAAATAGTAGCCCTGTATCCTTTAAAAAAGGCCACCACTCGAGCATGCCTGAACCGCTTAACGCTGGATTATTTCCCAAAGTTTGGGCGTCCTTTAAGGGTTCTAGCGGACCACGGGACGCAATTCACGTCAGCGGCGTGGAAAGCCACCCTTACGTCGTTGGATGTCAAAGTATCTCATTGTTCCGTTCGACACCCGCAAGCTAATAGTTCTGAACTAGTTATGCGCGAGTTGGGGAGGTTATGCCGAGTGTACTGCCACTCCAAGAACACCAAATGGGCATTTGAAATAAAAAATTTCGAAACACTTCTTAATGGTGTAGTTCACGAATCTACGGGTTTCGCCCCCGTGGACCTGCATTTTGGTAGGGATCGAGACTTTTTATTGCCTTCGAAAATGCGACCCTTTCCCAACGCGGGTAGCGTCTTGACGCCGGCCCAAAGGCTCGTCTTAGCACGCGAGTGTTTACAGGGAAAGGCCGCCCGCAGGGCGGCGAGATACCCTTCGCGCCCCTATCGCGCGTTTGAAGTCGGAGAATTAGTTCTTCTCCGCACGGATCCGATATCGTGTGCACTGTCTTCCGAGACGAAAAAAATGTTGTTACTGTTTAGCGGGCCGTTCAGGATAAAAAATCGGTTAGCTTCTGTACGTATATTCTGGAGGATCCCGATAGCAAAAAGGAAAGGGGAATGTTCCACGCTAGTCATTTGCGTACTTATGTGGCCCCTTAGGGTTTCCCGTCCAGGAAATTTTTGGTTTTTGTGCTAAAGTTTTTTTTCTGTTAAATCGTATCACAAAAGCTTGGGGGGCGGATGAAACGGAACTAGTTTTGCTGGACTATAATAATCTCATTTTTTCGCCTTAGATACTCATTCAGCTGCACGTATACTTTTTTCAACGACATACCGAATGTTTTGTGGGTGCCCTAAAAACTAGCAGATTGTTTTTTATCGTACCTGAAACCAGTGTACTATCTGGTTTTCAATTTTACTTACTTGATTTCGCTGGCAGCTTTTCGATTGAAACGCTGCGAATATATTTTTAGAAATATCATTTGGTCAGTGCAGACGTAGTGTCAGGTAAATGGGAAATATTTTTATTCTAATATGTTTTATTAATTGTAACTTATATTTTTAGCGAAATTGAAATCAGAAATTGTAACCACCTACACCAAAATAATCCAAGACATTAAACCAGCTTCCGCCCACCAGTTTTCTGAGTTTTTCATTCCACCTACCTACCCTATAAATCTAGAGATCCGTCTCAAGCTCAATCCGCAAAAGTGTAATTTTTTTAGAAAAGAGGTCACATATCTAGGTCACAAAATAACAGATAAAGGCATTTTACCAGATGATTCTAAATATCAAATTATAAAACAATACCCGACACCTCAATCTGCTGACGAAGTAAAAAGATTCGTAGCGTTCTGTAATGACTACCGACGATTCATACCGCATTTTGCATCAATGACTAATCCATTAAATAAATTAACACTCAAAAATGCTGAATTTGCTTGGTCAACAGATTGTCAAAATTCATTTGAATATCTTAAAAATGCTTTAACTAGTCCTAGAATCTTGCAGTACCCTGACTTTTCTAAGAAATTCATTCTTACAACGGACGCTTCGAAAGATTCCTGTAGAGCCATTCTTTCACAAAATTTTGAAGGTCAAGACTTACCGATTGCATATGCGTCCCGTGCTTTTACAAAAGGAGAAAGTAATAAGTCAACAATTTTAAAAGAATTAAGCGCGATTCACTGGGCTATAAAACATTTTCGTTGTTACTTGTATGGCCAAAAATTTTTGGTAAAATCGGATCATAGGCCACTTGTCTATTTATTTTCAATGAAAGATCCTTCATCAAAACTTACAAGAATGTGTTTAGATATAGAGGAATTTGACTTCGAAATACAGTATATAAAAGGAAAAGTCAACGTAGGCGCGGACGCGTCATCAAGATTAAATACGGAGAATTTAAAAGAAATACACTGTAATGCATCTCAAGTACTTGCAGTTACTCGATCAATGTCAAGGACATCAAAAGATAATAATATAGAAATCCCAATTACAGACACAATTTTACAACCCCAAGTTTATGAAGCTACAGATAACTATGAAGTATTAAAATTGCCCTTGTTAAAATTTGAATTAAGTAATACGTACGTAAAAATGTCAATTCATGTTCAATCATTAATAAAAGAAAAGTAATTAAAAAAGCTACACTACCTATCATTAACGATAATATTGCACTAGAGCGGATATTATCTAAGCTTGAAATTATGGCTGATGATTGTAAGTTTAGCAAATTAAGATTAAACTTAAATGATATAATCTTTAATCGGTGCACCGCGAATGAAGTTAAAAAAGTTTGGCAAGAAATATTTAAAAAATTGACAATTGTACTCTGTACCCCTCAAAAACTAGTAACAGATAAAAGTGAAAGATCTAATTTAATAAAAACGTTTCACGATGATCCTATGCTAGGTGGACATTGTGGTCAAAAGAGGCTTCTTAAAAAATTAAAAGCTTTTTATAGGTGGAAAGACATGTCGCGAGATGTTGCAAAATATACTAGACAGTGTCATAAATGTCAAATCAACAAAGTTCAATCCAGGCACATTGAACCTCTGACGTTAACACCAACACCTCAAAAAGCTTTTGATATTGTCTGTATAGACACAATAGGACCTTTCCAAAAAACTGAAATGGGTAACTCTTACGAAGCTGCCACAGTAGCTAGATCAATTTTTGAAAATTTTATTCTTATATATGGCCCTACAAAAGAAATTAGGACAGATATGGGCACTGAATATAAGAATGAACTTTTTAAAAATCTAGCGCACCTTTTGAAAATAAATCACAGCATATCCACAGCTTATCACAGTCAGGTGGGTGTGAGAGAAATCACCCGGTTCTAAACGAATTTTTACGCATGTATCTTAACGAAACACGGACAGATTGGGATGTCTGGATGAAATATTTTGCTTTTTGTTATAATACAACCCCTAGTACTTATCATAACTATACGCCCTTCGAATTAGTATTTGCAAAAAAGCAAACATTCCCGAGACACTGACAAAGTCGCGGGTGGACCCAATTTACAATGTAGATGCGTATGACCAGGAAGTTCGTTACAGATTACAGTTAGCACATAAAATGGCTAGAGAATAGGGACTTTTTGCCACCCGCAAATGCGGCCACGCAAACGCTAAACTGAAGAGGTTTGCGTGGTGTTTCCAAAACAGCTTTTGCAATTGTACGCTAAACATTGTACAGGGATTTTACGCAAACCACTAAAAGGAAAATTGTACCAGAAATTTGTGTATTTGTAGCACGCAAACTATAGGTGTGTACAATTTTGGTTTACGTAAATTAGCAAGTTATGATGATTCTACAAAAAACAGAATTACACAATTAAATTAATGAGAGTTACCGTGTGTGTTATAAGACCTGAAAGACAGTGGTAAAGTGATAAAAGGGTGGATCTGTTAACGTAGGAATGTAAACACCTTTTAACAAAGAGATGTCAACAGTTTTGCCACAATGTTGCCAATCATGGGTGCCAGGTGAAAATACGGGGTGGGGGAGGGGGGGGGGGGGGGGTGAGGCAAAAGCAAGCGTTCTTGTAAATATACACTTATTTTAAAAATCCTGTTCATTTACACGAAGTAGAAAATGGCAGTAGCCAGCGGGGATGGTCGCCTCAGTGGCGTCGGCAGCATACTGCGGCGGGGATGGGGCAACCAAAAGGGTAGGGGGGCAGTCGCGCACCCTGGCCCCCATCTGGCTACGCCACTGATCTGCCTCTACCTGGCGACACCCATAACAAACCTTAAGTGACTATATATGACAGGTCGATCGCTCTGTCATGGCGGTCATAAAGGGTATAAACATTGAGTTGTGATAAAAAGAAATCGTGATTTTTAAAATAAAAAGATGTCCACTAAAGTACGCGATTGGCACGATTTGAATTATGATATTTTAACATATTATATTCGACATTGTCAAGCGAAATGTTTATACGCTCTATAATGGTTTAAATTTTTTTCGCTGGGGGTTAGATCAGTTGTTGAAGTTCGCGAATATGGACAATAAGAATGACAGGGATATTCTTTTTTCTACGAATGTCAATAAAAACTTTTAGTGTATGTTCAATAGTAATTTCAGAACATTGTTTTTTACCATTTTTTTTACACATTTTCATTGTGCTTCAATCACCATGGGGATTCAACTACAAAATTCCCAATGTGCACGGGTATATTTTTACCAAGGTGGCGTTGACCGGCGCCGCGTCAACACGCCATAGTAATCGCACAGCAACGCAGACAATGCAAATAAAAAGTAAATGACAATTATTAGTTTGACATCTTAAAAAGAAAAATATTACTAATCCCATTTTATGTAACAGTAACATTCGTAGAAAAGTATAGTGAAAAACTCGCATGGAATGACCATTTCCTACTCGTATGATTTGCAGCACTCGCCTGCGGCTCGTGAAGCAAACGTCATACTCGTAGGAAATGCATGTCATTCCATGCTCGTTGTACAATATACTATTTTAGTCGAGGCAATTGTTTTCTATCTGCACTCTTAACAACGAATGTCTAAGAATCATCGGAATGTTAAAAGTTGTGAAGAAGAGATCGCTTAATCGTACAGCTTAAAATCGTAGTGTGGATTTTAATGTCGTTTGAAGCAACCCTGCCAGCCCGTGTTTAATAGAATCCTGAAACCGACGTTGCCGTAATTCAAATTTTTCCTGCGACTCTTTGAGTCGTTTAGTTGTATTGCCGCGATCAAAAATCAAAAAGAAAGTCGTACTTAAGAGTCCAAATGCAGCTTAGGGACTTTTTGAAGGTCTTGCTGATTGCTGGCTACCCCATTTAATTTGACAGCAATGTTTTGTACATGAGAAGGTTACAGTGGAGGGTCAGTTAAAGTAAATTTAAGAAAGCTAACATGCAAGCAAACTCCTAAGAAAATTAGATGTAGATACGACTTCTTTGTACGCGCCTATACGTGTCATAAAACGAAATGGTTATTTGAAGCGTCACCTACAGGCAGTGGTGTATTTAGGTAAAGTGCCGCCCCGAGCTATTTAAATCTGGCTGCCCCCTCCGTCAGCATTTCTTCACATTTTACATCACAATGAAGACATATTTGCTGCCCCTACAATTCTGCCGCCCTGGGCTATAGCCCAATCAGCCCATACGGAAATATGACCCTGGTAATAGTAATGAAATGAATGATAGAGTTCATTTTATGATAAAACTCAGCGTTGCGACATTTCACAATCACAGATGACATCAACAGCTGATATTGGTTCCTTAATAAAGTCCCTAGATCAGTAGTTGGTTGGTAGTGGGCATCAAGCTGACATGACAGGTTGTGTCGTTTTATTTTCTTTTGATTTTGGTATTTTGTTTTTGTGATGTTAGTGTTTCCGTGGGTGTTGTTTTGATAGTGCGTGTTTTAATCATTTTGCTTTTCGACTTTATAGATTTAGAAGACTAGATTTTATTGGTGGTTATTAGTTAAGTTATACGGTGAGTACAAGTCCAGTCCTGTCTTTTACCCAACCTCTAAACGTACAATAGACCAGACTTCAACAGGGTGCCATAGATGACAAGTGACTTGGCCACCATATTGCGAGATCTAAGAAAAAGTTTACTATACCTATTAGTTACAACTATGGCTGTGTTTAGCTGATCATCAGCGGTCGCAGCAGCTGGCTGGATTTGGCAGCAACCACATGATTACTTATATCAAATGTGAAAACATGTAATGTAACATGACATCTGTCAAATTTGATCAACTGCTGAGACCGCTGAAAATCGGCTGAACGCAGCCAATGATAAATTAATTCTTGCAAGAGGACGTGACAACATAGCAGTAGCAGGGTGGTTTAAACCATTTTTCTATCGATCGACGGCGAGCGAATGCCGAACAGCCGAATTCACCCGAAGGCAAATGTCAATTTCTTGAATCAGCTGATGTGTGATGATATATTATAAATATGTATATTAATTTGTGATTTGTTCTTGTCTTTAAATATTGTATTTTTTAGAGTGACGAAATATTTGCATGCCTTATATATTAAGAAAGGAAAAATCTGGGACTATTTCTCTGTTTAGTTAGGAATAAGAAATCAAACGCATTAGCTACAGGTTTGGTCACTTTTATCATTATATAAATAGGTACCTATATAACCATACTGGTATAAGTTAAAGGTTCTTAACAGACAATGAAGGATGTTCTTGAGTGACTTGTTTTAATGTGTGAAGAAAATAATGAAGTAAATGAAAATGGAATACCTACTCCTTAACCTTATCCAATCATACGAGACCATTGAAAGCTTGTCTAAAGATGAATGTAGGAGCAATTTTAGATTTCTCAAAGAAGACGTACTTCAGCTTTTAAGAAAACTTAGAATACCAGAAAAGATTAGAACGTCTACATGGTCAGGTAATTTCAGTGTTAAAAAAGTGTGAAGTTCGCCCCCCATGACATTTTTTAACAATAGTCGTGGTTCAAAACTCATAAGTTATGTCTGTGAAGTTGCAAAAACAAAAGTTTGGCCACAGCGCTTAATAGTTCTAAAGGAGTTCTACAGTTCTTTGTGATTTTCGAGGCCGGAACTCTTACCCAAAAAATTGTAATACCTACATGTTTTCTGCTTTTTGGGAAGGAAAAAATTACACAATAAAATGTCATTATCTTTATGCAGAACTGTAGAACTATTGCAGAACTAACGGGAACTCATGAGTTTTAAACCAGAGCTCTCGTTAAAAAATATTTCATGGGGTGCAAACCTCACACTTTTTTAACTATCAAATATTTACGTTGTAAACAAAAAAATACCATTCTAATTCTACAGAACTGTAGAACTATTGCAGCACTAACGGGAACTCATAAGTTTTAAACCAAAACTCTCCTTAAAAAATTTTTCTGGTTAGAACTTAAAGTATTGACAGTTCAAAAAGTGTGAAGTTGGCCCCCCATGACTTATTGTTTAACAATAGTCTTGGTTCAAAACTCATAAGTTCCTGTTAGTAAAAAGTAAAATGTGTTCTACAACTCTTCATAGGAAACTAGGAACTCCATGAATTTTTAATGAATTTTGCTCGGAATTTTGCATTTGGGGGACCAAATTCACAGACATGTACTTATGTATATTATAATTGTGATTGTAAAACTGTCTTTTGGTCCTTGCATTATCTTTTGTTTTTTTTTTCAGTCTGTAGGGGTGCAAAATTTAATATTTTTAAGTACAATACTGTACATACTGCAATGCTTTATTACATCTGTGATATGTGTAGGTATAATGAGTTGAGATATACTGTTTTGAGCTCTCAATGTTTGTAGGTGTGGGAAGGCTATGTAAACTGTTAAGAAGACTGAATTATCCAAACAGACTAGGGGATGTAGAGCCATTTTTTGGAGTGTCAAATCTATATATTTCAGCAATAACAATTGAAGTTATGCAGATTATCGTTAGTAATTTTGGAAAGAAACACGAATTTGCAAAACCTGCAGTAATGTAAGGCATGTAAACAATAATATTACAAGAATAAGTAACAGTGGGGGCTGGTGAAAGTTTAAAGTTCTATATCTCTGTGTTTTGTTTGTTTTATCTTCGGACAGCCCACGGAGGTCTTTAACCTAAGTACTCTAGGTACCGTGGGTGTACTGGGGGTATCCGGCGCACACATCCAGAGCTGGAAACATCCGTATGGATTTCACCAGCCCTTTAGCAGATGTCTGGGGTGGTGCCGCCTCGGACGAGGAATAATCCTCTACCACCTTCCATTGCTCTATGCCAAGTTAAGGATTTTTGATAATGAGCCTACTAGGAATCTTTTGGTAACGAAACAAAATAGGTGTTTTGTAATTTGCGAAAAAATGTAGAATTTTTGCTTTGACTCTCCTGGAAAAGAAATGAGCATGCTTAGGTATTTTATTTTATATTTTTTCTAAACAAAATACATCACTTTGTTAAAAAATTGTAAATTTTAAGAGAACAAATGGGTTTGTTTGGGTTGGTGTTACTAGAAAGTTAGTCATTTAACTTTTTTTTTTAAATTATATTTGAGGTTTCACAAAATTCAAGTGACTATAACTTTTTACTAACACATTTTTTTCTCTTCTTTCTTTTTCAAATCTAAAAATTTTCGACAAAATGATGTAAAATTTATTTAGAAAAAATATAAAATAAAATAACTAAGCATGTTTTGGGGGTAAAAGCAAAAATTCAACTTTTTTTTGCAAATTAGGTAGAAATAATTTTTTTTTCTTTACCAAAACATTCCTAGTAGGCTCACTATTAAAAGCATGAACTTGGCATGGGTCCTGTAAGTAGCAACAGAGATATACAGGGTTTGAACTATAGGCCTATCTCTTTAAAAAATAAAGTTAGCCTGCAGGTTTTAAAAAAATAACCGTGTACAACTTTAAAATTTCAGCAGCCGCCACTGATTTATTAGTATGGAAGTAATTTCAAACAAGTTCAAAAAATTCTTCTCTCTCTTGACACCACAAAAGTCCTCCGGTCTGGATGACATACCACCAGCAATTGTCCTAAAAAACTGCGCTCCAGAACTTGCACCCATCTTAACTCGTCTTTTCCAGATCTCTCATGACAAGGGTATCTTCCCAGATAGCTGGAACACTGCTCGAGTGCAGCCTGTCCCGAAGAAAGGATCCAAGTCCCTTCCATCCAATTATAGACCTATCTCTTTTGTACTTGTACTGTAATATATTTTTGTCTACCAGTAAAGACTACAAGTGTAATAGCTTTCAAGTCCAGTGACGTACGCAGGAGGGGGCTGCATCCCCCCCCCCAACCAACATCACAGGCACACAAAAATTGAAAAAGTACACTTATAATTCAGACCCCCCCCCCCCACACAGACAAAATCCTTGGTGCGCCCATGTTGAAGTCATGTATTTTTATACTTAGTACATACCTACAGTGTGTCTGAAAATGTCTGCAAATGGAAAACTTACTACTAATTTATTGAAAACAAGTTCCTCGTAATAGTTTCACTTTCTTTTAGTGCAAAACCTAAGGAACTGTATCTTGGGTTTAAAAATTAGTGTAAGGTTAGCCTCATGGCGTATTAAAAACAAAATGTTTCCCAACATTTCTAAACAAAACGTTACCTTATGTCAGTTCAAACTTGCATTGAATTATTACACTGAAAGTAATAAGCCTTTTTCTCCTATTTTTGTTTCGAGGTTGCATAAGTACGAGTATTTTAGGTAATAAAAAAAATTAGATATGGTGGAATCTCTTCTTGTTTTTGGAGGCTGCGAATTTAAATTTAGATATATTTACCTTTAAGAATTTACATTGTCCACTATACAGGTAAAGTCGGTCTCTCTTGGGGCCATTTTGGATTATTAACTTTTTTCCTTACAACTAAAATCCATTTATAGAGGATGTTTTCAGATACGATTTAGGTATTGAATAAGTCAAAAAGTACTATAACTCAGGGCCTATTTTAACTGACTTAGGCGCTCGACTCGCGCAAATTTTTGCGCCCCCTATTGGCCAGAAACTTTTCGAGTGAAAATGGGTATAGAGGTAATAGGAGAGTGAGAAACTAAAGACGCAGCATAGGTGTAGTTAGGCAATCAAATTGATGGGTGGTTAAGCCCTAGACCCTATTCAGCATATGGCTAAAAAAATTAGTTGCCTTAGTGCTTCATGTAAATTATGACGATGGTAATTAAGAGTTTTGTGGGTGCTAAGCACCCCCCCCCCCAACTACAAAAAATATATGTGATTTGAATTTAATGAAAGTTTTGAAAAATGATGGAAAGAAATAAAATAAAATATGTATGTATTTATAAATATATTTAAAAAATAAAATATTTACAAAGAAAACAAAAGGTATTTTTTATTAATATTTTCTCGGAGGTAAACACCTGCTGTTTGCTTGGACTGATAGACTACAAATAATATAGGTACTTTTTGCAATTCCACCCAATTTTCTTTTTATTAACGCAGTGACGCAATACTCCTTTTCACATAGAGGGTGTTAATAAAGTATGTGGCATAAACATGGGTCCTAAACGACTTTGTTTTTAATACACAGGGTGTTGAATTTTTTTAAAAGGTTTTTCTTAAATAACTAGGAGACGCAAATTAGTATCAAGTTGAAACTTGGTGACAATTTTTAATGCGTAAAGAGGAGTCTTTTAAGAAAAAAACTGTTTTTCTTACTTTGCCAGTAGCATGCACAGGGATAACGTCCAAGGTTTAATAAAAAAAATAATGAAGTACGTCAATTTTTTTTTAAATCTGATATAGGATTGATGATTTAGCAAATACAACTACACAAAAATCATCTTATTTTTTTGCTCAAAGTGGCCATTTTCGATAAAAACGAAAAAATGTAAAGTTATGCATAACATTATTTATTACTGTAATTTGTTGAAAACAACGAAACAATCAGAGAGTCATGGAAACAAAAACACTTCTTTAAACAAATTTGACAAGTAGCAAGATTCCTCTTTATGTATTAAAAATTGTCAGTAAGTGTTCACTTCAAACTAATTTGTGTCATCTGGTTATTAGGGAAAATTAAAAAAAAATAACACCCTGTGTATTAAAAACCAAGTCTTGTATCACCTATGTTTATATGAACATTTTTTAGTCTTTAAACTGACTAAGGTCTAATTCCCCAAATTTTGGCCACATACCTTATTAACACCCTGTATATAAAACTGTCCATTGTTTGGGTTTAATATATAACACTATAAATAAAGCCCTAGTGCACTAGTATACATAAGCACTTGTGAATCATTGATTTTGATATGTTCATAACCGAAACATTAGTTAAATTCTTCAATCTGTTTGTTACTTCCAGTTCTGGTTTTAACAAATAAATTTCAGCTTCCAACGATGTTCCAGATGTTCTCGAACAAGAATGTAACTACTTGTACTTCTCGATGTACTTAGGGTTTCATGGTGGGTTTTAGCACTAGGTTTTGGAGGCCCTGCTTCCTCAACAGTATCGGTTGATTTATTTTCACACTAAAGATTTTACTACTATCTGTTGTTTAGAGACTTCGTTTACTACAAAAAATAGAAATGTTTAGAGTATTGATAATATAGGTACAACTGTAATCACAATGTAAGAAGGTAATATAATATTATAAACGTTTTATTGAGAAGCATCTTTAAAATTACATACCGTTTTGTTAAAGATGCGAAGATAAACTTCCTTTTAGCGTTACATTCATATATAAGTAGTTGGTCCTTTTTTCTTCTCAGTGTTTACTAAATGACAACTGACTGCAAACGAGTGACTTGCCTCCTAAAAAGTAAAGTTTATGAGTTATCACATTCACTATTTACGTTGTAAATATGAATACCTCATCAGAGTAATAGACCTTTTCCTTTCGGATGATTCTACAGGAAATACAAAGAACTTCCATTTATGTTCATCACTGTAGTGTTGGCAATCGGCTTCAAGGCACATAACCATGGTGGGAATGTCTTTAAGCTAGAAAAATCATAAAATAACACATAAATGCAATGCAAAACAATAACATAATCTCACAAAACTGTAATCACTTTAAAATAAGAGTTAAAACGTTACCTTTGAAGATTATGATGGAAAATCCTTTAAATACGCACACTTTATCGAAAAATAAATCTCATAACTCTTATTCAAGAAGAATACAATAATAAACTGAAATAAATCAAAAATCGAAATGGGCTTTTGACAATTGACATAACCTATCGATTTTTTCTAAAGGAACTTTAAGCTCCGCCCATTCATGTGTCGTTAACCCCAAACATTGGTGACTATTTCCCTGAAACTTTCACTTTTCCTAGTTTGCAGTTGGCGATGTTGCCACTGTGAATATTTTAAACTGGAATATGATGAATTTATTGTCCAAGAAAGTGCCTTCACAAGTTTGATATGCTAAGTGATATACGCGTATAGGTATACGGTCGTTTTCCCTTTTTGTTCTTATTTACACTTATTGTTACAGTATAATATTCGTGCTTGCCATTTCTGTCAATGGAGTACACCCGATGGGAAAGAAAACTATGGCAGCCAGGGGCGGGGTGTGCCTCAAAAAACGGGGGGGGGGAGAAAGATACCGGGTCTTCCAGGGCAGGAGGGGAGGGGAGGTATTATACCATTTCTCTCACAAAAGTTAGGGGTGAAGGTAAAAACGTGGGGGGAGTAAGCCCCCTCCCGACGCGCCGCGGCTGTCAACAGCTAAAGTGATATCTTGTCGAAAAGTTATAAAAAAGAAACTCCCCTTTTAAGGAGACCTCGTCAACAACATTTTTTTTATTGTGCACTAGTTACGACACAAAACTCAAAATTGTTCATTATAAAATTTTCCGTACCTAGGTTCTTGTTACGCCAAGGAAATTTTTTATTCTTGCTGGTAAATAGCTTATTTTTTACCATTTAGTCACGATTAGGATACAATGGAGCAACAGCAAAGGCATACACGCAACTACCATGAAGTTTTTGGGGGGCTTCAACTCCACCCTATATTATAGTCCAGACTTAAATATATACATCTTCTCTCTATACGCCTTTGGGGGTAATAAAACGATTGGGGACGTTTAGCCCCCCAGCCCCCAACCTAGAGACAAAGGTGATTTTATCAAAAATGTATACCTAGTACAAAATTTTATTTAATCCCTTTTTATAACCAAAGCTTAAGTTTATTTTAAACATATTAAAACTCCAGGTTTAGACACTTATAGACAGGTTTATCAATTTGTGCGCCACTACGCCCTATGTTTTAGGCGCCCCCCTCCACATACCATTCATACCAAACTCAGCATTCATCTTGGTGTAGGGGCGCCTGCCCTTTTCGGGGCCCCTACGCATGTGCCTAGAGTGCCTAATGGATATACCGGCGCTGGGTATAGAAATTCGTTTCATCACCACTAATATTTATCAGATACATTTCTTGTTACCTGTTTGTCATTTTCATCAAGCAGAACTTTTTTTATTTTCTTTTGAGTAGTAACACTAGTAACATATCTATAATTAGACAGAATTATTTCCGTGTATCAGCATGTTTCTTGCATATTCCATACGGAAATAAAACCATACAAAGTATCAACATATTTAAACATATTAATTTTGCAAATTATTATTCTTTTCGCTGCTTAAAGGCACAAGACAAGATATCGGAATAAAGTGGAATTAAAGTAAACGCTCCCATAAATCTCGTATAATTGCGCGTTTCACTGAAACAAAACCCGTTAAGATGTGGCAACATAGCTCACACCTTCCCTTAACTTCATATATCCATCTTTTGCTACACTATAGCTATTTCTTTCTCACACATGTTCAGCGCCCTGAAAATCCAAGACCCCCTAAAATTTTGCGGCTTGTAAACCGTTTTCAGGCGATTTAGCGCTTTGCGTGAGCGTTTGCGTGAGGTGGCAAAAAGTCCCTATTACCTCGACAAAGCTAAAAGAGAACGTAAAACTAAACTTGATATTAAATCTAATGAATTAATTCTTATGCCAGGTGATTCAGTTTTAGTTACTAACGAAGACCGTCACAAATTAGATTCTTGGTTCGATGGACCCTTCTCTGTTGTTTCTACAGAGGGTGTCAATTGCATTCTTAAAGACAGCAATGGTAAACAATATAAAATTCATAAAAATCGTATAAAAAAGTATGTTAGTTGTAATTAATTATAGTATTTAGTCTTTAATTATTTAAGATATTTGTTGACAGGCCTGTCGATACGTTTATTCCTTTATATTATTATATACTTATATATACTTTTATTCCTTTATATTTATATTTATAGTAATACCCCTGTACACTTATTGTCTCGTTGAATAATAATATTCATGTAAGCGTACTAAAATAAAATATTTATTTGGTTATTTTCAGGTTTCATATATCATGTACATGTTTATGTATTTATTTGTACCCATAGGTATATTTACAGCTGATTGCTAAAAATATGGGTAGTACAAACAACATATTTAATCAGGAAATTTAGATTATTTATTTGTCATTCCTATTAAATCTTAATTATTTTATGGGTAATTAGTAAAAACTGCTAACCCTTTAAATTGCTGAATAAAATGTTGTATGTAACACCGCGTAGACTGATGGCACAGCAATAAAAATAATTTATTCCATTCCTTCATAATTGATGTGTTGTTATATTTTTTAATTTAAAAACAAAACCTACAATTTCTCAATGCTCATTGCTGATATATACACTTATACTTAATAATTGAAATTACTAAAGTACACTATTACATTCCGGATAGGTCTCGGAAAATGCCCTCCATTAAATGGCCATTGATGGAGGTCATTCTTTCGGAAAGGGAGGTGTAATGGTTACAGGTTATACACCTTTGTACCAAACAGATATTTCAACATTAAACCTATTTAATGATGCATAGATCAGCATTGGGTAATTACTAATTGTTTACCAGTAACCCAATAAACATTGTTTATAATACCAACACATATTGCTTATGTTATCATTTTATATATGTGAAGAAATATAATGTACCGTAATAATTAACTGCAATCAATATAGTAGTAAAAACGAACCAACTTGTTTCAATGCTTTACACCACATCGAATAGCTATTATGCAGAGTGTTAAAAAATACGTTGACAAAATTTAGAGTGTGATTCCTTGATGTTTATACAGGGTGAGCGAAAATTAGTGTAAAAATTTTAACAGCATGTTTTACGTTACAAGATAAACCCAATTTTTATATAAACCTATGTCAAAAATGCTCCATAGTTTCAGCTTCTAAAAGAGCTCACCCTGAAGATTTTTTTTGCCAATATATCCGAAACGGTTACAGCTTAAGCTGTACACGTTTTTAGTATTCTAGTAATTAAAGATTCGCCCCTATGCAGTTCTCGTTGGAACATCCTGTACTT
This sequence comes from Philopedon plagiatum, assembly GCA_963971165.1. Lineage (NCBI taxonomy): Eukaryota > Metazoa > Arthropoda > Insecta > Coleoptera > Curculionidae > Philopedon > Philopedon plagiatum. The sequence goes on from OZ020195.1 coordinate 39,988,603, forward strand.
TTAAAAACTCAATCTGTATTTTAAATAACGTTTTATTTATAGGATTGGGTTTCTAAATTATCAGAGTTACGCAAAGTAACTTGGTCCATAACTAGAACACTAAGAACCCCAGAGGATAAAGCTAAAAAGCATATTTTCAAAAGGGAATACCATTGCCATTTTAAAATAACTGTTCATAAACTAAAGAATCCCAGAAAAAGACCACATTCATCGAGAAATATAGAATGTTCAGCTAAATTAATAATATCTATTGTACATTTGCCAAAAAAACAAGTCATAGGCAAAATGTCCTGATGTACTAGGAGCCGATTGGCCTTGTGTAATTGAATTCAAATCAACTCATAATCACACCACTGAAAGCGCCGCAGCACTTACCAAAAGACCTATAAGTGGAGAAACTAAGGAAGAGATAATTAAATATTATGAAAGGGGACACTCTGTAGTTTCTGCTTACCACAATTTTTGTTTCAAAAAGATGGAAGAGTTTGGCGAAAGATATGATCTTTTGGCTTCAGATCGTCGTTTTTTTCCTAAAAAATCAGATTTTCAGAACATATGGAGGCAGCACTTTAAAGAATATTATGGTGAAAAGGTCGTACAAAATATGTTGTCTAAGTTAGAAGAAAATTTTATCAAAAGAGAAGCTGTATCTTATCGAATCAGTCAAATAGGGGATCATTATGCTGTGTCATTCTCTACAGCAATAATGAAGAGAGCAGCTATGAAAATTTGGCAATCAAATGAAATCATGTTTGTCGACGCCACCAGTAACTGCGATGTCCAAAACCAGAAACTTTATTTTTTCGCTACTCATTCAGTAACTGGAGGTATACCCTTGGGATGTATTATTTCAACTAGCCAAAAGAAAGAGTTATTTGATATCGCCATTAAAAATTTTATTAACCTTTGTCCAACAAAAATTACCCCAAAAGTTATTATCACAGATGACGATATGATTGAACGGGAAGTACTTAAAAAATATTAGCCTTCTTCAAAAATGCTCCTATGCGTATTCCATGTTCTTAAAAGTGTCTGGAAATGGCTGAATATGTCAAAAAATAACATAGGTACCTAAAGAGTCTAGACAAATACAATATCGATTGTTTAAAGATATTCTTTATGCGAAAAGTAATTCAGAACTTGAATTGAGTTTGAAAACGTTTGATAAAGATTGCAAATTCCCTAATTTTAAGAAATATATTAAACACAAGATTGACAATGATTTACAGTCTTGGTGCCTCCTGTTCAGAAAAGAATTAGTCACGCGTGGCTCAGATACAAATAACTATATAGAAGTAATGTTTAGACTTTTTAAAGACATACCCTTAGAACGCACCAAAGCTTATAACTTGCCACAACTAACTGATTTTGTTATGACTGATTTTCAAAGTTATACAAGCAGAGGCTCCTAGTCTTAGCTTTTGATAAGGTAAGTGGAAGAAGTATCAAGAGCTTTTGTTCAATTTCGGAAGATGTTGATCAAAGTCAGGTGCGACATTTGAATGGCATGTATTACTCCGTCAAAAGCAATAATACATCTGAGGAATATTTCGTGGATATGAACATTGGAATTTGCAGTTGTCCTGTAGGTGCAAATGGAAAACTATGTAGGTAAACATCAATCGTTCATTATAAACAATTTCGGATTAGAAAATGTGAGTAATGCTCTAACTTTAAAAAATAAAATATTACTATATGAAATCGCTACAGGGGTAGAACCACCAAGAGAGCTTTTTTGTCCGCTGCAATTTGAACAACTTTAAAAAAAACCAGTGTTATTAACAGATCAGATCAGCACATTACATGAAGAAAGCGATTTGAGTGAATCGCAGGAACAATGTCACAGAAATGACTTAGATAAAATAAAGATAATATCTGATGCAAAAGAAAAATGGTCTAAATTTATATCAACATTAGACAATAACGTTAGACAAGGTTTAGAAGATGATCCCTGCGGTTTCTCAGAAGCAATAAATGCTTGTTGTGTAGCTTATGACAAAAACGTGAAGTCCACATCAACATTAATAAGTGGATTATTTGGAATGTTTAAATTTCATCAGCTTCAACCTTCAAGGGTCATTAAAAAAACACAAAGAAAAGGGAAAAAGATAAGCGTCCAACCAACATCTATTGCCCGAAGAAAATCAATAGCCACAGTGAAATGAAGATTGCAGGCAGGAGGTAGAATTCAGTCCCTCACCAAGAAAAAGATAAAGGCATCCCATTCTTTGAATAAATGTGTTAATTCAAATGTCAGCTTAGGTGATAATAAGTTTTCAAAATAAAATGTTTTAATAATAATTTAATTATTGATTAATTTTAATTTTTTAATTAATAATAATAAATAATTTATATATCAAAATTAATAATTTAATAAAATAACAAAAACTAAAAAACAATTGTTATACCTATATTTTAACCTCTTCAAATATCTATTTTTTATTCTTTAACTGTGAAAAAATATATCACTTCCAATCTGTGTCAAATTTGATTGAAATTAAAATTTACTTGCAGCCATGTTTTATTACAGAATATCTACATAATATTATAATCACATTAATTCCAAATCTCAAAATAATTGCACAAAAAAATAAACACGGGATATATCATTAAAAAAAACCTCAAGACGTTACACTGTTTTAAAACAATCTAAATATTTACGGATTTTTTTTACAAAGTGCACGTATGTATCTCTTATTATAACATCACATTCAACTTTTTTTATATTATTCATATTAACACAGATCTCCAACTGCCATGCATTGACAACATAGCGCAAAAGCCTCGGCAAAAGCATATCGGACGACTGATATCGCACATATATTTGCGACCAAGGTTGTCCGATACGAGATTGAGTTCGGCATTTGCCAATCTGCAATACGCGACGTCTGATACGGATATGCTACCGGGTCTGCTAAATTTACCAATAAATCCCAAATAAAAATGACCTAATTTTATGATGATTAGACCCTGTATGAATATTCTAGTTGATGAAATAATATTTGGTGGACACAAAAATAAAATAATGTCTAAAAATGTGTGGTCCACTGTAGACACCTGCGTTTGCATTGCCTGCAAAATTCTCAGCTCTTTGGCAGTGCTGTGGCTTGATTATTAAAATAGAAGGCATTAAAATTAGTTTATTCTTCGTTCTGGGGAATTTTAGCGAGTGTCTTAGAGTGTCCCCAGTGTCGTGTTTTTTCATATTGTTTTGTTGTTGTTACCGTTCTTGTTGATATTGCTGTTGTTATTTGATTTGTGGCAATTATTTAAATATTTAATCAAGATGGCGTTGTGGAGACCTTTTGATGTTTCTGATAATGAAACGGAATTTTTTAATAAAGACTTACATGTTCAAACCCAGAGACTTCTTAGTAGATGGGAAAGAGGAAAACTGTATCAAGGAGCTTCCAAATCCTACCACTCTTCACCATTCCAAATCCACCCACTCTTCTCCCTACCAAATCCCCACGCTCCCTACCAATTCCACCCACTCTTAACACTACTCTATATAAACTCCTTAAAGTTATAATAAAGCAAAATTCACAACAATGCCTTTACCAGTACCTGTGGATCTCTCCTGGGACGCAGAGCCTTGTGAAACTTATGATCCGCAAGAGTACATAGAAAACAATTTAATTTTAAGAAAACCTCCACCTAATCTCTCCAAGAGTGCTAAAAAGAAATTTCGAGAAGCCGAGCGTAGAAGAATTCAAGAACTGGAAGCAGACTTAAACCAGAAAAAATGACATGTGCAGCCGTCAATTTATTAATGGATCTTATGAATGACAAACGACAACTTATTGAATTGAGCTTTGAAGAACTGAAACTAATACCTTTGGAGTACCTTATTAGATATGCAAAACCTTTAGAATTACTTGATATTTGGTCACATTTACCTGAAACATATAAGATCAGCTTCAATTTACAAATTAATTTACCATGCTTCCTACATTATAATCATCCAGACTGGAAAACCCATGTGGATGGACCACCGTCATCTCAAAGACAATGTTATTTTTGTAATTTCAGTACTCAGTATGTAAATATTTAATATACAATAAAAAATATTTATTTAAATAGATCCTGTATTATTTATATCTAGGTATAGCAACATCATTAAATTCAAGAATCCCTAAAAAATGGCATTCATGAAAAAGCGTCACATTTGTAAAAAATCATCAAGCTCAATAATAAAAAATGTATATTCTATTTTCTGTTTTATTTTCTATGCGAAAACACGAAGCTAATTTTTATAGTGCATCTCAGTTCCCACATTCTGTTGTTCAATGAACGCATTTTACCTTGGCAATGCAAAGACGATGACTTTAATTTTTATGTTGCATCCCAGTTCGTTCCCACATTCGCTTCTATTTTTTTATTTTAACCCATCCTGTATAATTTAAACCGTCGTTATCATAGCAGAATCTCATTAAAATAAATGGGCAATTTAAACGTACTACCTTAGCTCTGCAATTGACTAAGGTCGAAACAACATACTGGAATATAATTACTTAGAAGTCTTCGAACATCGACCGGTCATTCGCAGGTACTTGTTTTAAAAAATCTACTTTCCACAGAGACGAACTAGGGAAAATATTTCTTAGTGAATAATGCAGTCATAACGGAGTATGTAGATAATTTTAATCAATTAGTAAAAATTGTTTTTTACATTTAAATCAATTATTAAAATTGTTTTTGTACAATGTTGCCAATGCCATTAAAGATATTATGCACCCATGCATTGATATTTTAAATTCGCAAATACTCTCCTGTCCTAGCTTCATTTTTACAATCTTAGTTCACTGCCCGGTCAATGTCTAGTTGGATTCATTTTTATAAAATATAGATTCGTGCGCCGGGCAACGAGATGCATTTTTACAACCCTAGAGTCCTAATTATTCGCTCATGTTAGGCCGACGGGATACATTTTTACAATCCTAGATGCTAGATAATTATGCAGTGAACAAGTATATTTTTTCGACTTTGGTTTAATATAAATGAAACCAAGGGCAAGGCTGAGACCATTCGCAATCTCTAGCTTGTATAGAGATGTACATATATTTATATATATTTACAAGTTTTTAAAAATGTCGGGCAAACCATCAATTAAAATTCTACAAAATATATTAATCAAACAAGAAGATATCAAGTTTCAAGGTGATGTGCCTAATCCAATAATGGATTTTTTTTTGATAAACCAACTTCTCCACAAGAATTCCAAACACCGCCATCTTCACCAACAGAGACCTATTTAGCTGCGAAAAACATTGAAGAATACCTCCATGGAAACCTTCCTGAGTGGGAAATTCAACTCCAACCTTTCAATACAAAAGAAATAATCCCAGCTGAAAACCTACAAGAAAATTTCCACGAAGAAATCCCAGCTGAAAACCTACAAGAAAATTTCCACGAAGAAATCCCAGCTGAAAACCTACAAGAAAATTTCCACGAAGAAATCCCAGCTGAAAACCTACAAGAAAATTTCCACGAAGAAATCCCAGCTGAAAACCTACAAGAAAATTTCCACGAAGAAATCCCAGCTGAAAACCTACAAGAAAATTTCCATGAAGAAATCCCAGCTGAAAACCTACAAGAAAATTTCCACAAAGAAATCCCAGCTGAAAACCTACAAGAAAATTTCCACGAAGAAATCCCAGCTGAAAATCTACAAGAGCTCCGCCAGCAGAGATGGTTAAACCACTTGAAACGAATCAAAGACATCAACACCTCAATTAAAGAAACAAAAAACAATAAACTCATTGCGGAGGAACCAGTCAATGATTTCAGTAAACTATTGTCAGTTCTCGAAGAAAGAAAAAAATCACTCATTTTAATGTATGCAAATATTAATAATGAACAAAATTTAATTCAACAGATTGCCAAGAGAAAAAAATTATTTTAAAAATGTTTTAAACCTTGTAAATATAAATAAATATACCTACGTCTCTATATAACCCTAGAGATTACGAAATATTTTATTTTGTTTTATTTACTTAGGCTAGTAAAATCCCAATTATTTGCATAGAACAGAATAATTTGTAGGGAAATAATAGAATTTGTTAATTAGTACTTAAATCCAGGCTTTATCTCAAGTAAAAAACTGACAGTCATATTCTCCAACGCTAGTCAGGTCTAATTTGACAAGCAACACTTTTAAACTGATAAGTGTAAGAATAAGACACCTAAGGTTTATACTCTTAATGTATTTCTGAGCTTTTTCGCAAATTTATAAAGAACAGAGCAATTTTAGTACGTACAATAATAAAACTAAATTTATTACAGCAACTCGTTCCAAGACGAAAATCATTTGGAAACCAACTAAATCGCTGAAATATCATAACAATTCATAAGTTTTTAATGATGACTTATTAACAATGATAGGACAAAACATAGCTGATCAACTATAAGATCTTAATTTAAGCCAGTACTAAATTACCTTCCTAGTGAACCTAATCGTAAAAATCTTTAAATTTAAATTAAAACAGGCTTACCATCGAATTTTATTGCCATTGCACTTTACACAGTTTACAAAACAGTATCTAAAACTAATTACCACATAAATCACATCGAAAAGAAACTTAATTAGTACTCGTAAATAAATAAAAAAATAATAATCACATAAATCACATCACAAAAAACTATTTAGGTTACTAACGCGTGTCACTTTTCAACTGTCTTTGTTCTTCGTTTCGATATAACAGTACCAGTGGACTTGTCGTACAAGAGCACCGAATATAGGTCGACTGGTTGAAGCCACGAAAAAGCAGATGTTGCCAAGTTTATATTTAAAATTTCCTAAGTTTTGTGTCGATAAAGATTCACGACGAATTTAGATTTTTTGCACAAAAATATTCACTTCAGTGCCCGTCTGTCACAGACGATTTTCTTTGAATTCGACGTAAAAAGTTGGCATAGAGATAGAGTGTGCTGCTAAAATGCAACTGAAAGTATAAATTCGGAATTTTAATTCTGCGGGAATGGAAAAAAATTTAAGGGTATGGTATCAAATGAAAGCCTATTGAAGCACGAATTTAACAATATATGATTTATTTTTTATGCGTTATTTTGGGAAAATCCCTTAAAATATAATGTCACCAGAAGGATTACTCAGAAAAATCTGAAAAAAATCATGAACATTGAGAATTAGCTGTAGATTGAGCCAAAATTATCAGGATTGAAAAATTCTAGCGCGATCAATTGTTATAAACAATTAAATTGTTTATTTTCCTATAACTGTTAAAACATTGGTTGTAGAGAAAAAGTTTCTTAACAAAAAATATTTCATACGGCATAAGAAACAACTTTTACCCTTTCACATTTAAAAAAATATATTTAGCTCCGCACATACGCGTTAGTAGAGGGAGATGATATGTTCTGCGCCCGCCGTCCACCGGTGGGATTTTATCTTGTGATCTATGACGTCAGTATCAAACCCAGCTATACCACATGCGCCAGTATCAAACCCAACCTGCGCGCAGATACATCACCTGTCATACGTCATCTGTCAACTGCCATCTGTCAACTGTCATCTGTCAAATGTCATATGACAACTATCATACGTCATCTGTCACACTTTACTTGAGGTGGCATCAACTACTTGGGGGACACTATCTATTTGGGGCCTAACTGCATCGAAATTGGAATAGAATTGGAATTACCAGCGCGTTAGCCGATCTCACCATCGACTTCTCATAAAATATTTAGCTTATAACATATAGGCTTGCGACAGCTAGGCAAGCAAGTTGGTGTTTTTAGCGAAGTCACCATGAGAACGATATGTAATAAAGGTATTGAAGGAAGAAAACGCTGAGTAGTAGGAAAATTATTTATTTAACCACAAGATATATCGATATTTAACAACTTTATATACAAAATTAGTTAATAATATTTAAACAGGTTACTGCTACGAATACAAGTAAACTAGAAATACTGTTCATAGTTTCGGAGAAGAAAGTTTTTTGTTGATTTGAACTGGTTTAAGCTACAAGAATGAGTATATATACATTGCAACAATTTGACAACTATAGTTCCGATTAAAATATCAAAGCTGTACCATTTAACGAAAATATGAATAAAATCCATGTATTGTTTGCATGGAATTTTGCATATAGAGAATCTCGCAAAAGTGATCACGAACAGTATGTATTGGATCGCTACCGTTTTCAAAATAGACTTCAATATGCTGAGAAGCTCCTAAGGGATGTTTTGGATGAAAATTTTAGGAACAAAATATACAATGAACGTTTTAAATAATTTTTGAGTACGACCAATTCAACGTCATATCCTCCCACCTCACCCATGCGAGTTTGACTTGCAGTACTAAGTGGGGGAATATCTATAAATTTATACTCACACATTTTCTAAAGCATTATTTGCTAGAAATAATACACAAATATGATTCAAAAACGAAGGCTGGTTGGTTGCAGAAAATCGGTGAAATAACTTAAACAAGAAGACAGAAGCAGATGCCCTGTTTGTTTATATTCCATGAGAAGAGAAGAAATTTGCACACCCAATTCGTGCACACACAAATTTTGTATAAAGTGCTTAACAGAGTGGTCGAAAACCAACGCACTTTGTCCTCTTTGCAGAAGATTCTGTTTCTCAATTGTTTTAAAAGAGACTAAGGAAAAGATTCCTGTGAAGAAAAATGACAGTACTGATCAAGCTCTAGTGATATTGTTGTACATAAGTGACATGATGAGAAGTAAATAAAACCATGTTGTTAAATATAAAGTTTTTATTTTACTATATTACATCTTTTTTTAATATCCATGAATTGTGTGATTTGTCCATTCCCAACCATTTGACATAAACTTTATTTCCTTTTCTTCTTAGCACCTTTTCCACGAGATACACGTTTGAATGTTTGACTTTCTGCAACTCCGGTTCATAAAAACTACCTAAAATTAGTTCATTTTTGTCATCTGTCAGCAGATATGTTCTTGGGTTGGTTAATTTAATTTCTTTAATTTGAAAAATTCCATTTGACCAGTTTGGTGTATATCCCTTTTGAAAAGCCTCTCTGAATTTACTAACTCTAACATAATCCCCTTGTTTAAATTTTGATTTTCTAGGGTCAAGTGTTTTATATTATTATAAGTTGATTTTAGAACATCTTTTTCATTTTCTTCATTTATATCTATAGGATTTAATCCTGTTGTTCTGTGTTTAGTTGTATTATACTTAAAAACAATATTATTTAAGATATCTAACCATTTGTAATTTCCTTGCAAGCTAAATTGTTTCCACATGAGAGTTTTTAAAGTTCTGTTGACCCTTTCAGCAATACTTGCTTTGACTGTGGAAAATGTATTGTAGTGATTGATGTTATATTTCTCCATTAATTTATTAAAGTTTTTGTTGAAAAATTCTCTTCCTTGATCCGTATGTATGTTAGTTGGAGGAGTTTTCGCAAGCTTTAAAATTTTTTCCGTAGCTAAAGTTACTTCCTCAGCAGTTTTTCTTTTAACAGGTTGAACCCAAACATATTTGGAAAAAGTGTTTATAACAACTAAAATATATCTATATCCTTTATTTAGTTTTGCATAGGGAATCATTTTCACCAAATCTGCTTGCCATAAATCGTTTAAATTTTTAATAATAACCCGTCGTCGTCTAAAATTTTTTCTAGCAGGTTTATGTAACTCGTTGACTAGATCTTCCTTGATGTTGGTTTGTTTACTCATGACTTCTAAATGTTTAGTTTGTTACTTCTACAGGGCATTTTATTAACAATTCGCCATAAAAATCTTCTAAATGGCTATTTTCAGGACGATGAAAAGAAAGAACATCCCCTTTCTTAAGCTTTAATCCGACAGGGTCAATAACTTTTTTTCCATTAACTTTTAAGAAAACATATTTTTTTGGATACTCTGCCCCAATTATTGTAGCAGATTCCATAGGTAAAATATATTTAATTCTTTTGTCTTGTAAAAGTTGGTAAACTCTATCGGATAGAGAGTAGATTCCCATAAAAGGTAATACCAAATTATAACAAAGTTTAACTGCACTAAGATCAACAAGTTTTATAATGTTATGTTCTTCAGATGAAAATTTATTATCCTTGCCAAAGATGTGGAAACCAAACTTGTCAATTGACATGGTTGTTGTCAGCGGTAGAATAAGGAATAAACATGTGTGAATTAGTATTTATTTAATTATTTTTGCTTCTCTTAGTTCTTCTAAAATCGATATTATTTCATTTTGATGACCAGTATGTCCAGCCATTTGTGATGCTGTCAATAATTTTAATCTATCAATTATCTCATTTATATCGTCATAATAAACGTAATCTAATTTCTTTTTTGATAAATTTAACATAGCTCCCCCCTTTCCACTTTTTGTAGACAGATTTCTTGTAGAACGCGGTCTTTGTGGAGGTAACAAACGTGAAGTGCTTGGTAGAACTGCACGATAACCTGTCTCTGTTGTGCTTCCACGTTATAATATACCTTTTTGTAATAAGTAAGGTTTAATTATTGTCAAGTATTTAATGTCGGTCGAACCTTGAATTTGACTATTAGGATGAAACTTTCGTCTATATGCATTTGTCCTATTCAAAACATCCATATAATTTTCCATATCATTTGATGTATAACCAACAGGTTCTTTTTTAAAAAGAAGCTCATACAATCCAGGTGTTCCCTCATAACTAACTCCTTCAACTTTAAAATCTTTTCCTATGAAATCCACCACAGAATTAGCACTCTTATATTTATCTGCATCAACATCGTGGCTAAACCCATATTTGTTATCAAATTTGCCTTCCGTGTCTTTTATTAGCCCATCCACGAAAGGTCTTAGAAGTGAATGATATGCTTCCAAATATTCTTCATAAGCAGGTATTCTTGTTAATTCTAAAACATCTTGTCGCAATTCACATATAGTTGGTTCAATTGTTGTTTCAGGGCTTGATTCTCCTGACTGTTGCGAATCTTCAAAAAATACTTCTTCATCTCCTAAAAGTGAGGGCATGTGTGTTGGAAGATATTTACTATATGCATTTGATTTCCTTTGATTGACCTCTGTCGTAGGAAATTGAAATTTTGGGGTCGAAACTAATTGTGGTGAATATACTTCTTTTTTAATGAACGGTTCTGTTTTAATTGTATGAATTAACTCATGCAAAGGTTGAGTTATTGGTTTAAATTCCTTTTCCATACGAATTTCTTTATCAGATAAATCTGATTTTAAAGCTTTATACTTTTGTCTAACAGCTTTTCTAGTTTTTACCAACTCTTTCGCTGTTTTTTTATCCATCTTTACAAAAGGTAGGTTGTATACTAGAAAATTATCGTTTTGTCAGAGAGTTACATAGTGGAAATAAAATTATCAAATCCTTTTCTATAGCGACCACCATTAAATTGGCAGTCTTTACCAATAACGACACAGTCATATTTATGTTTCCAACACATTGAACACAAGTTTTTAAACTCTTGAAAGCTCATGTCACCATTTACATGATCATCATATATATGTTTCAAGTTTGTAGCATCATATTGAAAAATTACTAAGAGGTTGGTATTATCACGTATAAGTTGTTTAGGGATTGATGAATATGTTTGACACAAATAAAAACAATCTGTATTTTTATGACGTCCAAAACAAAAATAATCCCTCATAAGACTTTGATCAGTGCATACTATATCATCAAATACAATCAATGAATTTGGTTTTATTTCAGTGGGTGAAACAATATCCTCAGCGTTCGATGATTCAAAATAACCAATAAACTTTAGTGGTGCAAAAAGCCTTTTTAAATATTCATATTTTGATTGATATAAGGATTTTGAGTACACATATATATTTTCAAATCTTAATCCATTAGCGTGTGTTATAAGAGAAATCATAACATTTGTCTTCCCACAACCCGATGGTCCTACTATTAAACATCTTTTACAGTTTCCACCAAATAATTGTCCATGTTTTCGATAATTATCATGATATAAATCAAAATTTTTTATCGGTAAAGAAAAATCTTGTTTTTTAATCTTCATTGTTTGAACATCACTATTTAAGTAAGGTTATTTGCGTTTTTAAATCATTTATATATAATGATTAGACATAATAATGTCATTCACTGCGTGGAAGGACAGAGAAAAGGTTGGTTTATTAAATACTCTTATTAATAAATTACCAGTAGAGCTCCATATTCCCTCTTATAACTTTTGTGGACCTGGTACAAAGTTAAATAAAAGGCTTGCTCGAGGTGATAAGGGAATTAATTTATTAGACGAAGCTTGCAAAGAGCACGATATAGCATATTCGGAATATTCCGATTTAAAAAACCGAAACGAGGCAGATAAAGTATTAGCTAAAAAGGCATTTAATAGATTCAAAGCTTCAGATTCAAATCTAGGCGAAAAACTATCATCCTTGGCTGTGGCCGGAATCATGAAAGCAAAAACAAAACTCGGTATGGGAATAAGAAAACGGAAGAGAAGTCATAAACGCGAGAAAGGAGGTCAAATATCCTTTAACCAAAGTGTAAGAAAAGCACGTAAAGAGCTCGTTGGAAAAATTTGCTAATATAAGAAACGCTGCCAACACAGCTTTATCATCCATTAAAAAATTAAAAATAAAAGAACCTAAACAAAGAATTATTCCAATTCCAAAAACTGGTGGAATTTTACCTTTAATACTTATTTTTGCTGGTTTATCTGCTCTAAGAGCCCTAAGCGGGGGCGCTGCTGCCATTGCCCAAGCAGTAAATTCTGTCACAAATGCACAAAAGAAGTTAGAAGAACAAACAAGACACAACAAAGAAATGGAAAAAATATCAATTTGGAAAAAGTCTTTATTTAAAACCATATAAGAAAGGGTGTGGTCTATATTTAAAACCATATTCAAAAAACTGTTAAATTTGCTACCTCGCCGACCTTTGACAAATATAGATTTATTAAAGTATGCGAAAATATTAAAGTTGTCACATTTTAGAGGTGTCTTTATGAGAAATAAGTTACCCAAAAAAATAAAAAAATATGAAACAGGTATCATTAATTTAGATAATAATTTGGGGGAAGGCACTCATTGGACAGCGTATATTAAAAATAATAATAACATAATTTACTTTGATAGTTTTGGAAATTTACGGCCACCAAATGAAGTTATAGCTTATTTCTATAGCGATGGTAGCAAAAGCAATATTAAATATAATTATGATAAATATCAATCTTTTAATACCTCAACTTGTGGACAGTTATGCTTACAGTTTATTTATAATAATACGTAATTGTGTTTCCATTTTATTCTTATTACGACCATCATGTCGTTTACTATAGCTCTTTCCGCAAATTCAGCTATACTTCAAGCAGACTTTCATCCACCTATTTACTTAGATCCTAACACTTCCTACGTAGTCGGACTTACCAACTTTGAAACTTTTAATGCAATACCAAATATTGATAAAAGTAATAATAAAGTATATTTTGGAAAAAATAATGAATTTTTAACAATACCTACAGGAAGTTATGAAATGGATGATGTTAATAAATATTTACAGGCTGAATTCCAAAAAAGAAATATTTCATTTCACCTCTATGCAAATAACAACACATTAAAATCAACAATAAAGTCTACTACTGATATTATTTTTAAAGATGGCACAATAGGAAAACTTTTGGGTTTTAGAAATGGGATTATATCTGGTGATGGAGTCCCAAGAACATCGGAAAATCCAGCAGAGATTATAAAAGTTAATTCTTTATGCATAGACTGCAGTATCGCAGAAGGTTCCTATCTGAACGGAAAGCCAGTACACATTATTCATCAGTTTTTCCCTAATGTTAGCCCTGGATTTAAAATAATAGGAAGTCCCCAAAATATTATTTATTTTCCTGTTACGGTAAAAGTAATAGATAAAATAACAGTAAAGGTAATAGATCAAGATTTAAATCTTGTTGATTTTCGAAACGAGACTGTAACAATAAGGTTGCATATAAAAGAAGTATAATGGTTATCCTTTATAATAGAAAAACCTTCAATTTACCCGCAAAAATTAATAAAAACTATAAGAAGACTAAACATCGTAAACCAAAGATTAGTAGAAGGAGAAACACACAAGGGATAACACGTGAAAATATAAGCTTTTTGAAGTCTCTAGGCTTAAAAGATTTAGTATAATGGATGTCCTTAACGTAACGGAAGGTCTTTTCATAGATAATTCAATTGTGCATTCCGAAGTTCATGGTTATGAACCATACCTACCTACTAAATTGGGAAATAACGATGAAATTATAATACCTGTTCATGAAGTAGACAAGTATACTCTTCCTTCCGAAAGCTTTCTTTACATAGAGGATAAACTAACAAAAGATAATAATACTGTCTCAAATACATTAAAATTGATAAACAATGGGATTGCGTTCCTTTTTAAAGAAATGCGTTATCAATTAAACGGTGTTACAATAGATTCAGTTAGAGATGTTGGGTTAACTTCGACAATAAAGGGATATTTGTCATATAATAAAAATGAATGCAATAAACTTAAAAACGCAGGTTGGTTTCCTATGGAATCTTCACAAGTTGTTGATGCAACAACAGGATTATTTAATGTTTGCATTCCACTTAAATTCTTAATGGGTTTTTTTGAAGACTACAAAAAAATTATTTTAAATGCCAAACAAGAACTTCTTTTAGTACGCGATAATTCAGACAAAAATGCTACAATTAATACTGCAGACGAAAATCCAAAAATTGAGCTTACAAAGCTAACTTGGAATATACCTCACATTTCAGTAGCTATTCCTCAAGAATTGGCATTATCTAAAATAGTTAATAAGAATACTGATATAATAATCGCTTTCCGGAGTTGGGAACTGATTGAATACCCGGAATTATTAAAAGCTAATCGTCATAACTGGCCGGTCAAAACATCTACGAAAGTTAATACCCCACGTCATGTAGCAATTGCTTTTCAAAAAGACTTAAGGGATAAATCAACTACTGATATGTCTCTATTTTCCAACGTTAAATTACGAAACATCAAAGTATTTTTAAACTCTGAGAGATATCCCTACAACGATCTATATTTAGACTTTGCTAAAAATAAATTTGCATCATTATATGAAATGTTTTCACAATTTCAAAAATCTTACTATGGATTAACACCTGAGCCCATTTTTTCTCCAAAGGAATTTAATACTTATGCTCCTATCGTATATATCGATTGTTCACATCAGAAAGAAACAATTGAATCCGGGCCTATTGTTATGAGAGTTGACTTTGAATTACATGATGATCTTATAGACAAAATATCTGCATATTGTCTTATTATGCATGACAAAGTATTTAGCTACAATCCATTAACCAAAAATGTTAGACAACTTTAAAGCGCATGTCTAATATTTTACATAAAATCAATGCTCTCGCTATTCTTTCCTACCATTATGGGTGAAGAACTGGAACTTCGAGAATCCTACTTTTTAGAAGAGCTGAAAAATTAAAACAACAACTACAAGAATATTCTGACAAGAAATCTATGATTAAACAATTTTCGCTTATTAAATTATGAGGTTATTATCGCCAAGATGACATCAAGTTCGGATAGTGGTTATTCCAGTGACGACGAGCAGGCAGTTGCACCAAATGCGCAACATAGGAGTGTACGCAGACTGCGTAGGTTGAGACCTAGATATTGCATCGTGCAATCCTACGTAAAATGTTGGTCGTTCAGCTTGTGTATGCACTGCTATTGACTTATTACGCATGAGAGAGTATTTAGCTACAATCCATTAACCAAAAATGTTAGACAACTTTAAAGCGCATGTCTAATAGTTTATATAAAATCAATGCTCTACTATTCTTTCCTACCATTATAGGTGAAGAACTGGAACTTCGAGTATCCTACTTTTTAGAAGAGCTGAAAAAATTAAAACAACAACTACAAGAATATTCTGACAAGAAATCTATGATTAAACAATTCTCATTTTTGAAATTATGAGGTTATTAATTGTCGATGTGCAAGGATTTAACATAGAAAATAAGAAGTTTATTCCCAAAGAGTTGGCTGCCTATGATGGAAGCAAGACTTGTCGCTATGTTTTTAAAGCACCATTTGATCTAAAATACCTGCCACCTGACTTACACAAACAAGCTGTGTGGTTAATGAAAAATCATCACTGTATCCCATGGAATGAAGGATATACACCAATTCACAAGTTTTCTGTTATAATCAAGAATTTAACAGAGAAAGTAGATCATGTATATGTTAAAGGGAGAGAGAAATCAGAATACATTCGAAAATATTCATTAAAACCAGTCATAGAACTTGATGAAAATCCAAAATTACAAGAAGAAGAAGCTCATTGTTTTTATCATTCTAAATCACCATGTATATGTGCACTTACTAATGTATACAATTTATATAATAATTATTTAATGATTGAATAAAACACATAAATGAAATAAAGTTTTTTATTTTAAAAAATTAGGTTGAATTCTTGAATAATTTCAGGTGACAAAATCTTCTTTACTTCATCCAAATGCTCCTCAAATCCCATTTCCTTTATGGTTTGCAGAAATGTTCTTATATCAGAAGTATGTAAATATATGTTACAGGCTTCTGCAGCTTTTTCATACTTTCTTGCCATATCGATACATTCCTCATACGTATAGAATCTTTCGAGTCCATACTCGGCTTCATGCTCAGCATCAAATTCTAAATTACTAATGTGTTGTGCTAGATTCTCTATAGCACTTGTTAGGTTATATGCTACCCGTTCACGAACATATGCTATCCACATCTTGTTGGAGAATGTTCAGACTTAAAGTAAGTTCAGAGCTTTAAATATTCATTTAGGAGGTGGGAGGAATAAAAAGAAAAATATATATTTATAAATTTTTATTTTCAATACAACTTTTTACAAATTCATTACATGCAAATATTTCTACATCCTCCACAACACAATCTGAGTAAAAGTTTAATAATTCTAAAACACAGCAAACATTTAAACTATTTTCCATAGGTGAAATAACATCATATACATTTTTTAACAAATCACCATTTTTCATAGAGATTCCACTAACTAAAATATTATAATATTTGGAAAATTCCTGGTTTTTTAAGATATCTAAACGATATTTGATTAAATTTGTCAAGTTCACTAATTCATTTATGGTGTCACCAGCTAAGAAAACTTCATTACCACCATCTTGTGTAATCTTAATTATTCTTGCATCCCCAATAAACACAAAGTGAATCTCATAACCATTTCCCTTTATGGGTTGCCACCTGGTGTTGTTGGAATAAATAAAGCTCAACATAATTCCTTGATTGCTTAGGAAGGAAATCCATTGATCTTCATTAAAAATCACATTTTGATTGTATTTGTATCCACTGAGTTTAACAACAGGAATATATTTTCTCTCTACGGAAAATCCAACGCTGACCCATTTGGATTTGGATTTGTTGATGTAGTAGATGGATTCATTGATGAGAGCTGCATTGCGCTTCTTACTAAACTCTTGTTGGTTTCCTGTTGGTTGATACATTTTCAGATGCTTGCTTGAAATAATGAGAGTAGAACTGTGGGTGACTGCTTAAATTGACAGATGTGGTAGTGGGAATAGTAAGCGTGGTAGTGGGGATAGTAAGAGAGGTGGGGGGATTTAAACACTAATCTTATAGATCTAAACATCATTTAGCTTCAAACCATGAATGAGTGTAAGACAGAACTTTTTATCGACATTCAAGGATATAAGAGTTCCTTTGGATACATTCCAAAAGAATTAGCGATTTACGATGGGATTCGTTGCTCAAATTATCTGTTTAAATCGCCATTTCAAAAAAAATATGTTATCTGCTTCTGATATCAAACTGGTTAAATGGACCGAAGAGAATCATGGACTAAAATGGGAATTTGGAAATATAGAACTTAATGAAATTGATGACATTTTAAAGCATGTGTTAGAAGTTTACCAATCGCCAAAAATTTACGTGAAAAGAAATGAAAAAATAAACTACTTAAAAAAGTTTTTGGATGAAGATTTCATATACGCTATTCCCATTGGTCAAGAACCAAAATTAAGTAGATTTAAGAAAATTCCAGAATGTTATTTTCACAAAAATGTAAATCCATGGCATTGTGCATTAGCAAACGTAAAATTGTTATATAATTAGAGACATTGTTATGAATAAAAACCTTTATTTTTATTGACTCCAGAATTTTATTTATAATACAAATATACTTTGAATAATATATATCCCATAGTACATATACACACTACTAACAATATACTTAATAATACTATACACACATTTACATTGCATTCTTCTATACAAGATTTTCTATACAACTGATTCCATTCCTGTGTCACTACTGAAGTTTTATTGAAATAATATAATCTTAACTTATACTGTACAACGGTAGAATTATTTATAATATTATCATCGATTTTGTAGGTAAATAAACCATTATTTATATTCATTCTTTTCCATGTTGAAGGCCAACTGTCATTATTTACATTATTAACAGATAGACAAATAAATGCTTCTCGAACATTAGGATCAACTTGTATGAACAAAGTATTGTTAACGAATGCTGATAGAAATAGAACTCCTACTGGTAGCAGAGCCATTTTCAAAATAAAATATTTTTCCAGGGTTCTTATGTTTTATATTCATCATGAACTAAATCTTTTAGAGTATCAATTACATTATTAACCATCTCATCGTCAGTCTTGGATTTCTCATCCAAAATACTTATATGCTTGTGTCCCCAAGCTAAAGTCCTAAATGAATCTCGAATTATATAGCGTTTATCATCTTTTGGAGACAAAGCAACCTTATTTTTTAATTGGGTACACATATCATGTAAAATTGAATGAAATATATTCATTTTTCTAAATTTGGTTTCAGAATTTTCAACTACATCTTTATAATCTTGTTTAGTAATGGAATTTTCTATAACATATTTTTTACTCCTTTTGCCTTTTTTTCAGATTTATTCTCTAAATTAACACAGTAGGCTTTAGCTCCCGTCCCATAAAAACTTAAAATTGGTTTACCCGCAAACTCATCTTTCATTCGTCCTAATACAGAATTGTTCCTAGTTATATTATGTATATTATTTTCACTATAATTAGAAGTATCAAACTTATCTAAATTGTATTGCATGTCTTTATAAAAATTTTCCGTTTTTACGTTTAAAATTAAACTATCTGTATCCGTATATAACAAAATTGCTTCGTCTCCATACTTGCTTTTAATATAATCATAATAAAAATTATATAAAACGGTTTTTGATAATTCCAAGACTGTGAAACCAACATAAACCGGTTTGTTGTAAGTTATCTTTACTCTCTCCATTTGTATTGCGACAAAGTTTTCATTAAAGACTAATCGATCTTTAAAATTGGGTTTAACAATCAATGTCTGCGCTCCTTGCTTTTTACCACTGTTCTCCCAGTGTGTGATTAATCTAATATCAACTCGTTTGTCAATGTTTTCTAAAGATTTACGATAAATGGCATTATTAAATAATTTATAAGTATCCTTTTCCAACTTATTTTTAGATTTGTTCCTCATTTCGGTATTTAAATCGATGTATGGTTTAAGAAATGCAGCTTGTTTAAATTTAATAACTCTATGAATTTTAGTTAGTTTTAGTCCGTTTTTAAGCACCTGTTTAAGATTACGATAATGAATAACATATTTTTCTTTATGGTTTAAATTGCATATTAATTTCTTTTGTTTTGAACCTGGTGCGCAAATATTTTCAGCCAAAAAAGGTAGTTCATTGTGTTCGTGATGCAACTGTTGAGGATACTTTAAATCTACTTCCAAAACGAACCCGAATTCAGCATCATCAGATATAGACATCACATCAAGTTTTTCAGTTTCTTCATCGTTCAACCAAGAAAAATCACTTACGGGGAGACATTGCCTCATACTATGTCCATACAAGTTAGTTGCGTCTAAATACATTATAAATGAATTTGGTTTGCTTGGATCATAACTTTTCAAGAATGGATTATTAGCTTCAGCTTTTCGAACGCTGCAATGACAGACACCACCTCTTATATTATTTTTAAAAAAATGTATCCAGTAATAATTCTAATTTAACATTAGTCAAAAATGTATCCGTTAATAATTCTAATTTAACATTAGTCATTTTTAACATTGAATCCCAGTTTAAACCTGGTAAGGTATAATACTTGGCAGGATCTAGCTTCAAATTATTTAAAGATACATTTCGAAAAGTTCAAAAAAATCTGTTAATATAAGAACATCTGACAATAAATAAAGTTTGGTATAATCCATAAGATTTTGACCATTAAACAATTTCCAAATATTAATTGCTCTGTTGTAATCTGATGTACACATAGGTTCATCTTTAAGTTTATCATAAAAATGTTCAATAGCTGGAAGTTGATTTTCATACAGTTTATCCATAGAATCAACATAAGAATAAGGATAAACACCTTTTCTTCGAATTTCATTAAACTGGTTAGGATCTTCAAAATGTTTTTTAATCTTAACGCATTGATCTAGTTCTAAGCTTTCACCAAGCTTTTCCAAAGAGGAACCAACGAAACGGAATGAATCTAAAAATCTCATTTTAATAAATATATTTTTTTCTTTATTGTCTTTATATTTTACTTTGTCAACTAATATGGATTTTGAAAATGAAATGTATTTTTCCTTAGTTTGTGCAAGTACATCAATATTATCTTCTTCAGAACACAGTTGTTTAACAAATAAATGACTATCATAACCAGTTAAATTATGCAAAAAGATGGGTATAAAATTTGGAATTTGGAAGTTTAAGTTGCAAATACTGTGAGCTGCATTTCTAAATTTACCAGTTAAATGATCGTGATCTCTTACTTTTTCATTTTCTTCAACTTTTTTATTACATATATGACAAATGGTACTATTTTTATAAGCCAGCTCCTCTTCATCTGATAAAGGGAGCATTTTTACTATAGGTTTAAGATGGTCATTATAAATTCTATGTACATGACCTTCAATTCGTTTACAAAATTCATCAGCGGCGTCCATACCAAAATAGTAGTCTAATACGGACAAAGAATCATCATATGAACATTTAATGAAATAACAAAAAGCATAAGGTTCATGTTTAAATGTGTTCCGAGTATATGAATCCTCATCATTATCTGGTTGATCAAACTCCAAAGGTTTTAAAAAACATTCAAAGTCTGCATATATAACAAATGGAACTTTTAGTTGTTTTTGAAAATTTTCAAACTGTAGAATATTTTCTGGTATATGCTGGCCATACTTATTAATTTTGATATCATTGGTAGGAATTTTTATAAACAAATGATTACAATCATGTAATTGGTGCAATTTTAATTTTTCCATCGAGGTAAAATAAATTAAACATCCATCACAAAAATATTTTTTAAAGTGACATTTATTAATTTGAGTTGCTAGTAACCGTGACATATCCTTAATCCAACAATAATGATTGTTTTCCCCATCACTTATCAACAACAAATTTATATATACTGGAAGTTTTTTACTTGTGTAATGAAGAGGACCAACCACTTCATACTTGAATTTACTATCTTCGTAAATACTTTCTAAACCGTAAACATTTACAGATATTTGATTAAGAGTTTCAAATTTATGTATATCTTTCAACTTTACAGGAAACTCTATTCCTTCAAAATTTAAAAAATCAAAAGGATTTGGATATGAAATCGTTCGATCACCATTTGTTTCAGCAGGAAACAGTGCACTTATGACACTCCATGCAAAACAGTGTGAATCATTATTTTTAATGTTAATAACAGCTTTTTTATTTGCAATTTGTTTTGGTAAAGGGATATACGATGACGCTCTGATTGGATTATACTTGTTTATGTTAAGCTCCAAATGTAATATTTTTTCCAATGCCCAACCAGAACCATTTTCTGCGAATATTGAAACTTTTTCTTTTATTTCCGACAAAAACTTCTTATAAATATCAGATAAATCTGTTGTTGAAGTTATGATCTTATTTTGTGTGTTAAACGATTTAGTTTCGATTGTCTCTTTTGTTTGTAAGAGATATTGACCAAATAGTTCTACATTAATCTTAACACACCTATGCTTAGCTAACTGTTCAGAAATTAAACTAATAAACTTTCGTTTCACTTCTTCAAAAAAATCATCGACATCTACATACTTTTTCGATGAGAGCAGCATGTAGGACACAATCCTGTTTTTAAACGCGGAAGTTAAAATTTGCACTTCATTGTCACTTTTCACAAGTTTACTTTTATGTAAGTTTGAACGTAAATGCGCAGCAAGTTTACTTTTCACATACCAAGTATCACAATTTTTATATCGTGATAAAGTAAGTTTTTGTATTGGAGGTCTATCTTCTATTTTAGCTTTTTTCATGGACACATCACATACCTGGGTATTAGCCTTTCTTTTTTCACGAGAACAAGATGGCCTATATTGACATGATTCTCTTTTATGTCTATATACATTTGATTTCTGAGTAAAAGTTTTGTTACAATCACTGCACTGATACATCTTGAGAACTGAACAAAAAAAGCAGAAAAGACTGATATTTATTCAACAATTCTTTTATAAAAATTCTTGGGATATTTTAACTGACCTCAGCTGACAGCAATTTGCAAACTAAACAATGATACCTTAATATAATATCAAAGCTAAGTCAACTAACCACTGAGGATACATAACTAACAAGGAATCATTCGGTATTGCTTTAATTATGGAGTGGAGGGAAGCGGTGGGATATGGAGAGGAGAAAGTGGTGGGGAGAGAAGTGGGGTAAAGTGGTGGGGAGAGAAGTGGGGTAAAGTGGTGGGGAGAGAAGTGTGGTAAAGTGGTGGGGACAGAAGTGGGGTAAAGTGGTGGGGAGAGAAGCGGGGTAAAGTGGTAGGGAGTGGGTGGATTTGGAATGGTAAAGAGTGGTAGGATTTGGAAGCTCCTTGATACAGTTTTCCTCTTTCCCATCTACTCTTATTTTAAATATTTACACTTGCTTAAAAAGTGAAAGTCGTGGGGCCTCACAAAACGAAATTTTAAAAAAAAATTGTGAACTCACTAAACTTGCTCGTACTGCAGTTTACAATGTGATTAGAGCAGGAGATATCATCGACCATTCTGTAAAGCGAAAAAGAGCTAATCAGAAGCTAAAAAAAGTTGATAATGGCGACAAAGAAGTTATACGCCGAGTAGTATATCAATTTTACAAAGAAAACAAAGTCCCGATATTAGAAATGATTCAGGATAAGTTACGGGATTATCCCGATTATGAATATAAATCTCTGGACACCTTACGTAATATTTTGCTAGATTGTGGCTTCAAGTACAAAAAATTGGACAAAAGAATGGTTATAATGGAATCGCCTCGGATCGTAGAATGGCGGCAAGAAGATTTACGTAAAATTAAGGAATACCGCCAATCAAACAGGGAGATAGTGTATCTTGACGAAACTTGATTCGAGACACACGATCTTGTTAAATATGGTTGGGTGGATGATAGTAATAAGTGCACACTAAATAGACCTTGTTCTCGCGGTAAACGAATAATCATACTACACGCTGGCAGTGATCAGGGTTTTGTTCCTAACGCTTTATTATTGTCGGCCAAAGATATAAAGCAATCGTCGGCTGACTACCATGAAGATATGACCGCCAGTCTATTCGAAAAGTGGTTTATTGAACAATTGCTGCCAAATATATCCCCAAATTCTGTCATTGTTATGGATAATGCATCTTATCATTCACATCTACAAAACAAAATTCCTAACAGCAGCACAAAGAAGGATGAAATTCTTAAATTCATGGAAAGTAAAAGCATGGAAATTCCTCAAAAGGCTACAAAAAAGGTGTTATTGGAAGCTATATAAAAAAAGAACTTTAAAAAGGAATATGTAATCGACAAAGTATGCGAAGCACATGGTAATACTATTGTACTGCGTATTTAATCCGATCGAGATGATTTGGGCTGCAGTCAAGAATAAACTGAGGAAATATAATCATCCCCAACTGACAGTGCTTTCGTACTAGGAAATATAAGGACAGTTGTTGATGAAGTAAACGACAGCGGTATATGGATGAAATGTGTTCAGCATGTCATAAAGAAGGAGAGTGAATATTGCATTTTACCGGCCATTGACCCCATTATTATAACCCCAAATTCGGATTCAAGCTCTAAGAATTCGGATACTGAATTTTAATTTTTTATGAAATTCACGAGGAATAAATAAAATAATAAACGGGTAAGTGTTTTTCAATCATTACCCTATATAGTACTGATTTTAAAAAATAGGTTCGTGTGGGTATATGAAAATTACTGGGAATAAATTTTTATCCATATAAGTTAAATGCTGCGCCGCAATGCCGACCTACACAGTTTTTATGCTGTTCCAATTGGTTTCGTGTACACAAAATAAAATTAATTCGGTAAAATATTTTTCCATTCCCCGCCCATGATTCATAAAGAAGACGCCGCCTGTACCCCGAGTTCCAGTTTTTATGGCTATTCCGATTGACTTCGTATAAACTTTATCTACAGGGTCAAGTTAACATAGATGTAGTAATGTAGGTAATCTGTGGTAATGTAAAAAAATTAATATCCTAAAGCGGTTAAAAATATTAGAACATAAAACAGTTCCACGAAGCAAGAAACGATTGTATTTACTGCTGATAAAGCGATAGATAATATTATATCAATTATCAAATTACCACTAACACACGCATTGTAGGTAACAACATGACATCAAAAAAGGGGCTAGTCAAAAATCATGTAAAAACTATGATATAAAGCACGTATCCTTAATACTCTTTAATATATTGTTGCAACTATGTACCTATATGTTGTCTTGTCAGAATGGAAACACGGTCTCACTCAAGTAGCTCTTTATTTTAGTAATTATTTGAACATATATAATGACAATGACATATATAAGGACAAGCCAATTCTCTACCGCGCGCTTTGCTCTTGTCCCATTCATTACTGACTCCCTCTTCGTCAATCATGCCAAGCAAGTTCCCGGCGACGTGACGTACTGGTTCCATCTCATTGGTCACCTCTGCGTCGGTACTTCCCAGCAAGCCAGGGTTATTCTCTAAGATTTGACAGGACGCAGACGGCAGTCGACCATCCTGACGGTAAGAGCGTCCTCGATCGTCAACTAGCATTCTTTTGTCAATAGAGTCGAACTAATTCGAACAATTACGTCAGATATGTAACTATGCTTAACTTTAGGTGGACGTCAAATACGTCACCTTATCAACCAAATGTATGTGCGTCAGAAACGCCATTAGCAAGTCAGGCACTTGTTCGCATCATATATGCACGGGGATGTGGGGTGACGTCACCAACAAGGCAAAATTAAACATGGCATGCGTCAGAAACGCTGCTAACATTACTCTTTTTATGCGTCAAATACGCTAGCAAATAAAATACGTATATACGTCAGATACGTTATTTAAAAAACAAAATATCTATGCGTCAGATACGCTACTTACCCTAACTATATTATGCGTCAGATACGCTAATCTATACTTTTTGAAATCTGAACAGTTTGAGATGCTCGCTGCCTATAACAGCTTCATATGGACGTTGTGTTCTTGTAGAATGAACATCCTCTTTTACCCTATATCTGTCGTGGGGCAGCACCTCAATAATTCGGAACGGTCCTCTGTACTTCTCAAGTAATTTCTTGCTTTCATTATTATTAGCGGGAAAACTTGTAATTTTGGTCAAAACCAGATCCACAACAAGGTAATGAATAGGCGGCCCTTTCTTTTTATTAAATTGGTTGTTTTGTTTCTGTCGATTTTCTTCAAGTTTTGTAGCAGCAGCATTGCCTAATTTAGTAATATCGATAGGGTCAGTCTCATCATCACTGACATATTTATCCCCATATGCTCTTAATTTATAACCAAAAAATAATTCACCTGGTGTCGTTTCCCTAATTCGGTGTTTCGTACTATTTATACCTTGTTGAATGTTCTTTAAATTTACATCCCATGAAGAGTTATCTAAATTGGCACCCATGGTTGCCAATGCGTCTAATACCGTTTTGTT
This sequence comes from Philopedon plagiatum, assembly GCA_963971165.1. Lineage (NCBI taxonomy): Eukaryota > Metazoa > Arthropoda > Insecta > Coleoptera > Curculionidae > Philopedon > Philopedon plagiatum. The sequence goes on from OZ020195.1 coordinate 40,014,630, forward strand.
AGCCCTCTCTACTTGTCCATTGCCTCTGGCCATGCCAACTGCCGTGGAAAATACCCTGATACCCTTTTTTTCTGTGTATTTCATAAAATCTTTAGAAACAAATGCCTTTCCTGCATCTGTTATTAGCCTTTTCGGGTTGCCAAATGTTTTGAAAATATGGTCTAATGCTTTTTAAGCATATTTGTTTGAAGTATCAGGCACTGCCGTTAAATAGACAAATTTCGTGAAAGCGTCTATTACTACTAATAAGTATTTATTTCCACTTTCTGTTTCTACAAAAGGTCCAAGATGATCAGCGTGAAGTGTATGGAAGGGTCTTGCATACTTTGGTAGTGAGTGTAAATATCCAGGTTTCTTACCACCATGATGTTTATGATATAAACAAGGAATACAAGCTTCAATATATTTCTTAATGAATCTACGCATTTTAGGAAACCAATATCTTTATTTTATTCGTTCAATAGTTTTATCTAATGCAAAATGTCCTATATCATCGTGGTTGGTCTTTACTATTTGGCATCTACAATTTTTAGGGACGTACCATCTTCTTCCATAAGGTGTCAATTTATATACTTTGTTCCCTCTTAAATCGAACTCTTTAAAAACGTCTTTGTGATCTGTATCATCGCCAGATAAAAGAATATCTTTGATCTTTTTTATCTCTTTGTCAGTTTGTGGAACTTCACGTAAGTAATCCATTAAAAATACGTTAGTAGAATAATGATAAGTATTTTCCTCACTCCTCCTAATTTGCATAAAAATTACATATTAAAATTATCGAGTTTTACTCCATATAATTAGTTTACCTCATAATTTTTTTAATTTTTTTTAATTTTTTTACCTCCGCATCTGAACTGAGAGACCCTCCTCCCAATTAGCATATCATAATTAGTTTAACACCCTATAATTAGTTTACCTCATAATTTTACTCCACCTAAAATTTTCCTCCGCCTCTGGACTGAGAGACCCAATTAGCATATCATAATTAGTTTAACTCCCTATAATTAGTTTACCTCATAATTTTACTCCATGTAAAATTTTACCTCCGCAAGACATTGATTGCTCACATACACAATTAAAAAACAACCCCACTCTAACCATCAAAGTAGGAGATGTATAAGTTTTGCATAGAGGTGATACTTTAATTTAGTTTTAGTATTCAGTAAGGTTAAAATGTCTGTGAATGAAGAAGTGTTGCAAGAAGTTCAACGAATAGAAAAAGAGTTTATTAATAAAAGTATTTTGTATCAAAGATTTGCTTTAGAAAGTAGACCAGAATGGACTCGTTTTTACACTGATACGGTGGAATATTTTGGAAAGGGTATAGATATTTGTCGTGATTTTTATGAAAATGAAGATCTTCTACAGTTAATAAGAAATTTTTCAAATAATGGATTTTCTAGGAAGGTGCTTACTTTTAAAAAATATATCTCAGATAGTGAATCGGAGGTGTTCAATTTAATAAAGGAAGCTGAGCAAGAATGTGACGAACTTTGGTCTTAGTGATTTTGTGATTTTTGGTGAAGTGTAAATATGGAGACTTTAGTCAGTGAAATGTATGAAGAACTTATTATGTCAGAAGCATGTTCGAAATATTATGCACTTGGAGCTGAAGAGGATACGGAAGCGCAAGATGTAATATTATACATAAAATATATGGAACATGCATCAATATGTCAAGAAGCAGCGCAAGCTTGTTTAGACTTTTTAAAGACAAGGAATTTTGTAAAGCTAGTGACTAAATTTTATCGGTTAGAATTATATGACAATATTTCTGTATTAAAAAATAAATATGAACAATAATATTTTTATTGATTTACTAACTTGTGAAAATAATTTTTAGTCACCTGTAAATGAAAATTGGTAATGGAGGTTGTTTAAGAGGATATTATACTTGTAATCACTTTATTAGAATTACCATATGGAGAAATAAAACAGTAATATATTTAATCAGTCTTTTTATTCATTCATAAAAAAATTATCATACATATACAGTACATTTGAAAGTGCACACATAGGTGGTGACTTAATATGGAAAAAACATTTAGGTGTTGATGGATGTAGAATTGGTTGTTCGTCTACTTCAATTATAGGTTTCTTACAATATTTTCTAATATAGTTAGCCTTTTCACTTCCTTTGACATAAACAAATTGAGCGTCTTCGGTCATTTTTTGAACACTATTGGAAAAATAGTGGAATGGGGTATATCCAACATTCCAATTGATGCAGTGATGATTCTTCATTAACCATGTAGCTTGCTTGTGTAAATCAGGGGAAAGAAAACTTAATGGATAGGGTTGTTTAAAGACATAATGACTAATTCTGCTGCCATCATACGTAGCCAATTCTTAGGGAATAAAGTTGTTTCGCTCTTCCTTAAATCCTTGTATATCCAAAACTAGTCGCATATTTTTAGCAACGAAAATTGCTGGCAGATATATTTTTTTAGAGAGTATTCTCTTATTTGTTTTTTTAGAATTTCTATTTTTTTAATAAAAATTTCAATGCGTATCATTTGAGATGAAGTCATTGGTGTATCACCTTTGAATACATAATTATTACTAGAACTATAGAATAATGTGATTGAAATAAATTTAGTCTATAAACTGGAGTGGGGATAATTATTATAGTTGTTTTACTATTTTAGTTAGTGGATTATAAGTAAATACTTTATCGTGAATTATTAGGCAATATGCTGATGTTTTCGCTGGAACTGTTTATTTTGTCTCAAACTCAATTCTCATTGTTACTGGACCGGTCTGAAGTAAGTCTCTTTGATGGGGACAGTTAATATAAACTAGAGGTGCGTTGTCTTTAAAATCTTTTGGACTGAAGATTGGTTCTACAGGATGGTTATAATACATTTGACGAAATTCGGAAAACATTTCATATAATGTGGCAAATTTATTATTTGTAAAATCTAACTGAAGATCGTTGTAAGGATATCTTTCAGAATTTAAATAAACATATATGTTTCTTAGTTCACAATGATCAAATTTACTCATATCCATTTTAAGGTTGTTACGTTTATCTTTCTGAAAAGCGAACTATTTTGTAGATGTTTTAACAGGCCAGTTGTGCCTCGTGGTTTCTAATAATTCAGGATATTCAACTAATTCCCAACTACGGAAAGTAATAATAATATCACTGTTCCTGTCAATAATTTTGGTAAGTGCTAATTCTTGCGGAATGCCTACAGTAAGATGGGAAACTCGCCAACAAAGTTTTGTTAATGTGATTTTTGGTTTTTTATTATCGCTTGTTGATATTAACGCGTTTGAATCATTATTACTCCTTATCAAAATTAATTCTTGTTGTGAATTTAAAATAATTTTATTATAATCTTCACAAAATCCAGAATACATTTTTAGAGGAATACACAGAGAAACATTTCCTTGTTCATCAGTCATGATCTTGTCCCCTTTTTTAGATTTCGGATACCAACCACCATTTTGAAGTTTTACACTTTCATTAAATGATGCATAACCTTTTAATGTAGAAGTTATTCCAATATCCCGTACAGAATCAATAGTAGCCCCATTTAAAACATATCTCAGTTCCTTGAATAAAAATGCTGGTGCATTATTAATTAATAAGGTATTTGTTAATGGTTCATTATTTTCATTTAAGACTTTTAGTTCTAAGTATAATTCACTTTTACAGGGTAGAGGATATTTTCCTGTTTGTTGCAAAGAAATTCTTATTTCATCATTTGGTCCTAGTTTAGGATTAAATGGATCGAAAGAAGGTAATTTCCAACTCATTATTGATTCATCTACAAGAATGTTTTCTTTTACATTTAAGAGTTCCATTTTATTGTTTTGTTTTAAGCTTGAAACCTATAGATACGAGAAATTTTCGGTTAGAAGATGTTAACGCTTTAGAGTTTACCCTCTTACTGATTGAATTTTGCTTGAATTTACTTATATTAAACTTTTGTTGATGAGCGAAATTTGTCTTTTTGTTGTATAAAAAAACCATTATTCTTCTATTTTCTTAAGATGTAGTCTTACCGTCACGGTTTCTCCTCTGAAATTGACGATGTCACCTTCTTCGTCGAGTATTTTAAGGGTAATTTTGTCTATAATTTTAACTGTTACAGGTAAATAAATAATGTGTTGAGGTGACTCTATTATTTTATAACCAGGACCTACACTGGGGAAAAACTGGTGAATTATATGAACTGGTTTTCCATTTAAATAAGATCCTTCTGCAACACTGCAATCTATGTTTAGGGAGTTTACCCGAATAATTTCAGCGGGTCGATCTGATATATATTCTTGATTTGCAATCAACTCTTTATTATCAAATCTAAGTATTTTTCCTATCGTGCCTTCTCGAAATGTTATTGGAAAAATTGTTTTAATGTGAGTTCGTAAAGTATTATTATTGGGGAAAAGATGAAAACTTAAGCTTTCTTTATCAAGATGTTTTTGTAACAATGTATTTAAGTCGTCTAATTCATAGCTTCCAAATGGTATTCTAAATTCATTCGTATGATTATAAATAAACAAATTATTTGTTGCATCAATATTCGGAATAGCATTGAAAGTTTAAAAATTAATAAGACCGATAACATATTCAAAATTTTCGTCTAAATATTAAACTCTACTGTTAGTGTAGAAGAATTACCACTAATTACAAAACTATATGACATGTTTCTTTAGACTTCTATTAAGGAATAAATTAGAAAATATTCGTTACATGTTTTTATAAAGAAATTTTAAACATAGTTGTCCACAATTGGTTGCATTATACTTTTGATACTGATCATGATTATATTGTATTATGTTGTTTTTACCATCACTATAAAAGTATTTAATTACTTCAAGCGGAGGACGTAAATTTCCATAACTATCAAAATATATTATATTTGTTCCTTTTTTCACGTAAGCTGTCCAGTGACTTCCTTCCCCCTAGACTCGTCTAAATTAATTATTCCACGCTCCGTTTTTTTATTTTTTTTTTGCAGTTTATTTCTCATAAAAATACCTCGAAAGTATGGTATTTTTAGTTGTTTAACATATTTAACTATATCAATGTATGTGAGCGGTTTTCGAGGTATTTTGTTTAACAGTTTTTTGAGTATGCTTTAAGATATAAGCCACAACCTGACATGTATGGTCTTAAATAAAGTCCACTTCCCTTTTTTCCTACCGCAATAGATTCCATAGTTTGATTATGGCTTCGCTATTAAATTTTCTGCACCATCTTTTCTTTGGTTTTTTGACCATTGAGTAACTAATCTAATATCAGTTCTTTTGTCAACATTTTCCATCGTTTTTCCATAAATACTATTGTTAGCTAATTTATAGAAATTTTTTTCAAATTCATTTTTTGAATTATTTCTTAATTTTGTATTTAGATCAATGTATTTTTTTAACCAAGGTGATTGTGTAAATTGTACAACCCTATGAATTTTTTTTAGTTTTAATCCATGGTTTAAACATTGTTTCAACAAAGTGTAGTGAATAACATATTTTTCTTTGGTTTTTAAATTTGGATAAGTTAAGGAATCTTAGAATTAGGGGGCTTAAAATTTTCAGGACAAAAAGGAAATTCATTATGAATATCGTGTAAATTTGAAAGATATTCTAAATCAACTTCCAATACATACCCTTTTTCAGAGGTGTCAGAAATATCCAATATATTTAATTTTTTAATGTCCTCATCTGAAAGCCAAACAAAATCTTTTTCTGGAAGATATTGAGACATTGCATACCCATAAAGATTAGTTGCATCAAGATACATAATATATTTAGTGGGTTTAGAAGCATCATAACCAGAAATTAACTCATTATTTGCAAGAGACTTTCTACTGACACAAGTGCTAACTCCTCCCCTTACACTACTTTTCAAAAAATGTAACATATCGGTATCTGTTAATAAATCCAATTTTCTTCCAGTCATGCGCAGACAGGCATCAAAACTAAATCCTGGAAAGGTGTAATAGTGCGCAAGATCCAAATTATAAGTTTCTAGACAAGTTTTTCTAAAATTTTGAAAAATATCTGCTAACAATAATACATCAGATTTTAAATAGATATCAGAATATTCACCTATAGATTTGCAGTTAAACAATTTCCAAACATGTTCTGCTCTTTCATAATCTTCAGCACTAATATGGTCATCTGTTAAATCATTGTAAAACTGTTCCCTATTTGGTAAAAATGTAAAATTTAATTTGTTAAATTCATTAACATAATTGTAAGGGAACACACCTTTTTGACGAATATATTAAAATTTTTTCCCTTCATTAAAATATTTTCTCACTTCTTTACATTGTTGATCTTCTAGAGTTTCAGATAATTGTGCTAATGAATAGGGTAAAAATTGAAAAGAGTCTAAAAACCTAAGACTTATAAACTTCTTTTCTTTTTCTTATTATTTTTATCGGTATAGGTGTCTACGTTAATTTGCTCAAAAGAAATGTATTTTTCTTTATTTTGAGCAATAACAGAAATCCGTTCATTATTTTGACATAAGTTTTTAATAAAAAGATGACTATCATAATTCCGTAAGTTATGTAAAATTACTGGTATAAAATTTGGTTGTTTAAAGTTTAAATTGCAATTAAAATGCGCATTTCCTCTCCATTTTCCACTTAGGTGGCAATGATCTGAAACTCTGTCTTTTTGGTCTATAATGGGTTGATCACAAATGTGGCCTTCATTTAAATAATTGTAACGTAGTTTTTCAATACCATCAAGTGTATTCATTTTTTTATAAACTTTAAGGTGTTTGTTATATAAATCATGTACATCTCTCTCTAAGTAATTTATGAAAACGAGATCACTATTGGGACCCCTGTACAATTCAAATTTTGATAGACTATCATCAAATGAGCATTTTATGTAATAGGCAAATGAATAAGGAATATGCTGAAATTGTTTAATGGTGTAAGAAGTAAACGGATCCAAGTGAGTTTCTTCATTGTTTAGAGGTTTAAGGATACATTCAAAGTCAGCATAAATAGCAAATGGAACTTCCATTTGTTTTTGAATATTTTCAAATTTTAAGATATTTTCTGGAATTTGGTTTCCGAATTTATCTAATTTTAATTCATTTGATGGTAGATTTATTCTTACAAAGTCACAATCATACTCATTATATCTAATTAAATATTCTTCACTGCTAAAATGTTGTAAGCAACCATCACATAAAAAAAGTTTTTCTTTATATTTAGATAACTGTTTAGAGATTAATTTAGATAAATCAGAAATATAAGAGTAATGGAAATTTCCGTTATCATCACCAATTAACAATAAATTGACATGTTGATTTTTTTTTGTTTTTGTATAATGTAGTGGACCAATTATTTCATACTCAAATTTAAATTCAGTTTCAATTTTTTCTAAAGTATAAACATTAATAGAAATATTATTAAGTATTTCAAATTTAGGGATATCCTTTACTGTTATAGGAAACTGAATACCTGTTAAATCCAAAACGGTTGAATAATGAGGATAGGAGGTTACTTCATATTCCAAACCAGTAGGGGGGTATAGTGCCGCTACCACAGACCAAGCAAAACAAAATTCGTCATTATTTTGAATGTTGACTACAGCATTTTTAGAAGCTATCTCTTTAGGTAGAGAAATATAAGATGTAGCTCTTAGCGGATTAAACTTGTTGATATTAACTTCTACGTATAACAAATTAAGCAGGATCCACCCTAAAACAGAATTAATTATTTTAGTTTTATTTATAATATAAAGCATTATTCTAACGAAATAGCTAATTAATTTCATAAAATATTACCTGAGCCTTTTTCTGCTGGTTCATCAGCTTTTCTATCCATTATTCCAATCATCTCTTCAATATCTGCAGTTATATTTGAACTGCTACAGAACACTCTAAATGGAGTATTAAAGGACTTCACATGATGGTTGTCATCACTAGGATTTAAATAATTCTAGATTTAGCTTTATGCATGTAAATTTGTAAAGTGAAATTTCATTAAAAAATCTTCAATATTTATATGAAATCCTTTTGCAGTAACCCTATAGGATATAATTCTTTCTTGAAAGGCTGTTTTAATTATTTCTACTCCTTCTTCGCTTGTCATTATAGATGTGTTTCTTTTGTGTGTGTTTGTTTTGGCATGACTGCACCATAAACTTTATTTAACAGATTTTCTACACTCCTGGCAATATTTAAGGTCTTCTACAAAAAAATATCTATTTAAAACAACAAAACCGCTTTTTTCTCAAGAATGTATGAGGACATCATGGGAGGCGACCCACCCATGCTTACGTAGTATTCCCATTAACATACTACTACCAGGAGGTAATATCATGTGAGGAGGCCCACTCATGCATACACTACTAATCATGGGAGGCGACCTATCCATGCTTAGTACTCCCATTAACATACTACTACCACTCATGCATACACTACTAACATATTTTTTTTTAAATAATTTTGAACTAATTTTTATACTTAATAAATAATACAAAGTATAGAAAGATCTAAAATAATAAAACGTTTAAAACTGGTATAGTTAGTTTTACACAACAACTATTATTAACTTTTTTTTTATTTCATTCTAAATTTAAAAGAAAAAATAATTAATATACAGTGTTGTTTTTATCAAAACATATTATGAATACTACTTACCAAAAGTTTTTTCATATTTACAATTTTTCAGTTCTTGCAATTGAAGTTTGCATTTTTGAGATATTTTGCTGCAGTTTCCATTAAGGTGACGTGTTAAATTATCCCTGCGGGTAAAACTCTTTTGCATGTGATGCACTGATACTTCATCTTTGCTTAGGTCTGTTCTTGTGAAACTGTTCCCGCAAAAAAAACACAATAAAGGAAATAAATGAAAAAGTTCGCCTAAATAGTATTTTTTGGCTAGGAATAAGGTGGGGATTATTCAAGGGTATCTACAATATCATTAAAAACAGTTTCCATCCTTTTCCATAAATGTTGTTCTGTCTTAAATTGAGAGGGTATTATTGAATTTAACAGAAAAGCCAAAGATTTCAATTTGGAAATAATTTTGAAATTTTTTTTGGTTTAAATTTTTTTTTAATGCCGAAAGAAATATTCTTAAAAGAATTAGTTTGCGTCGAAACTGTCTGATTTTCAGCATTTGTCTGAGTTGAAGCCGGTAATAAAATTTTCTCCACAACTAAAGGGATGACTTCATAGACAGGCGTTTCTGCCTCACATTTATAAAAATTATTATAATTTTGCAAGTTTTCTCCTTGTGCTGGAGTAATAGAGACATCATTATCATCATCCAAAATATTTTCTTCAGATATGCTACCATAAAGCGAACTCTTAATTATAAACCTTTGATTTTCACTTTCGTTTTCAAAATTATTTTTAATTAAATTTTGTTTTCTTAAAAGACTATTTTCCTCCAAATCCAAGATATTATTCACTAAATTAGAATAAGAACTTTCATTAGTACAACTTGTCTCACAATCAATTTGTGTACTAGAAATTTTATTTTGAAATATTTGGGATGATGTGGTCAAATTTTCGCTTGAATTGTCATTAAATAATTGACTAGATAAAAGTCCAAGATAATCTTGTTGATCTGTTGTATTAAAAAGTGTTGTATTTTTTGTGTCTAATACATCTTCCAAAAATTTTTCGTCTAAGTTTTCATTTTATTCGTCGACATTTTTATCATTTTGTCGGTCAATCTCCTTATTTTCCTTATTATGTTCATTAAAATTATTGCCAGTATCAATAGGTTTATTAATAAAATTTTCTAATTCTAAATCAATAGTATTAGTTTGTGCCTTTTGTCCACACGAAATTGAGTCACTATTTTTTTTTGTTATTAAAAACTAAAAATTTCTCTAAATTATTTTTAACTTTATTATATGTCAATTCCTTTTGCTGCGCACTATTTTCTAATATATTTTTTACCTTATATTGAAAATTTTTCGATCTCGGAATGTTAATATCTTGCAAAATTATTACCTTATTTTCACTGTTTTCAACGATTGGTGCAGGATTTGAACAGGATAGGTCGGAATTCATTTTAAAACTCACTGAATTGTTTGATGCGTGAACAGCTTAATGCTACTAAGGGTAATTCCATTTTATATACTCTTTATACATGCAGAAAGTTTAAAATCAACGATTTCACTTTGCAGAGTGGCCTCTAAATTTTAAAGCGTCCCTGAAATTTAGGAAAGCTTAAGGATATTTAGGCTATTTAATTTAATTTAGTGGTGACAATTATGAAGAGACCCAATAAAAATAATTAAGAAATACATACGAAAATTTGTAAGTACACTTAAGGGGATACGCCACCCTATCGCTCGGAAAAATAAAAAATTTTGACGCAGCCATTAAGTATATAAAAAAATCTTTATTTCACACATATACATAGTAGTTTTGTGAGCAATTTGCAATATTAACGATCTAAAAAAATAAAAAAAAAAAATGGCGGAGATATGAGCCGATAAGTATCTTTTGAAAATCCTTGCGGGTACGTGATTTCTCTCTTAGGCATTGTCTGACAAGCAACAAAATATTTTTTTCTTATTTAAAAGCGTAATAGCTAAAATGTGACGCAGGGAAAAATTTTAATTTTTTGTTTAAAAATAGCTGCTGTTTGAAAAAAAGCTTGAAATTTTCATCGAAATGTTCAGTTAAAAAATATTATAACTTTCAAACAAGACATCCAATCGAAAAAATCCTATGTCACATCGTAGATAATATGATAAAGAAGAAGTGTTGTAAATGAGTCAAATCGGGTGAGTAGATCTTGAGTACACCGTTTTGAAAAAAAGTAAAAAAGTCAGCGTCTGAAAATCAAATATTTCTTTTAATTCTCTTCAGTCTGCGATACCTGGACCGTACATTTCATCTTCTAATGTTGCTATGATGTCCTCCGCCAGCCAAAAAAAAATTAGATTTTTTTTTTGAAAATTTCAGCAAAACTTTCCAACGAAATTAAAACCCTAGCTATTAAATATGCCCTGTTTCTGTCGTAACGCATACCGTTACTATAAGGTGTAACAGACGCTTCCAGACATGCATTAATGTATACAAATTTCATTGTTTATCTTCAAAAAAAGCGTGGTGTAGCGGCGCTTCCCTCACTAAATTTATCTATATAAAATTTTCCAAACTAAAGAAATTAATTAAATCAAAATAATAATTTAAAAAATCGTATAAAAAGTTCTCTTATTATCTTCTAAAACATATTTGTCCTACATTTTTCTTTGGTTTCTAGTATTACTAGTCGTACTATCTGCCTATCTGTAAGAGTGTATTTAGCAATATTTCAAAATATTCTACAAATTAAGCCACTTTAAAGTGTGCCATATTTTCTAAAATTAAAAATACCACAGATGCCGGTGTCCTAATTTCGCGCAAAAGGTTGATTTCTCACGGTACTTTTAAAGCGTATCTTGACCTGATCGCTTAACGGCCTTCCTTTTCGTCAACATTCGCAAGCTGCAATTATGTCTCCTTTTTTGGACCTGTATATTTATGAGTGTATTTAATTAAATTGGCTTTAATGGAATGCTGTGAAGGTTTTGTTCCTTTTCCGCGACATTTGCAAACTGCATCTTGATAAAGACAAAACCAGCCGTATATTAAACCTCATGGGCGTCCACAAGAGGTCTATTTCTTTTTTTACAATACAAATAAAGAAAAATATTGCTTATAATTATTTTTAATTATTTTAAATGTTAATTATTAGTTAAAAAGTAATATATTTTCCTTTCTTCTATTTAAAAGCTACACACCCCCTAGCTTAAACTTGTAAAAAAAAATACATTTTTAATTTATTCGTGTTAAAGATGTGAATTGAAAATACTAATTAAAGATAATAATTATGATTAAATAAACGGGTACAAAATTATGCTCACGTGACTAATTAGCATAATTAACGCCAAGCATTGTATGTAAACGTAAAAATTATCAAACCAATAATATTAAGCAATGTTTGGGATCGTATGAGACGACACTGATCGAAATTTTGAGGCTGCACTTCGCCCTGCAAAAGTGAAATCTTTGGTTTTTAAGGTTTCTCCGGATATTTAAAGTATACATAAGCTATTTCTTAATCAGTTAGTCAAGTCATTTTATCTCAATAACGTCAATTTATTTTTACACTTATTTTTTAAACTTTTAATTTTTTATTTTTACTTTTTTATTTTTACTTTTTTAATTATGCAGTCTAATCAATCCAATCAAGCCCGGTACTGGAGAGGACGTTTGCTTCGTTTAGAAGGAAACAGAGTGCATGTAACCGTGCTGCAGCGAACGCTACCCCAGCTCCTGCAAGACCAGGAGCGGCTCGAACACCAAAATATCCAGCAGGGGCAGCTTATTCGTGCAGCAGCAGCGAGAGCAGTTAGCTCGGATGGAGCAGCGGCAGGTCGCTCTGCAGCGGCTACATGAGCTAGAACTGGAAGAGCTACAGCCCCAGCCCGAGCACCCTAAGGACCCTCCCATACAGACCAGCGAGGTCAGCAGTACGACGGTTCCTCCCGCTGATTTGTATAGGACGTATCGGGACTAGTGAAGTGATTAGGGACTGTTAATAGTGTTTAGAGACAATTTTAAGGTAATGTTAAGTGTTTTTCCAATTTTGCTTAGTTAAAAATATTTTAAAGGTGCTTTGTACATTTTTAACCCCTAAAATAATTTCATTTTTAGATCTTGTAACTATGAAAAAATTTTAATTTTAAATAAAGTGTAGTAATTAATGTTTAGATTCACTAAGAAGGTTTAAGATTTAGTATGAGTTTAAATTAAGATCTTATAGATAATCAGTTATGTCTGGACAGGTTTTAGTCCTGTCACTGTTAATAATTCGTCATTAAAAATTATTCTGATATTTCAGCGATTTGCTTGTTATTTAAATTATTTTAAGGTAATAATTTTTAGTTGTATTATTGACGAAAGTACATACTAAAATTGCCGTTTCCTTTATAAAATTTGTAAAAAACACAGTAATAAATTCATAGAAAGTTATCTTATTCTTACACTTGTCAGTTTAAAACTTTCGGTTGTCAAATTAGACTGGACTAATATTGGAGAATCTGATTGTAAATGCATTAATTTTTTAATTAAAGTGCATATACGATCCTAACGTTTAAAACAAAGCAATGTTTGTGGAAAATAAAAGACATTATATTAATTTTAAGTTTGCGAAAGCAACAGTATATTTAATAAAGTAAAATATTTTACATTAACAAAGATTATATATATATATATGTAATTTTATGTAAACTACTATATTATACAATAGCAATAAGTTTAATGTGGTATAATTAGGATATTTGTTTCCCTATCTGTATCACTTATTTTATATCCACTATTACAAATTAGACAGGTTGTTGGCAAAATTATTAGATATAGTGATCGTTTACAAATATAGCAATGTACGTCGTTTTTTGAATGTCTTAGTTTTCTTTTTATATGCGTATTCACATGATTATAGGATCCCATTTAAAAAAAAATTGATGAATGTAAAAGCAAAAATATCAAATATCAACCACTACGTCATTCACTGGAAATAATACTTTGTATAATGACGTAACTTTGTGTCACACAGAATATTTTTTCTAAATAGTCCACTTGTCCCGGTTGACGCATCAGAGATACACGCATTGTACCAGCACTATCTTCTTCATCAAATTCCATGTCGGAATCACCCGATTCCGTTTCTAAGGTTGCGTAATTGTTAATATCTTCGTGATTTATTTTTAAAAAACGTTCTACAAAGGGATCTGGACCTAGTTCTGGAGAGACGTTGTAGTCGAAGTGTGGAATAATTTCTTCTACGTCGATAACATCCATGATTTCTAATTCTTCTTCCATTTCAAATTTTTAATTAGTAATTTTTTAAACTTTGTCAATTTTAATAAAATATTTTAATTTACTTTACACTGCTGCTTTTGCAAACTTAAAATGTAGTTTCCAGACACAAAGCGAAATGCTTTTATAAGGACAAATTAGTCACAAGGATTCAGTAAAATTTAACTTTCACTCTTAACTTCGCTTTTAATCTCGTCATATGCGTTCTTAAAACGTCTCAGAGGCAGAGGAAAATTTTAGGCGGAGTAAACTTATGAGGTAAGCTAATTATAGGGAGTTAAACTAATTATGATATGCTAATTGGAAGGAGGGTCTCTCAGTTCAGAGGCGGAGGTAAAAAAATTTAAAAAACTTTAAAAAAATTATGAGGTAAACTAATTTAATGGAGTAAAACTAATTAATTTTAATATGTAAATTTTATGCAAATTAGGAGGAGTGAGGAAAATACCTATCATTATTCTACTTACGTTTTGTGTTTCAGTGTTTTCCTGAGTATTTTCATCAAAATTTCTACTTAAGGCGTCAACGTGCTGTAACTGATTTCCAGATTTATGTTTAACTTCAAATGAAAAATCTTGTAAATATAAAACCCAACTCGCAATTCTCGGCACTATACTCTGTTTGATTAATGCATTTTTAACGGAATTGCAATCTGTTATGACAATAAATTCTCTGCCCAGCAAATAATATTTATATCTCTCTAAGGTTTTTACTATTGCCAAAAGTTCAAGCTCAAATGAATGATATTTCTTTTCCTCTTTTGTGGTTTGTTTGCTAAAGTACGCCACTGGTCTTTCCAAGTTTTCGTCTATTTGTGTAAGTATTCCGGCAAATCCTTCTCTACTAGCATCTGTGTAGACTATCGTTTTGTGTTTTGGATTAAAAATCTGTAAAACTGGTTCAGAAATTATTAAATTTTTCATTTCATCCATTATTTTTGTTTCTTCCTCTGTCCATTTCCAGATGTAATGTTTCTTTAAAAGATTAGTCAAGGTAGTTGTTCTTCTAGCAAAATTTGGAATAAATTTTCTGAAAAGCCCAAAAAGTCCCAAAAATTGACGTTACTGATGTTGGTTCTTGGGGATGGGAAACAATTTTACAGATTCGATTTTATGTTTACTGGGAGTAATACGGTTAAAAGAAATTTCATAACCTAAGTAGGTAATTTTTGTCATTAAAAATTTAGACTTTGACATTTTGACTGTTAAACCATGTTCTTGCAGAATTTCTAACACTTTGCTTAATAATTCCAGTCCTTGTTCAATTGTTTCCGATGGTATTAAAATGTCATCTAAATATGGTATAATATGAAATGTTCTTAAGGGCTGCAGTATTTCATTCATCACTTCTTGAAACACTGCTGGCGCATTACACAAACCAAACGGACATCGCAGGTATTCAAAATGTCCCTCAGATGTAGCAAACGCAGTATACTGAATTGAGTCTTTCGCCATCGGTATCTGATGATATCCAGCTGCTAAATCTAATGAAGTAATATATTTGCAATTTGACATATTGTCAATTATTTCTTCTATAATTGGCAACATTGCAGGTTTTTTCTTCGTAATTTTATTAATCTGACGAAAATCAACTACTAGCCGCTTGTGACCATCTCGCTTGTCAATTAAAAATGACGGACTTGCATAGGGTGAATTACTTTTTCTTATAATCTGAGCCTCCAACAGTTCATTAGCCATATCTCTTAAAACGGTTTTATCTGTTTCCGCTACTCTGTATGGCCGATGTTTTACAATATTTGTACTTGTCAGTTCAACGTTCATCGTGACAGTATGAGAGGTCTTTAATGTTTTTAAAGACTGAAAGAAACAGTCTTTATGTTTGGTTAATATAGCTTGTAAATTCGTATTTTGATCTTGTGTTAAACTGCCTGTAATAATACTTTTTGAAAAATCTTTTCTGTACTGAAACGTTAAGGTGTTATCAATTCTGTAATATACAATATCTGTATTTTCCGTAAAATTTCTACCTATCAACAACTCAATATTCCATTCAGCGTTCAAAACGTACAGTGTTATGTTTAATTCGACAGCATCAATTTTAATATTTGCGTCAACGTATTCTTCTACTGTTGACGAATTACCCAAAAACCCACAAAGATTAACATTGTTTTCAAGACGACGTATTATTAAACCAAAACGTTCAGCTAATTTTCTCGATATCAAGGAACAGTCACTGCCAAAATCAATAAAAGCCTGATAATCATGTGTGTTTACAGAAATAAATTTATTAAACTTATTTTTGTTATTGCTGAATTTAATCATTTTAACAACTGACTCGGTATTTTCTCCGGCTTTATTGAAATGTGATCCCGCTGACTGTATGTTTTGGTTGTGTGATTGTCCGGGTCCGAAATCTTTCCGCTTAAAACAGTTCTTTTCTATATGACCTGCATATTTACAAAAACGACATATTTTATGGCGATCTCTACATACTTGTTTGGAATGTCCCAACGAACCACAACAAGTACATTGTTTTTTATTTCTATAACTTCCCTTATTATAAACTGTTGATGTAACACGTGAAGGACCTGCCTTATCAGAGGTAAAATAATGATTGTCGTTCACTTTACTCGATTTGAAGTATTTATTTTTTAAATAAACGGCTAATAAGTTCGGGTCTTTTATATTTGCGGCTTCTACTGCCGAAGTAATGTGTTCGTCATTTATGGCTCCTATTATTAATGAGACCTTATCTGAATTAGTAAAATTGGATTGCAATTTATTGATTTTTGCCAGATGGTTAAAATGAAATTCATAAAGCGATGAACCAATCTCAGGCCTATGATTTGCAATATCCATAAAAATATTATAAGTATTTTTCGAACTTTGGAAAGTATTTTGTAAAATGCATTTCCATTGGCTCCAAACAAACTGAGACCATCCTGGTTATAAAACTTGTGTACCAAGTGTATGCGGTTCCCCGTAATTTCGTTAATGCTTGATAAACGGTGAAATTATCGTTCCATGCATAATTCCCGGAATTATGTTCTATTATTTCAAGCCACTGATCGACTTGACAGATTAATGGGTCAAATTCAGGAATAAAACTCATACTTTCCATATTTCGAAAATTTTCAATATTTAGCTTAGGCAAGAATAGGGTATTAGTACTCACCAAGCTGACAGGAGGCGTATAACTTCTCTTAGAACTCTTTTTTCTAGATTTACGGTGCTTTCTCGATGTGTGTGATAAACGTGAATATGTGTTATCTTTGAATGAATCATTGGAAGAGCTCGTGGTCGAGCTGCTACTACTGCGTTTTCTACTCTTTTTAGGCATGGCGAGAGAAAAAAAATCACTTAACACACTATTCAGAAAATTATCATTTGTTATAAACACTACAATTGTTCACAATGCGGGCACTAAGTTACGACCTCTTCTGATGTTGTCTTGTCAGAATGGAAACACGGTCTCACTCAAGTAGCTCTTTATTTTAGTAATTATTTGAACATATATAATGACAATGACATATATAAGGACAAGTCAATTCTCTACCGCGCGCTTTGCTCTTGTCCCATTCATTACTGACTCCCTCTTCGTCAATCATGCCAAGCGAGTTCCCGGCGACGTGACGTACTGGTTCCATCTCATTGGTCACCTCTGCGTCGGTACTTCCCAGCAAGCCAGGGTTATTCTCTAAGATTTGACAGGACGCAGACGGCATATATAACATAATATGCAAAAAATGCATTTAGAAATAGTTATAAAGTTTTATATTCCATACTGCTGGAGTTTTCATTTAATACAAAATAACAACCATTAAATGTGCTAATTACAATTACTATGCGATAGATACGCCAGAGGACGTCAACAATAAAATGTTACGTAATTTATCAATAATATACAGTGTAGTAAAATAAACAACTAGTATCACTAAGAAAGAACATTTAACAAGTACGAATTTAATGTACTATTACAGGATTCCTGAAATGGTTTTAACACCGCCACAACAGCACAAAATTAGCTCTCCCAGATAGCACAAGACGTCCACGGGAACGGCAAAATTGATCCATAATCTATCCAGTAAGTCTATGGACATTCTTAAACGGTCCATTGGATATCCATTTATTTTGGTGCTTATAGATGTATAATTTTGCACGTGTTTTGTACTTCGACATAGCGCCCTCACTCAGAAAATGGTTAAACTAAACAATCGGAATATTCACTATGTTCCAGTTATAACAAAAATCGATAGTTCTAACTCCACAAAATTACATACCAATAAGAAAATCGCTTAAAAAATATTTTGTAAGTGCTAAAATAAATGCGAAAGAAAATCGGTGAATTTAAGGAGACCATAAGTGGCACTCTGTAACAAAAATAGCGATAGTCTTTGCAAATTCTTCCTTTGTATCACCGTACGGTATGTTTCGAAGAGACGCCAGTCGCTATCGCTATTTTTCTTACAGAGTGCGTGGTGCCTCCCCTGCAGCATAGCTACAAAATGAAATAATAATACCTTATTTTATAAATATGTAATACAATTAATACAGCTTTGAAACATATTTTTTAATATAATAGTTCCTGTATAAATTTTGCGAAACGGTTCTAATAGCAAGAATATTCTACGCCACCCCTAACCGCGTAAGTGCGCGTACTCTCCATTATGCAGGTCCGTGTGAGCGCGGCGTCCTTATCTGTTTTATTATTATCGCATCTTGATGTCTCGCTCTTCACCTGACCGCCGGACGGAGGCATGCTTCCTCTGCGCGTGACGTTTTTAGGAAAGTCTGTAAGTAAAAAGCCAAATAGTCATATATTTTAGGAAACGTAGTACGTTTTTCGCGTGATGAAAATGACGACTGGAGGCAAACACGCCCACCGTGTTTTAAACGAATAGATTGACATACAGTTAACCGGTTTTGATTTTAAGAATTAGATTAATTAGGTTCGGGAAGGTGTAGTGTGTTAATAGAGCACGAGAGGGTAAGTTTCCTAAATTATCTGAGTTTTAAAAATGGAAGTAAATGAAGTGTCTGTAAGAACCTCCAACGATATCGTAGAATTTCTTGTTAAATTTAACTTTAGCAGACTTTCATACGACGACAAATTATTCGTGAAAGATTTAGGGATTCCTCGTCCAGATTTGAGTAAAACAATAATTAATCAGGGTAAACCACATCGTAGTTTTGTCAATGCTTGGTATGAAAAATGTCAGTGGTTAACGGGTAGCCAAATTTTAAAAAAGTTGTTTTGTTGGCCATGTCTCTTATTTTCAAGTAGCAGGGAAGACGTCTGGTCTAAAACTGGATACGATAACATTAAAAATTTATCTCGCTCAATCGAAAGACATACGAAATGTAAGGAGCATATTAGCTGTACCTGTAAACTGCATCTTTTGGGTAAACAAAATAATATTGCTACCGTTATAAATTCCGCTTATCGACTCGAAATTGAAAAATTTAATGATTCAGTCAGAAAAAATCGAGATATCTTAAAACGATTAATCGATATTTGTATTTTTCTTTGTAATCAGGATTTAGCATTTCGCGGACATGATGAGAGCTCGGAATCTTTAAACAGGGGAAATTTTAAGGAACTTGTTCTTCTTATGACCAAGACGGACGATACTTTAAAAGATTTTTTTGATACTAATTCGGTTTTTTCGGGGACTTCTAAAACAATTCAAAATATTGCACATATTGTAATGAAATCCATTGATTTGGAAATAAATATCTCGCCTTTCTTTGCATGGCAGATCGATGAAACCACTGATGTAACTTGTCATTCACAACTTTCAGTTATTATCAGATATGTAAAGAACGGGGCTGTCTTAGAAAGATTTATGGGGTTTTATAATGTTAGTTCTGGACATACTGCCGAAAATTTGTTTAAATTACTAACAGATACGTTCTCAAAATTTGATTTAGAAAAAAAATTGATAGCGCAAACGTACGACGGTGCAGCCGTCATGGCAGGCCATTTAAATGGCTTGCAAGCTAAAATTAAAACTGTAGCTCCTCAAGCTCTTTTTACGCATTGTTATGCTCATTCTTTAAATTTGGTATTGAGTAATGCTTGCAGCTCCGTTCCAGAAGTGAGAATTTTTTTTGCAAATTTGTCAGGATATTCCTCATATTTTTCAAAATCCACGAAAAGAACAAATGTTCTAGATACGATATGCAGTAATCGATTACCAACCACGGCCCCAACACGTTGGAATTTTACATCTCGAGTTGTTTCGACAGTCTATACTCACAAACCCCAATTAATTGAAGTTTTTGACCATATCATAAATAATCCCGATTTCGACAAATTATCAATTAGAGAAGCGACTGGCTTAAAATATCATTTAGAAGATTCAACATTTATTTTCTATCTAGAAATTTTCAATTTAATTTTTCAACAAACAGATGTAATATTTTCGATTTTACAAAATAAATTCACTGACATCGTGTATTCGAGAAACCGTTTGCAAGCCCTCCTTTTAAAATTGGGGGACTTTAGAAACGAAGATTATTATTTCGATAAAATCTTCGAAAATATTTCTCTTAATCAAAGCGAAGCCAAACGAAGAAAAATTTCTGATATAGCAGATTCGAGGCTGCGATATAAACAAATTTATAATGAAATTTTAGACACCGTTATTAACCAAATTGAAACTAGATTTTCGGAAATTAGTAACTTAAATTTTTTCGATTTGTTAAAAAAAAATAATTTTGAAACCTATTCAAAATCGTTTCCACAAGAACTATTGGACAGTTTATTGAAGCAATATAAAATTTTTGATTTTGTTCAACTGAAAAACGAACTTTGTGTTTTATATTGCGATAATATTCTTGGCGAGTCTAAATCACCTTCCCAGATGTTGAAATATATTACCGATAGTGACCTTAATCTCTGCATTCCAGAGTTATATAAATTAATTTGTCTGATTGTGACTATTCCCATCACTTCCGCCTCAGTGGAGAGAAGCTTTTCTGGTTTAAAACGAATCAGAACCTATGCGCGGAATACAACTAGCCAGGACAGACTTTCCAATATATCAATAATTTCAATCAATAAAGATCTCGTTGTAGAATTAAAAAACAACGAACTTTTTTACGATGAAATTATTGATTATTTTGCAGATCAGAAAGACCGTAGAATACCATTAAAATATAAGCGAAATTAATGTTTTGTAAAATAAATATGGACTTAATTTTTTGTCTGTTTTTCGCTTTATTTTATAAATAACTAGGAGTTTATATCTTTTTTTGTGAAGGTATATGCGAATGCGCTTTTCCACTTCTTCCTATCCCGAGTTCTATCCTATAGGATAGGACATATCCTAGATTAATCTACAAGCTGACCTTTCTATTTTCAACTTTCATTTTTATTTCCTTTTTTCCATTTTCCTTCCGTCCTGGCAAAAATCCATATTATTATTTTATTACTTTTGAATAGGTATAACCTATCTAAACAGTAGGTGACTGTAGGTACCTACTGTTTAGATAGATAGGTAATAAAATAATTTAATGAAAACTCTACACCTTCCCGTTGGTTTTGCTGAACAATAACATATTTTTTATAGCATATATAAAATATTTTATAGACCAAGTATAAGTCCTTCCGATTTCCTAGTAATCTGTTTTGTTGTAAGAAAATTTTTTGCCTGCCTCCCCTAAGAAATTGTCACGAGCCGCCACTGCTTGTAGTGCAAGTGGCGGGCTAGAAATGAAGGTGTAAGTTAGTGGTGTTTTATTCCGGAATGTATCAAGACGTCAAAAAATAGCATACCTTTGCCTGGCACTTCCCCGCTAATATGTATATTTTCAGTGGTTTACCCTATATCGAATAGACTCAGATTTTTTAGATATAAAAGATAATGCCATAACTAAATAATGTTTTCCCCAAAGAATCATTTTCAACCCAAAAAAAATATATTATTATTTTTTTAAGGTTGACCGCATTAAATTTCTTTTTAAGTTTAACAGTTGGCATTTTTGAATAAAGAATGAAAAACGACAGAAAAGAATAAAAAAATGGCAGCAAATAATAAAAGCATGATTCTTCATAGCATTTCGTCAATGAAATAATATTTAAATAATTTATAAATACTACAAAGGGTTATGCGTCAGCTTGGCCTAAAAGTCAAAGTTGACCAACAGTAATGATTCACATGTCGTTTGAAAGGTTTTAAAGAGTACTGACATAGTATTTTGTACTGCAAGGTACAAAACTGCATGTTATTTCTTATGGAGGTTAGTAGATAAAGAAACACGGTCGTGAGTCCCCGCATGCGCAGTAGGGTCGGCCTTGGTCGCGCAGGTGTGCTATTGTTATTTGACCTCGATATGCGCAGGAGTTATTCCAAGGTCATGACCGAGAACTTGGCCTTGAACGCGAACAGCTGTTTCTTTGTTTGGTGATGACCAGGTGTACGACGCAGGGTGTTAAATTTAAGTATTGAACATTGTGTTGAGTAAGCCGGTTCAAGCAAGTTAACTTAAAAGTCATGGCGTACGTATTTGAGGATTGTGGCAAATCATTTACTCGGAGTTATAATATGTTATAATATGTTACGACACAAAAGAGAGTCGTGTGTAGCACGAAGTGCGAGTGCGTTGTGCTTTGAAAGTTATTATGGTGATTGTTGGTCGGTATATTTTACCAACACAAGATAATATGTACAGTGACAAGTCATTTAATAGACGCAATGAAATTGTTACTGCAGGAAGCGATTTGATATATATCAATCATTAGTGGAAACCATGAAGATTCAATCAACTCAGTTTCAGGAAAATGATTCAGGTATGCTATAAATTAAAGACTAAAAATGAAATAAACACTTACTGTCCTTTTTATCTTTTTCTCTGGAAAAAATTCTATATCTGGAAGTAAAGGTTAACGAGTACAAACCTTTTGGTGGCTCTTCATATGTAAAGTTACCTCGTTTTATCGAATTGAAAAAAGCCATCATCAATGTGATTAATCAAGATGAGTGTTGTTTTGCGTAGGCAATCGTGTCTGCTTTGTGTCCTGCCACTAGTATGACGTCACAGATCCAATCTTATCCACACTACTCAAGAGTGTTGAATTTTACAGGTATGGACTTTTCAGTAAAGTTGGGTGATATATCAAAATTTGAAGAAATGAATAATATTTCAGTTAACGTTTATGGTTTGCAAAATTTTTTTGAAAATAATAAATTAAAGGATGAAGTTGACGGTCCATTAAGGTATTCGGGTTGGATGATGACCAATGCCATCGGGTATTTTCTCTTTTATTAAAACGATTTTGGACTGTATTTTTTACTAATAGTTATTTGTGTACCAAGGCCGTAATGTTGATCTTTTTTGGCCGAATCTGAATTTTGTGGCCGAGGCGTAGCCGAGGCCAACAAATTTCAGGTGAGGACAAAAAAGATCATACGGCCGAGGTGCACACAAAATTTTTTAAGCGAGTGTCTCATCAAGTAGGCAACAACTTTTTTTTGCAATTTTGTTTCTAAACAAAGACGAAACTGGAAGATTAGATTCAAATTTTTATTAACTAAATGAAAAGTGTATTATTAAGTAACAAAGATGTGTACAGAATTACTTACAGTAAGTATTATAAACAGAAGTTGGGTTATAAAGAAGTTAATAAATTAGGGCATTATTTGTTATAACTCAAATAAGCAAATTAAATGTGTCTCGTAGGCTGCAATCATAATGACTTTGTTTGCAAAAGCGGCCGTAAAGTAAAAAAGCGGCCAAAAATGGTACACTTCAGGGACGTTAACAGATCCGTAAAACTTCATTTGTTGTGACACTCGCTTAAAAAAGTTTTTTATTACTCTCAAAAACATGGCTATTTTAGCACGGCGTTACCTAGGATCTCATATGCTGTATATGAGGTGGTTCAAAACTATACAAATATTTTTTATAAGCCTAAACATAACCGCCGGCTTTGAAAGTTTATCTTTCAATACATACAATAATAAATTAATAACAATAACAGCACATTATTAAATTATGTGTCCTTACAAGAAAAAGGTACAATATAGTAATTATCCTTTTAATCAGTTCAAGTTTCTATGGCAAAACGCAGACCTTTTGCACAGAACGTTTGACAGTTCCAACGTTGGTACGCACACTTATAACGCGCGTTAGTTGGTCTTTACCGGGATGAAGAGCCACTACACGGCCTAACTTCCAGTTTAGTGGAGCGATGTTCTCTTCTTTAAGGACTACCATACTGCCTATTTTTATGTCTTCGTGGGGTTCTCTCCATTCAGTTCGTTGCTGCAGTAGCGATAAATACTCTGCTGACCATCGTAACCAGAACTGCTGATACAATTTTTGAAATAAATTGTACTGATTTAGTCTATTAGATGGCTGCTCGACTACATCTTGTTGTGGAAGTGCCTTTAAGGTGTCTCCGATAAGGAAGTGACCAGGTGTAAGAGCCAGGAGATCATTGGGATCAGAGGATACCGGGGTTAAAGGACGAGAATTTAGCACCGCCCCTACCTGAGTGAGCACAGTATTCATATCTTCAAAGGTTAGGATTGACTTTCCTATTATTCGAGTAATATGATGTTTTGCGGATTTAATCGCTGACTCCCAAAGACCGCCATGATGTGGAGATCGAGGAGGGATATACCGCCAGTCAATGTGTGATTGTAAGCAAAAATAATTATTAAACTCATTATCCTGTTTTAACCTTTCAAGCAAATCCCCTACTTTTCGAAGCTCATTATTACTCCCTACAAAATTAGTTACATTATCGGAGTATATTCGAGCGCATAGTCCATGTCGCGAAACAAATCTTTTTAGGCAGTTGAGAAATGAATTAGTACTTAAGTCCCCAACTAGTTCAATGTGTACAGCTTTTGTCGAAAAACAGACAAATAAGCACAAATATCCTTCGACAATTGCTCTAATGCGTAATTTGCCGTCTTTTAAGTTAAAATGGCCTGCAAAATCAGCTCCATAAATCATAAATGGGCGTTGAGTAGTTACCCTATCTTTAGGCAAGTCTCCCATTTTTTGAATAACGTTGTGAGGTTTGACTCTAAAACAGGTAATACATTTTGACAACACACTTCGAATAGCATTTTTACCATTTATTGGCCAGTAACGTTGTCGCAGGGATGCTAAAATAGCCTGTGAACCGGCATGAAGTTGTTTATGATGCTGGTCGATAATGATTAATTTAGTCAGAGGATACTTTTGCGGTAAAATGATAGGAAATTTAGCATCATATTTTTCATTAGACTCTCGAATTCTTCCCCCTACATGTAAAATGTCATGATTGTCTAAAAAGGGATTGAGAGATTTAATCGAATTTTGCTTTAGTACCTGTTTAGTACCTTCAAGAATATTAATTTCATTTTGGAAAACCTGGCCTTGCATAACCTTAATAAGAGTCATCAACGCATTATCGAACTCTTCAATACAAATTTTACTGAAGTTTCGATTATCGGCTTTACATTTTAAATTGCTATAAAACCTTAAACATAAAGCCACAATTCGAACTAATTTAAAGAGACACGAATACCTTTCAAATATTCCTGGATCAAAATTTACATTAGCAAGTACTAATTTTGTATCGCGTTTTTCAGAAACAAAATTCGTATCTAAAGAAACCGTATGAGGCCACCATTCTTGGGTTTTTCGGAGCCCACATTGACCTAACCACCATAGTTCTAAGTTTTTAAGTTGTTTGGGTTCAACACCTCTAGAAATTATATCTGCCGGGTTTTCGCCTGATACTACGTGGCTCCACCGATAGCCGTTTGTAAGGTTTCGAATTTCTGCCACCCGATTGGCAACAAGAACCTTCCATTTGCTTGGTTGTTCGCCAAGCCATGATAAAACAATAGTAGAATCTGTCCATAAGAACACACTTTCGATTTTTATGTCTAAAGCTGCTATTACTTTTTTATTACTATTTAGATTTTGCAAGTAATAACGCGCCACACAGTTTAATATAGGTAGGTATGCTAATATAGAAATGAAGAAAATTTACTTTGTTTAATATCGCTTTATTTTATTTTAGCAGAATAGTGACTGCAGTTTCGTAGTACTACTACATTATCAAACTGAATAACTTAAAACTACGGTGTATGTTTATATATAACAGGCAGGTACTCTAAAGGAACTATTTAACAAAGGAAGGTTATTGATCGTTATAAAGGACTGTGAATAGCTGGGAATTCCACAGGTCCGTTTGGTCATTTAATAGATTTATATTGGGGTTTCTATTCTATCTATATAAATCTATTAAATGACCAAACGGACCTGTGGAATTCCCAGCTATTCACAGTCCTTTATAACGATCAATAACCTTCCTTTGTTAAATAGTTCCTTTAGAGCACCTGCCTGTTATATATAAACATACACCATAGTTTTAAGTTATTCAGTTTGATAATGTAGTAGTACTACGAAACTGCAGTCACTATTCTGCTAAAATAAAATAAAGTGATATTAAACAAAGTAAATTGTCTTCATTTCTATATAAAAATGCAATATCACAAAGTAACGGACTAGTCAATCCAATAGGTATGCTAATATTTTTGATCGGTGCAACACGAGACTTTGCGCAGAGAAGGCGAACTAAAACTTCCTCGGCCGTATTTGTAGATCTTACAAAGGGCGTGTACCGTTGTCAACTTCGGTTACGGTTTTGTGTCCCGTAAGTATCGGTAATCTGAAAAGTTGGCAGATTGGAAACGCAATATCTGTCATTAATGTCACCGAAGAAACCGAGCGGTTAACCAGGTTTGACAACGGTACACAGCCATAATAATATAAACCAGGGCCCTGAAACTTTAAATACGGATTATCGCAGCTGCCACTTGTCACATTTAGTTAGCGAAAGTATCATAGAGGCCCTTGCTTCCATTCGACAATCAGGTTATTTTATTCTCGATTGCCTCGCCTTCGTCTTGTCCATCAGCCATTTTATAATTTTGTGAAAAGATTTAATAGTATATTCTGTAACAAGGTTAGAATGAAAAACTCGATACGAGTGGAAAATTCCGAACGCGAGCGCCAGCGAGCGTGAGGAACCACGAGTATTGAGTTTTTTCATTCTAACTGAGTAACAGACTATATTTTCTCCACGACCAGAAAGTATGAATCAAATGAATGAATGTCAAATTCTATATATCTGATTCATTCGATTTTTCACTCATTATTTCATTTGAATTGAAACTTTTCTGACAAAAATTATGACGCCGCCACCATTTGCATCTGTCACTGACAATTTTGAAATCCACGGCAATCTATGTCGTTTGGTTCGATTACAGAATATTCATACCGTACCTTGTTATGGAATGAAAATACATTCGAAACACATAAGAAGTAAGTGTTTCAGAATAAATATTCTAACTCAAGAGTAAGAATGTATATGTTCTATTATTAAAAATGATTTCGGAATTTCTATATTCTTTAATGGTTGTGGAGAAATTATTTTATGTGTGATTTTAATGACAATTCATCGGCTTAGAAAAGCAAATTACGGCTTTATTACTTTTCCAGGTAAGTGTTCTTTTGTATTAAAGAAAAATATAGCCTATTATCAATACATGTCTTGAAACATGGTATTCTGTTCCATAGTTTAGTAAACATACCTACATTTTTCCAGGTATTTTTAATTTTAAATTGTACGTGTAGTTTGTTTAAAATATACAGTTTTTTCGTTTTTTGTTATTTTAAAGTGCAGTTATCAGCAAGTCTGTCAGCAAAATATACTGTGAACATTCAAAAATAATAAACACTCGAATGTATTTCCAATACCAATATGTTCTGAAGACTAATGTTATTAAAATTTATTTATTTATTATATGGTTTATTTAAGTGAACATACTTTCGTAATAATAAATAAATGATGAAAGTTAATAGTGAATTTGACCATTTCTGTTTTGTGGTCTTTGTGTCATAAAGAATGATTTTTAATCAAACTTTTTTTTATTGTAGATGTAAATAGTCAAATCAGATATTGTAATTTGGTAAGTATCATTTTCTTAATCATATTTAAAACATATTTCGTGCTAGGTGTAACTATTTAGATGATTTTAATTCCAGAACATTAAATGTGATCTATATTTTTATCATATTTTTTCTGCTTGTCGGAAAAATTCATTTTCTGGTTTGCCACCCATACCTACATCTTACTGTCTCTGTATTTTCTCTAACATGGCTCTGGAATGAAAAGCCTTTCTGAACAACTGCTGTCTTGACAAATATGCACACTCTGTTGGTTGGAGTTTTTTAAAATTTACAGTAATGAATTTCAAAAATGTGTTTTTTTGTGACGAGCACAATATTGTTAATGACATAACTTCTGGAAGCCAATCCAGAGTTAACGGGTACTCGTCTAGACATATACGTTTATTTCCGAAGTGAAGACCCAACATATTCAGGAGGTTTTTTGGATGCTCTATACATCCCTCATGTGATTGGTTGAAGCAAGATGGCGGCCTTTTGCTTTTAATTTTTACACACTGGCATTTTACCGCTCTTAGGCATACAATGTTACAAATAATAACAGTTACATGTATCAATTGATGCATTTCACGAGAAAATGTTCACTTGCTGGACCATAACACAAGTTGTCAATTGATATACATACGTTTGTGTGTAGCATCCCTACATTAAGCTTCGGACGAGTACACTTTAACTCTGGATTGCCCTACTGGACATTATAGAAACCACATCATTTTTACTGACAGCAAAATAAATCGCAGTAATAAAAAGGTGAAACTTATCTAGAGTTTTTTTATGTACCATTCAATTAATGATCGTCTTGTATACACGGTCCTACCTTTAATACATCATTTAACGATAGGCCACTTGATGTTTTCGCACTGGCGTCGAACACAACGCGCAACTTTGTAGTTAGACTTGCTTCATTAACTACACCATGATGAGGTAAGTAACATACGTTACTACAATTTTCAAGATCACTTGATTCTATCTTGCTCATGTGCCCTAAACTAATATATTCTTCCACAAAGGAGGAATACCTTTGCCTGAGATTTGTATTTCTCAAAAGTTTTTTTTTTCTAAAGAATAAAATCTCTGTGTTGCATTTTCTAGAGAGTCGCCTAACTTATTCGCATTATCCTTAACACGTAATCTTACACAAAATCTACCTGAATTATCTCTACTAACAGTATATATGAAATTTTGCTCAAAATCAGCGTCTGCTTTTGAATAATATATTTTATTATCTACCTCTTCTATGGTCCAGAATTTCTCTAACTGATCTTGTATATCTTGATTTACCACTAAATGATACGAGACTTGCGGAATACCTAGATTATTTATAGTTCTTTCGATAATTATTTAGATTAACGGAAACAGCGAATTTTTTCATGAAATTTTGCACAGACCCTAATTTTGGGTCGTAGAACACGAATCCAAAATCCGTTGTTGGCGGTCTCGTATGGTTTTTCCAAAAAAAAATTTTTCGAAAACTTTTAGGTTAGCTTTTTCAATGAATTTCTTTAAATTTCGGCACTTTTACTTAAACATATCTAAACAAGTCATTCCACTCTATTTTTCTGAACCATATTTAGGCAAATTTATGTAAAAACACATTAAAAAAACCGAGAAAATATCAAAAAACTGAAAGAAAATAAACACGCAGCCCGAGGTTATACATTCTCGAAATGTCGCCAATGTTGCCAAATTTACAAATCGTTTTTCCAACAAATTTTAACAATTTTAACCCAAGCAAACCTGAGCAAAAAGGTGGTCAGGTTTGCTCAGTTTTCATTGATATAGATACATGTATATCTATATCAATGAAAAATGAGCAAACCTGACCACCTTTTTGCTCACCCAACCTGAGCAAAAAGGTGGTCAGGTTTGCTCACTTTTCATTGATCTAGATATGTATGTATCTATATCAATGAAAACTGAGCAAACCTGACCACCCTTTTGCTCAGGTTTGCTTGGGTTAAAATTGTTAAAATTTGTTGGAAAAACGATTTGTAAATTTGACAATATTGGCGACATTTCGAGAATGTATAACCTCGGGCTGCGTGTTTATTTTCTTTCAGTGTTTTGATATTTTCTCGGTTTTTTTAATGTGTTTTTACATAAATTTGCCTAAATATGGTTCAGAAAAATAGAGTGGAATGACTTGTTTAGATGTGTTTAGGTAAAAGTGCCGAAATTTAAAGAAATTCATTGAAAACGCTAACCTAAATGTTTTCGAAATTTTTTTTTTTTTCGGAAAAACCATACGAGACCGCCAACAACTGACTTCGGATTCGTGTTCTACGACCCAAAATTAGGGTCTGTGCAAAATTTCATGAAAAAATTAGCTGTTTCCGTTAATCTACATAATTACCGAGGATTTTTACTAAAATGACTACAATCCGCAGCTGACTAGAATGAATCTATTTTACTCTAAAATCAATAACTGTATTAATATTGTAATATTCTAACTTCCTAAGTCAATACTAATTTTGTTTTAATTTGTCTAGAATTTAGAACGTCGATGGTTCCATTTGTCGACTTCGACAAACATCTAACCCAACTAATACGATCACTATCTGACAATTAACTGTCTTAAACTGTTACAGCTCTTTGTCAACGAAAAAATCCTGCAAATCTACTAAAACTCTTTTAAACTATTTAACATAATCTGTGCTACACAAGATAGAGAAAGATACTAAAAGGGAAACTTTACTAGGTAGGAAAGGACGGAGACTTACTAGTTGCAGCACATTCCGCCGGCCATGCACAATTTCATTTTCCACTATTGTTTCTTAGACCATCCGGATCGTGGGACCAAATTGGATGATGACCAATGCTATCGGGTATTTTCTCTTTTATTAAAACGATTTTGGACTGTATTTTTTACTAAAAGTTTTTTATTACTCTCAAAAACATGTCTATTTTAGCACGGCGTTACCTAGGATCTCATATGCTGTATATGAGGTGGTTCAAAACTATACAAATATTTTTTATAAGCCTAAACACGGGTAAAAACTTAATAGACATGTAAACTTGTTATTAATAACAAAGGATTGTAGTATTAAAGATGATGATAAACATATTTGTGATCCGCGTTGTTCTAAAAGTAATTACTGTTGGATAAAATACATCGAAATTATGTTCCAGTCAAATTACATCATGTGAAGATAAAATGTATTTTTGTGATGGTTATCTGATATACTTTAATTCACCATCATCTTTGATATCGCATCAGAAAAATGGTTGTAACCACAAATATACATTAACACCATCGCTAAATTTAAAAATAGATAAATTTGGAAAGAGTGTAAGTGAAAATATATTAAAATTTGTAAACATAGAAAAGCAAAAGCGCGTACCGTTTGTTGTTTACGCGGACTTTGAATTGGTGCTTAAACCATTGGATACAGTGGAAGAAAATCCCACAAATTCTTAGTCAGTAAAAAGCATCAAACCGTATTCTTTTGCATATTTGATAAAGTGTTCCTTTGACGATTCGATTTCTAAATTTGAGCTCTATCGGGGAAACGACGCAGCCCAGGTTTTCGTTTCTCGACTTGAAAGTGATTTAAGATCTCTTTACAATACATACTTAAAAGACATAAAAGCCATGGAAACTTTAACGGCTGACCAAATAGCGGAGTTCAATCATGCCACAAAATGTGGTATATGTGAACAACCAGTGAAAATAATAATTGTAAAGTGAGGGACCACTGTCACATGACTGGGAAAAAAAGATCTGGTGCTGCTCATTCGATTTGCAACTTAAATTACAAGTTACCCAATTTCATTCCAATAATATTTCTTAACTTGAGTGGGTACGACGTCATATGTTTATTAAAGAATTGTGCCGTCAGGAAGACCAGATCGATGTTTTAGCTCAAAGCAAGGAAAAGTACATTTCGTTTACGAAAAGCATTTACGTTCACGATTATGTCGATAATAAAAGAATAAATATTTAAAATTGCGGTTCATCGATAGTTTTAAATTTCTATCAACTTCACTCGAAAATTTGGGCAACGGATTAGCTGTGGGTAGTTTTAGGGAAACACTAAAATATTTTTCTGATAATGAGCAGTTTAATTTAATGCGCAGAAAAGGTGTTTTCCCTATAGTTTCGTCGATTCAATGGAGAAAATGAACCATATGTCCAACCCACAAAAAATCAGTTGTATGATCGTTTCTCTGAGGAGCACATTAGCGATGCAGATTACGATAGAGCTAAAAAGGTGTGGAGCACATTTAATTGTAAGAATTTGGAGAACTGTTCGGATTTATATTTGAAATCTGACGTTTCATTATTAACCGATGTTTCTGAACAATTTCGCAATACTTGTTTAGAAACGTATAAATTGGACCCTGCACAGTACTACACCCTTCCAAGATATTCAATTGATTGTATGTTGCGTTTGTCTAAGTAGAGTTGGGGCTATGGACTGACACAGTTCATTTTTTTAAAAAAGGTATTCAAGGCGGTATAAGTCAGTGTTCGGAAAGGAAGCACGTTGCCAACAACATATGTAGGTATCAAACTATGACCCTAACGAACCATCAACTTTTATTGCTTATCTTGATGCTACAAATCTGTACGGTCATAGTATGTCGCAGGCATTCCCATTTGGTGGTTTAGATGGTTATCAGAGCATGAAAAATTAAATTTAAATATTATGGATGTGGACGATAACGGCCCAAAAGGATACGTTTCGGAAGTTGACGTTTATTATCCGGATACGCTATATGATGATCATTCATTTTTAGTTGAAAATATTGTACCACCCACGGAATCTGCAAAATTATCAAAGTTAATTCCAAATTTAAACGATAAAAAGAAATAGCAATCAATAACGGTCTAATGGTCATGCAAACACACAGAATTTTGAAATTTAATCAATCATCATGGTTAAATACATATATCGACTTAAATACCGATTTGCGCAACAGGACAACAACAAAGTGTGGTAAAGACACTTTTAAATTAATCATTATTGCTGTTTTTGGCAAGACTATAGAAAATGTGTAGGATCGTTACGATATAAAACTAGTTACCCGATGGGCTAATGACAGGAATAAAATTGGGGCTAAAGAATTAATTTCTCGTCCTAATTTTAAAAGTTCAACGGTTTTTAATACAGAATTGGTCGCCATTCATATGGATCAATTAAAGAAAATTTATAATAAACCAATTTATATCGGATTTTCCATACTGGACATGTCGAAAACTGTAATTTATGATTTTTTCAACTCATTCATTAAAGCAAAATTTGCCAAAAATGCTTCTTTACTGTATACGACACAGATTCGCTAATATTAAAAGGTTACACCGGAAACTTTTATCGCATAATTGCAGAAAATCCGGATAAATTCGATATGTCCAATTATAGCGAAGGAAATATTTATTTTTAACATAAAGAAAAGTCAGTCAGTAGTAGGCAGAATGAAGGATGAATTTCCAGATGATCCAATAATAAGTTTTTATGGTACCGGAGCCAAGGCTTATTACATAAACTCAATCAGTAGCGAAATTAAAAAAGCGAAAGGTATAAAAAAATGTGTAATCGAAAAACAACTCCACCTGGAAGTTTATCGGAATATTGTAGAACATGGTGGTCAGTTATTACGAAAAATGAAAACCTTTCGAAGTTATAAACACGACGTTTATACTGAAATAATAAATAAAGTTGCTTTATCCCACCACGACGATAAACGATATATTATACCATCAACAACAAAAACTCTACCTTGGGGGCACTCAACCATAAAGTTTTACGTAACAAACCCTGAGGATAACCTAAATATGTTAGTACACGCTACACAAAGTTTTTTACCCGAAAATAATAGTTATATCAC